>CABEGB010000683.1:0-24769 GCA_901521435.1 Crematogaster levior | reverse complement strand
TATATATATTATTTATTCGCAAAAGTTAATATTTCCATAAAATATCACGCAATTCATTCCTTAATGTCAATCCACTAGGTAAATCATTATTATTCTGGTAGTCTTCTTTATTTGCTTCAATATTACTGACATTCACTTCAATATTATTGACAGTCTCATCAGTCGGCAGTGGATCGAGCAAATCAAGGTCGTCTATACCACACATATTGTACAATACACAACATGCATATATAACTTTTATCCTCCTTTCGATAGTTTTTAATTTAACGTGGTAGAGGAACCGAAACCTTTAATATAAATTTATATAATATGAAATTAAATTGTTTACATAATTATACATTTCATAATTGTACAGTAGGCCAAATTAATGAGTTGCAAATTTTTAAGATTTTTTAAATCTATGATCAACATTTTTCGCATATCTTGGCTCTTGAATATAAAGTTTGGAACTCATTAAACTGACTCGTACAAACATATATATTATGTAAGCATAAAAAATTAATGTTACCGTTGCTTCAAAATTCCGATAGTATGTTCAACTCGCACACGACATGACGATAATTTGGCATTATATAAAGTTTCTGCAGCAGTCAGATGACCATTGTCTTTATAAGGAGTCATTAACGTTGGAAGGCATGGGTAAGCACTATCTCCTAAAAGCCATCCATCTATAACATTTTATCCATTAATATTAAAAAAATATAGATTATATGGTAATAATA
Organism: Crematogaster levior; assembly: GCA_901521435.1. Taxonomy (NCBI): domain Eukaryota; kingdom Metazoa; phylum Arthropoda; class Insecta; order Hymenoptera; family Formicidae; genus Crematogaster; species Crematogaster levior. The sequence continues at coordinate 24,047 of CABEGB010000683.1, read as the reverse complement.
AACATTTTTAAAATAGATTTACATGAAGTTTTAGTTCATTCTGCCATGAAAAAATAATATCATGAAATTATGCAGTACTCACGTAATTCTGAATTAAGTAATTTTTCAATCAGTGGTGAGTTTCTAAACATTCTTGCATCGTGTACAGATCCTGGAAACCCAATAAAAACGTCTATAATTTTTCGTACATGGTTACAAACTATTTGCATTTGTATAGAAAAGAAATCTTTTCTATTATAGTAACTTTCCGCACTTTCTTTTGGCCTATCTATGCGAATTCAAATAGTGCACTCAATGACGGAAGTATTGTTTCTTTTTATTGATAGTATAGATATTTTTTTTGTTTTAAGATTGTCGAAGGCAAAATGCGCAATCCGTGCAATTTATAATTTAATTATTTATTATTTTATTGTCTCAATCTTGTTCCTAGTTGAGAAGAACTTAAACTACGCCGAGTAATGTTTTCCATTATCAAATTTTCTATTTAAATATAATAAAAAATATTATGAAGAAGGAATATAGTACAATATTGTGATAAAAATGACTGTAATAAAACATGTGTAATAAAAGACTTGTAAAATTAATACATATATATCACCCTGTATATATATTATTTATACATATATATATTATTTATTCGCAAAAGTTAATATTTCCATAAAATATCACGCAATTCATTCCTTAATGTCAATCCACTAGGTAAATCATTATTATTCTGGTAGTCTTCTTTATTTGCTTCAATATTACTGACATTCACTTCAATATTATTGACAGTCTCATCAGTCGGCAGTGGATCGAGCAAATCAAGGTCGTCTATACCACACATATTGTACAATACACAACATGCATATATAACTTTTATCCTCCTTTCGATAGTTTTTAATTTAACGTGGTAGAGGAACCGAAACCTTTAATATAAATTTATATAATATGAAATTAAATTGTTTACATAATTATACATTTCATAATTGTACAGTAGGCCAAATTAATGAGTTGCAAATTTTTAAGATTTTTTAAATCTATGATCAACATTTTTCGCATATCTTGGCTCTTGAATATAAAGTTTGGAACTCATTAAACTGACTCGTACAAACATATATATTATGTAAGCATAAAAAATTAATGTTACCGTTGCTTCAAAATTCCGATAGTATGTTCAACTCGCACACGACATGACGATAATTTGGCATTATATAAAGTTTCTGCAGCAGTCAGATGACCATTGTCTTTATAAGGAGTCATTAACGTTGGAAGGCATGGGTAAGCACTATCTCCTAAAAGCCATCCATCTATAACATTTTATCCATTAATATTAAAAAAATATAGATTATATGGTAATAATAAACATTTTTAAAATAGATTTACATGAAGTTTTAGTTCATTCTGCCATGAAAAAATAATATCATGAAATTATGCAGTACTCACGTAATTCTGAATTAAGTAATTTTTCAATCAGTGGTGAGTTTCTAAACATTCTTGCATCGTGTACAGATCCTGGAAACCCAATAAAAACGTCTATAATTTTTCGTACATGGTTACAAACTATTTGCATTTGTATAGAAAAGAAATCTTTTCTATTATAGTAACTTTCCGCACTTTCTTTTGGCCTATCTATGCGAATATGAGTTCCGTCGATGCACCCAATAACATTTGGAAAACCCTTCATTTGTTGAAAATATATTTTAGTTGTTTCCCTTTCTTCTTCATTAGGCCAGTGAATATGCTGTAGTGCAATATCGACCAAATAATTAGACACTCTTGTAATAATGTCAAATAGTGCACTCAATGACAGATTGAAACGATCCGCACAGTCTCTATAGGATGACACTTCATGGCCAACAAACCACAAGAACGTATATATATGCTTCTCAGGAGATATAGCATCTCGGCCAAAAGCTAAAAAAAGAAGTGTAAAATTTATTACATATATTTTTAATATTATTACTTTTAGAATTACATATGTATATTCTCACCTATTAATATTTTTTAAAAAGAAAAAAAAAGAATATATTATTACATAAGATGAACAAAACTGACATAATTATACTTACCATTGACAATAGACATGTAATGCACTGATTGCGAAAACTGTAAAATAAGTTGATTAACAATATCTTTTCTTAACCCTCCGAGAACACACCTCTTTTTTCAAGCATGAAGAACACTCTGGGTCAATCTGACCCGACGCTAGCTTTAAGAGTCCGCCATTTTAAAACGACGTGTTCGATCGGCTTGAAAAAATTCCTGGATATACTTGAAACTTGAATAAATGATGTTGTAAATATTAAAACTGTTTTTATAAATATTAACATATCTAAAAAAATTGTCGAAAAAAAATTTTTTTTCAAAAAATTTTATTTTACATAAATAAATCAAGAATTTTTTTAATTGAATATTTTTAGCTGCAAATTTAACTGTATATTCTTGAAATATAATAGAATCAAGAAAAAAATATAAGTTTAGTGTGCTGTGAAAAAAGTATAATTATTTCGCCAAGTGACGGAGGTGATTTTTAACAGTTAAAAAATTACATTTTTTTAGCAATTCTTATGAAAATTCAATCTTTTTATTAAAATTATCATTATTTATTGACAATTACAGTAGTATAGTGATGAAAATTACATATGCAAATTATTTATTGAATTCCACCGCATTCGTTACATAAATAAACTCGATGAATGTCGCACATAGGGCACAAGCAAGAAGGACATTGCATTTTTGTTTTTTTATCTTTCGAAGAAGGACAAAGTGCACACCTTGCTCTTTTTTGTAACTCTGGTCGATCATTTTCTGGATCAATCGAGTTTTTATCATTCAAAATTAAATGTATGCCCTTGCGTATCTCAGATCTAAGGCAGGCATTCTGGAGTTTCTTTTGCAAGTATGGAGTAATGAGATGAAGGACAAGTTGTTTCATAGCAGCAGTGGCAGATATAGGCTTATCTGTATTTTTACAAGTGTACAAAATACGAGCATTGACCTGTGCTTGGTCGAGGATACCAAAAAAAAGCGTATCGGCCAACGCCTTGTGGCACGAGTTGTAGTATAGGCATGGCACAGCTTATCAAATACGTCAGTACCGCCTTTTGTTTTATTATAAAATAAAATCATTTCTGGTTTATCGTTTTCACCAATATTAGTGTTTGTAATTTTCGTACTAACCGCAAGGACAATTTTGTGTTTTTTAGGCGTGTAACTTACTAACGTAATATCTGAGGTATGACAAAATTTTGAAGCTGAAACGGTTTTAGATGCCACTTTCATTTCGTTCGGTATCTGGGGCTTATTTTTGCGAATCGTTCCAGTAACTAGCATATTGTACGGTTCTACTTTAACTTCTTTCAATAATGGCACAGTTGTGAACCAGTTATCACAAGTTACCGATCGATTCGAGCCATGAATAGGCGTTGTAACTTTTTTGAAAAAATATTCACCAGAACTCTGATTGCTTGGATGACCAGTTTTTCCCAAGTAGGGAATTCCGTGAATCTGTAAATTTTTATAAATTTTTCATAAATTTTTTACCCTACATAAAATAAATAAATAAATAAATAAATAAATAAATAAATGAAATGCATACCAAATAAAACGTTTCAGCATCATTCAAGGTAATAATTTTTAAACCATATTTATCTGGTTTTGATTTTATGTACATACGAAATTTGCAACGACCTCTGAATGAAAGTTATAATTGCTCATCAACAGTAAGGTTGCTACTGGGATTGTAGTATAACTCGCAATGGCTAATGAATTTTTCCCAGAACTCTCTAATGGGTGATAGTCTATCACTTTCTGATCGATTTTCTCGCATGTCAAAACGTAAACAATTAGAGAGAAAGAGAAACCTTGATTTGGGCATTACGCAACGATACATGTTATAGCCACTGGTGTTACTCCATAATTCTTTGACGTCAACATGATTTGATTTCCACATCCCAGAGAATATAGTAATGCGATATAAGTATTTATTTCTTCCAAATCAGTTGTATGATGGTACGTTTGCATGGTCACATCTTCAGTCATAAAATGAGCGCAAACATTTTCAATCTGCACGTTTGTACAATTGACAATCATGTTACGCATTTCTACGTCGAGAAGAAGATTCCAAAATTCATGATATTCATTCAAATTCTCAGCGCCATTTCTTGGCCCCGGCATTCTTTGTTCTCTTACTCGATCTAGAACGAAAAATAAGAAAACAAAATAATCGTATCATAAGTTTTTTTATTATGAATTTTAACAGAAAAAGAGTGAAAAAAAGGAGCAAGTGAAAAGCAGAAAGAGGCACATCGTATCAATAAATTCAAAAAGCCGTTACTGGCCGTTGGGTACGCGTTCGACTCCGAAATGCCACGAAAGAGAGGGGAGAAAGAGAGAGAGAGAGAGAGAGAGAGAGAAAAGTAAAGAGAAATAGCTAACCTGATGTTCTCGTGCGCGCTGTGGTTCTCCATTTTGTACCATCTTTACTACGTAAAGTTGTCGTAGGACGACCTGCACTGTGACTTCTCTGCTGTACTACCCGTTGATTTTCTGTCGGACATTCTGCATCTTCTGCCTCACTAAATTCTGTGTCACTCTCAGATTGTGATGATACATGATCCTCTTCAGAAGAATCAGTACCATCGATGTACTCTTGCTCGTCCCGTAGTAGAGCATTTGCAACACGTGGCCGCAAACTATACGCCATTGTGCTTCCTAGTAGAATTACAGGAGCAGGCAGCTTTCGATACTAATAGATAATGACTTTTTCCAGTGTTTTTGGGCAACTTTTGCTAATAATCACGTGTATAGAAAAATTTTTTTTTTTTTGAAAACGACACTTACAATTAGTACACAACTGGGTCAGAATGACCCGACGCCGACTTTGGACGCGTCTGGAAGCCTACTGAGCACTGCCTTTTACAAAATGAGCATATTGAGGTATAGTTAGTACCCAAAACTAGGTACAGAGGGCGCCGATCCCGCCAATTTTCAAAATCCCTTTAAGATATTCTTACTCAAATTTAAGGTACGGGTCAAATTGACCCAGTGTGTTCTCGAAGGGTTAATCTAAAATGTGTTGCAAATTCTTTTTTGCTGTATTCAGAAATGACAGCTTCATAATTTTCTATGCAATGTCTATTTTTATCGCTTTCGTCTTCAGAAAATGAAAAAGTATCAAAAAGTATTTCCTCGCCGATAGATGATATCTCTGAATCGGATGATGATGATGAGGACGAAAAAGTCATGATTACTTTATAAACCAAACATATATGTCGAGAAACGAAGTAAAACGGAATCGAGAATACTTTTAAAAACATGCACATATGTTAGATGTCAAATTAGGTTATAAACTGTGTTCTTTTTATAGTGGTTCGAGTTCACTTCAGAGTCGTTCAGAGCACATAAGTAGTTAACTTCCTGTTCTACGATCCACTTCCGGAGTTCTTCTATCTTAACCCAAAGATACCCAGGTCTGCTTGGGTCTGTTCTGAGATAGACCCAGAACAGACAAAACGAACAATGGGTGCTTACGAAGAAGCGCTCGGAGTCGGATTTTGATCGGAGGTGCGTACGCCTCTCAATGATCCAAGTATTTCATGGTTTGCCCAGATTGTCTCAAATAGTGACCCAGGTCACCCGGCGCGAAGAATTGAAGAGAGCATTGGTTTTTACGTGTTTAGACCGGTAAGTAAATTTAGACTTGATTTTAACGTAGACTCAAGTCCAAATTTACATACTAAGTGTAATTAATTAACACCTAACGTAACACAACGTGTTACGAATGTTTCTGTACTCAATCTAAACATTTCTTAATTTATTGTCAGGGCCTGAGCATAACCTACTTGTAATTTTAAGACAATTTTATGCTTTAAGTTTTTGTCTCGAGTTGTAGTAACAAATTTTTTATTTCCTTATTTCCTGTTTCTACTGCCTGTTGTCATTTCTGGAACTTCAAGGACCATAATATTTTTGATCTTATTTTGCATTAACTATAAATTGATTATGTTTTATTTAAGATTTATATTTCTATCTAACAATAATATATGAAAGATAGTTTTATAACATTTACCAGTTTTAGAAAAATGTTTTATTCATTAATCTTATTCTTAAATTTTAGATGGATAATATAGGTAACGAAAGGGAAAGAGAGAGAATTATGGCTGATTGCGGTAAGTAAAAAGTAAATTGTGAATAAGTGAAAAGTAACATTTATTTATTTATTTATTTTTATTTATTTAGTAACATTTTTACATTTATTTATTTATTTATTTATTTTTTTTTGTTATTGTTAACTTTTAAAAATATATTTTATTTTTATTGCAGATAATAGAATAGATAAAATTTCTTGGAACGAGGCAATGACAAAGTTGCTCATACAAGAAGTTGGTACGCACATGCATTTATTTGGTGTTCAACAATGTAAAACAATTTGGAAATCCATTGCAACTGCTATCAATATGAAAGGATACAATCTAAATCCTGAACAATGTAACAACAAATGGAAAAATTTGAAAAAAAGATACAAAACAGTAAAAGATAATAACAACAAATCAGGTGCTGGCGTGCAGTATTGGATTCATTTCGATGAAATTAATGAAATTTTAAGACAACATCCAGAAATTAGTCCATTATCCATAGCCTCAAGCACTGGTGGTTTTCGAATAAATGACACTTCAGATGAAGAGAGTAATATGAATGAGAATACTTCTGGAACGTCATCAAGCGATAATTGTTTGAAAACATCCAGACTTCGTAACATAAAAAAGACTAGGCAGGCAAAGGAACCATATTGGGCAACTCAATTAAGATTACAACGCGAGAAACATCATAAAGAAAATATGGAGCTAAAAGAAAGATTTTTAAAATTCTTAGAAAAACAAAATGATTAAATATTTTAACGTATTATAACATATTTGCTTAATTTTAATAACATGTTCGAAGTTACTTATAGAGATATTTCCTAAATTATATATTTTTTGTTTTTATTTAGAGTTTTTTAAATATAATATAATATAATCTTTATTTTAATATAATATAAAAAAGTCACTTACGTAATAAGGAAATAGTATATAAGAAATTATATGATTGTTGTTTAATATTTTTTCGTTATTGATTTAAACAATAATTACTTATAAAAACATATTGCGTTATAAAAAAATGCTGTGATATTATTTTATGTGTCGCATTATTACATATTAAATATTTTGTTTTTATTTAGTTTCTTTCATATAATATAAAAAAGTTACTTATGTAATAAGGAAATAGTATATAAGGAATTATATGATTGTTGTGTAATGTTTAAGTGGTGTATATCTCTTAACAATACAAATTATGTATTTTCTAAAAATACAAATATATGTGTTTACATAGTTATTCAATAAATGCATTTCTTTATTTCATTATAGTATTTTGTCCAATATATAAACAACCTATATAGCACGTAATATAACAGCAATATTATAGTAATATTATTTTTCCATTGCAATATTACACTGAAATATAGCATAAATATTTCTGTAATATTTTATTGTAATATGTAATATTCTTAATATATTGCAATTATTCTGCAATATTTCTGTAATATTATGTACTATGTGGGAAGGCAATATATTTATAACATAAATATAACAAATGTGTCAAAATAAATACAAATCTGTTTTTCATAAACCTAGAGCCCGTATTCAAAACTTTTAGCAATAAATGTACGTTATTATAGTTTACGTTACATACTATAAAGTCTTAGAAATACATGTGTATTTATAAAGTCTTAGAAATACATGTATATTTATTAATAAAAGTGCGTTCTAAATACGGACCTATGTATACGGGCCTATGTATTTCTAAGACTTTATAGTATGTAACGTAAACTATAATAACGTACATTTATTGCTAAAAGTTTTGAATACGGGCTCTAGGTTTATGAGAAACAGATTTGTATTTATTTTGACACATTTGTTATATTTATATTATAAATATATTGCCTTGTTTATATATTGGACAAAATACTTTAATAAAATAAAGAAATGCATTTATTGAATAACTATGTAAACACATATATTTGTATTTTTAGAAAATACATAATTTGTATTGTTAAGAGATATACACCACTTAAATATTACACAACAATCATATAATTCCTTATATACTATTTCCTTATTACATAAGTAATTTTTTTATATTGCATACTTGTCTGTCCAATGTGTTACATATTATATAACATATGCGCAATAATATCTCTTTTTACACCTCCTTCTAAATCGGCACCAAGTGCAAACTCATCAATGTTTACATGTTCAGGTTCAATTACTATTTCGTCATTATTATCAATGCAAATATTATGTAAAATACAGCAAGCAAGAATTATGAGAGGTATAAATTCTGTATTATATGCGTAAACATATTTTAATTTTCGAAATCTGTTTAATAACATACCAAACGCACGTTCTATAACTACACGAGTTTTGGAATGTTTAGTATTATAAAGTATTTGCCATTGTTCAAGATGGCCGTTGTCGCGATAGGGTGTGAGCATACGATTAGTTAATGGATATGCTGCATCAGCAATTAGATAATAAGAATTTTGGAAGTATCTATGATCATTTTCTGTTATTAAAAATTTAATATCGCTCAGGTTCCAAACTCTGGAATCATGAACACTTCCACAAATACCGGTAAAAACATGTATAAATTTTAAACAAGTATCACAAATTCCTTGTAAAAGAATAGAATGATACCCTTTCCTGTTTATATAACAATGTGCATTTTCTGTGGGAGCACTAATCTGGATGTGACATCCATCGATAGCACCAATCACACCTGGTAAACCAGCTATATTTGCAAACTTTTGTTGAGAGTTTTCCATTTGAAACGGGTTAGGCCATTTAATATAATTATGCACGTTAGTGGATAAAACGTCTGATACTTTTAATACAGTTCTCCATACAGTATCTTTAGACACACCAAATCGGTCTGCTATACTTCTGAAATTAATTGGAGTAATATTTAAAAAAGTGATTATATAATATAATTTATATATAATTATTATTTATATATTATTATATATAAATGTATAGTTGTGTAATTACTCACCTATAAACTTCCTGATTACCATAAAACCATAATGATATTGCAATTTCTTTGTCGGGGGATATTATGTTAGGACCTCGATTGGAATATAATAATGGTCCTATATCTTGAACTAGCAGTTCAAATGTTGCTTTTTCTACACGAAAATGTGTTTTAAAATCTGAAAAATAAATTTAGTATAATATATACATTTTATTGATATGTTTAACAGTTTTACGTAAAATTATTTCAAGAATATTAATATTTTGTATTGAATTTAATTACTTTCGTAAAATTTTATTTTTAACTTGTAACAAGAAATATAAGTAAAATAAATTATTATTACAATCTTATTATCAAAGTAAATAATTATAAAATAATGTCATATAAATAACAGTTTTCCCTATACAATTAGGATCATACTGTTTAAATAATATAATATAATATAATAATTCAAAGTAATCTCATTACCATTTAACGAATATACTCCGACAATATCCTCATAAAAATTGTGAACTTTTATATGCCACTCTCGAATTAATGCAAAATATTCTTCGTCATCTTCATATTGTTCATAAAAAAATAAATCCCATATACCTTGTACATGATCCATTTTTCCTTTCTGTACAAGTAGGTTATGCTCAGGCCCTGACAATAAATTAAGAAATGTTTAGATTGAGTACAGAAACATTCGTAACACGTTGTGTTACGTTAGGTGTTAATTAATTACACTTAGTATGTAAATTTGGACTTGAGTCTACGTTAAAATCAAGTCTAAATTTACTTACCGGTCTAAACACGTAAAAACCAATGCTCTCTTCAATTCTTCGCGCCGGGTGACCTGGGTCACTATTTGAGACAATCTGGGCAAACCATGAAATACTTGGATCATTGAGAGGCGTACGCACCTCCGATCAAAATCCGACTCCGAGCGCTTCTTCGTAAGCACCCAATACTTATATTGGATTACGTTTATTACGGTTACAGAGTCTATTCGTATATAGCGTATGAACCATGCGACTTACATGTAAGCGCCAACGGGGCGGTGGTGATGGGTACAAGCGCGCGTACAGCGCTGTCTACAACGGAAAAAGGAAAACAAAACAAAACTCGCCTCTCGACTAGGGCGCTCACGCGGCATTGCGTACGAAAACAGGAGGACAGAATATACTATATGAAAATATAAACTTGAACAGAAACAACTTTTATATCGCAACAGTTATAATCATTTATACAAATAAAAAAAATTAACGTAGAAAAAGGTTAATAAGTTAACGTTTAAAAATAACTAATTAAAATTATACATTAAAGCATTTAAAATAACTAAATTAAGTTAAAAGTTATTAACTTTTAACTTTTTGTTTAACTTCTAACTTTTTAACTAGTTACTACCCAAGCCTGGTAATATGGATCCAAATATCATGTTAATAATTATTATGAAGCGTCTCATACAAGCACGGAATGAATCGATAAGATATGCAGAGATAACTAAAAAGAAAATTCTTTCCATGTTTCATTTGTACTACTATGTTATAAAAAATTGAAAAAAACCAGAAAGGATCGTAGTATATGGGTACGACCTATTTTTACTGAGAGAAGAAGACTTTTGCAAGGTGATAGCGACAATTTACTTGTGGAAATGCGAATAACAGATTCACAAAAATATTATAACTATCTTCGAATGTCACCAACAATCTTCAACGAGTTATTTAATATTGTTGGACCATTGATCGAGAAACAAAATGTTGTTCGAAATCCAATACCAGCTAGGACAAGATTCGAGGTGACTGTACGATGGTTGGCATCTGGTGACAGCATGACATCGCTTTCATATGCTTATCGCATTGCTCAATGTACAATATCGAATATAATTCCGGAAATTTGCGAAGCAACTTGGATCTCTCTAAAGGATAAAGTTATAATTGATCCAACAGAAGAAAATTGGAATGAGATTGCAAGAAACTTTGAGACTATATGTCAATTTCCAAACTGCATAGGCGCTATCGATGGGAAACATGTCATAATTCAGGTATGGATATTATGAACTTATTAATATTAATTCAGATTCAATATATTACATATTTATAATGCAATGTTGGAAACATTCGACCGATCATGTAATAATACAAAATAAACAAGAAAGCCTTTGACGATCGTAGCTAGATCTTAGTGCTTATATTTATTTGTTTAATTTTATATACTTCTTCGAATTCAACCGAGTGCGCGCCGAATTACTTTTTCAGTCATAACTAATTCAGTCATTCCTGTCCGCGTGTGTATGTTTGGAATGAATATATTTGGAGTAAAGTTTGGAATGTGTTTATCACAATGATGGTTTTCAATTGCAGGCACCGCCTCATAGTGGTTCGTGCTACCACAACTATAAAGGAAACTTTAGTATAAACCTGCTTGCCGTAAGTGATGCTAAGAACCGCTTCACTATTGTCGATATTGGAGCTGAAGGAAGGCAAAGCGACGGAGGTGTTTTTGAAAACAGCGGATTACCGCATTTACTTGAGATAAATGCTCTTCATGTTCCTCCAGCTACACGTCTAAATAATATGGATGTGGATTTTCCATACGTTTTACTGGGAGATGAGGCTTTTCCCCTGACCACATATATGATGCGACCATATCCTCGAAGTCGACAGCTAAATATCAGCAAAAAAATTTTCAATTATCGTCTGAGTCGGGCAAGAAGAACAGTTGAATGTACTTTCGGGATTTTGGTTGCAAGATGGAGAATATATCGTCAACCTATTATTGCAGGCATATCTACTGCTACGAAAGCTGTACAGCCAACGGTTATCTTGCATAATTTTATTATAAATAAAGAACTGGACTTACCACTTGCAGAAAGAAGATACTGTATTAAGAAGAGGACCGCAATCACCTGGTTACAAGTAATGGACTTAGAGATGTAAATGATAGAAACTCTTCGCGAAGATCTGCAGCAGTAAAAATTCAAGATAACTTGGCTCATTATTTCGAGCATGTCAATCCTTTACCGTGGCAGTGGGAAAAAGTTGTAATTAACAACTTTTAAATATTATGTACTTTCAATTTAACGCATTGTAATTGTAATTAAAATTTTGTATATTATTCGAAAAAAGTGTTCACGGTATATTCGTACGTAGTCTGTTTAACGATATTCTCCTAAAATTGAATAATATATGGAACACTTCGTAAAACAATGTAACGAATTCAATGAAAAAATCTATTTTATTTTTTATAATGTAACACTTATAATATCTTATAACATACTTTTATATCTTATACTCTTATAATATATACTCTTATAATATACTCTTTATATACATACTTATAATATACTCTTTTATTAATATACTCTATCGAAATCTAAGCCCCAGAGATTCAGATAGCACATAAATTCCACAATCACTTCATCTACCGTATTTTATCTTATACTTTTATATATATTAAAATTTTGTATTAAAAAAAGATAATTTCTATTGTGTGTTCTGCCTCTCCAAAAACTCGACATCCTCCTCTTCTATGGCGAGATCCATAAGCTTTTTTTGCAGGTTCTTGCGTCGTATGTACGATAGTCTGCGTAAAATATCACCAAGCTGGTCCAAAAAACTGTCAGTTACGTCACGTTTCTTCGATGTTTTTTCGTTTAGCATACTCAAAAATTTGTTGTCAATATTAGCTTGCCTTTGTGTATCTGTAATTAATAATATAACAATGACTTTTTCAGATATAGAACATGCGTGATACATGATGAATACGTAAAAAACAAAACCAAGAGAAACTTGTTTCTTTTATCAATTTTCTGTTTTTTTGAGTCTTGTGACGAACAGGACGATCTTTTTGATGATGATGGACGAATGATGGATGCAGAATCCATTATGGAATCATTATCGGGAAAGTTGTTTGTCATGTCCACTTCTTGCATATCATCCACGTTAGTGTGGGATGAATTTGGCTCCAAAAGGGATTGGATAGAGCTGACACTTCTGAAACCAAAACAATTTTACAAATTATTAAATCCAATTTCACACAATTTGAATGTTTGTAAAATCTCTATTAAAAAACAGTATAAATATTTACGGTGTTGTCTTTTCGGTATCGTCGAGAAACCTCATTTGTTCGTAATGAGCAAAAGAACTTCTTAACGGATGACCAGATTCCGCTCCCGATCCACTTCGTACGTATCCTCGCATTTTTCTCCGAGCTTTGATATAAGAATCTCGAAGGTGTTTCCACCTCTGCTTTGCTTCTTCCATAGACAAGGATCCTATGATTGTACACAGGATCCTCTATTTATTTTTACAGGTCAATAATATACTTTATATAAGTAATGAAAAAATGATCATACCATCAAATACGTTTACAATCTCTTGCCATAAACCATCTTTTTTCAATCGTGTTCTTTCTTTGAGCGGAATGGAGTGGTCCCACAAAGCCCTTCGATTTCGAATCAATTCAATTAATAACTCATCTTGTGTGAGTGTTGATAGGGTAAACTGTACAGTTTCTTCTTCTGGATACTACATAACTTCAGTTTCAGGTCTTTTTCCTTTAAAATAAATAAATAAACAATGACTCAAACTACCGAGAATAACTCAACTAACATAGGCCAACAAAATTTATACCCATAAACCGGAGTATACTTTTCCGAAGGTTTTCGATGCGCTGAATCCAAATCTGGCCACAGAATTGTTCTATCACGTCAAGATTTTGAGATATCCTAACCTAAAAGTGCATAAAACACCGTTTTTGCCGATTTTCAGTAATTTTTTGTGGCGGAACAAAATTTTTGTTCGCAATTTGGCAAAAACCATGTTAAAGTGCTATTCATCAGCTTTAAAATGCTTTTTTAGTCATTCCGATACGATTTTTTTTCATCGAGTTATGGAAGTTTTTGTCAAAGCACGATTATGATCATTTGAAGTAAAGCGAAAACGTTTTCATAAAAAAAAATGAAGAAATAACTCTAAAAACCTATAACCAATTTAAAGACGCCATAAATCAGATATAAAACGAAAAAATTTAAAAACAGAAAAAAAAAAAAAAAAAAAACAAAAAAAAAAAAAAAAACAAAAACAGAAAAAACAAAACAAAAAAAAAAAAAAAAACAAAAAAAAAAATAAAAAAAGAAACAAAAAATGGAGTCATCACCGCCACGTCCACGTTTCGTGACTCTGGGTTCGGCTGAGAGTGGTAAAAAATTGTAACTTTACAAAATGTTAAAAATAGGTCGCACAAAATGTCATTGTGGGCTTGAGGTGTTTAGGCTTGGGGTTTGTAGACTCACAGGCACTTGAGCTTGGTATATGTGAGCTATGATTGTGATCTCAGCGAAAAAAAAAGATATTTCAGCAAACTTGAAGCCATTTGAAAGAGGAAGAGTTGTACTTTAAGAACCCGAGTGTACTTTTTTGTGAAAATAAACCTGCCGTGCATATGTAACCTCAAAATTTTGTTACTTATTTTCATACATTTACACATTTACTACATGTATGAAAATCATAATCGTGCTTTGACAAAAACTTCCATAACTCGATGAAAAAAAATCGTATCGGAATGACTAAAAAAGCATTTTAAAGCTGATGAATAGCACTTTAACATGGTTTTTGCCAAATTGCGAACAAAAATTTTCTTCCGCCACAAAAACTTACTGAAAATGGGCAAAAACGGTCTTTTTTGCACTTTTAGGTTAGGATATCTCAAAATCTTGACGTGACAGAACAATTCTGTGGCCAGATTTGGATTCAGCGCATCGAAAACCTTCGGAAAAGTATACTCCGGTTTCTGGATATGGAGGTCGGCCTCATTTTGTTGGCCTGTGTAATCGTTCTGATAGATAAGTAATATACAAGTCGTACAACCTCTTGTACAAAACATATATATATATATATATTGATTTATAATAACATTTTGTATTTACATTCACATATTTTATTATAGAACCCAGATAACAAAATGCCTGCACAGTGACTGCGTGATGCGCGCACACGTGCGTAATAATCGTCACAGTGTGACTGCACAACACCATACAGATGCGTCCTCATTTGAGGTTCATATCGCCTGCACGCATGAGTGCCGCACGCATGCGAGCGATATGAGCCTTATTACTTCAAGGTTGAATGATAAAATATAAAAATAAAATATAGGAGATATATATACAAAACAAAGTTTCTTTTTTTAAATTTAACTTTAATTATTAATAAAACAAAACATATTATCATTTTAGTTATATATTATATATAATATTACTTTTAAGATATAAGGTACAGAGCGAAATAATATATTAGTCCTGTGTAAAAAAATGTTTAAAAAAAGAACATTATATTATAATTAACGTAATATATATTCTATTAATCACTAAATTCGGACTTGCTCTTTTCGGAATAATCTGTTGATGATTCCTTCTCTTCATTTGATGCAATATCATCTTTGTCCTGTTCGTCATCGGTATTTTCTTCGCCGTCTTCCTCTTCGTTCTCGTCCACAATTCTTTTTTTTATCGTTCTACGGTACCTTTGTTTTACCGTACGTAGTACCTGTAAGATCTCGATCTTGAAAGCTTCTTTATCTGCTGGTCCTTTGAAATGAGGACATTTTTTAGCTGCACCTGAAAAAGAATATAAATGTTTATATTAGTCACATGGATACGTAAATTAATGAGTAATAACCTCTATTAGTAATAACCTCTATTACCTCTTTGAGTTATAATCTCTATTCATCGCATCTTCCTTACGGAAAAATTCATTTTGAAAGTCGCGAAATTCCAATTGGCAATACTTCGAAATTTCAAAGTTAACTTCAAAAATTTGAAGTAAAACGCCAATTGGGAGTAATTTTGTGATTTCCAAAAGGCATTTTTCCGTTAGGGCTGCATTTCGCGTTTAAGCATGTACATCAATTTATATATACCTCCAATTGATTGTCCGTAAATGCTGTATATTCTCTGCGCAGTTATCCTGTTCAAAATCGTTTACACTATACAATTACTCCCGAGTCACAATAAATAAGCAAGCCGTAAAAAACATCCGGTCCATAAAGTCTAATCTACAATGTGCTTTTTGTTTCCTGTTTCTTGCTTTTTGCCTTTTGTTTTCTTGTTTCTTCGTGCTCTGTTTTATCGACAGTTGTGTTTTTTGCTACATGTTTCTTGTCTTTAGAAAAGTTCGTCAACTTTTATCTCGAGCAACATAAAACGAAGGAACATCGCGCACGACAGGACAAACGCGTAAGTTAGAGTAGAGTAAGGGTGCGGTCCCATGGACTGATATTTTCCGCGTAACGCGTTTCGCGTAACCAATCAGAGATGTTCCGTGTTTTTTGTTACGCGGAATTGAATATCCTTAGTGCACATGGTATATAAAACGGCGTATCGCGTATCGCGTATAACCAATGATATTTCTATTCTATTAGAAAGTTCCAACAGAAATACTAAATGCTTACAATTTATTGGTTGCACGCGATACGCGATACGTCATTTTATATTCCATGTGAACGATGAACATCTGAATAAATATATTTTTGCGTGATATTTAAGTTTCCATATATGTATATGTATAAATGCCATATAATCAATAAAATAAGTGTGGTATAATAATTAATTTATTGACATTGAATATTTTTAAACCAAAAATGAACTCAGATTTATTAATATCTATTATTGCTTTACAAAAGCAAAGAATAAATAAAAACAATTATAAACAGTCAATTATAAAATTAAAAAAATTAGTGACTCTTTTTTTATTATACAAAGAAGAAAAACAAAAAGAAATTGTAAAACGAAGATGTTGGGTTCATCCAATTTTTTCTACCAAAAGGCGTCAACAATATGGAGCAAGTAATACTCTAATAAGAGAATTACATTTTTACAACGATGAAAAATTTATCAATTATTTCCGTATGAATAAAAAAACATACGAAGAATTATTAAACATAATTGGACCATACATAACGAAACAAACATGTATTCGAGAGCCAATATCGGCAAATACACGTCTGGAGATATGTCTTCGCTATTTAGCTTCAGGAGATAGTATGAAGTCTCTTTCCTATACATTTCGTGTAGGAACTAGCACTATTTCAAAAATTGTGCTTGAAACTTGTGAAGCAATTTGTATTAGTTTGCGAGACAAAGTTTTTCCAAAATTTGACAATGACTTCTGGAAACATACAGCAAACCAATTTGAAGAACGATGGAATTTTCCACATTGCATAGGAGCTATGGATGGCAAACATGTTGTACTTCAGGTATGTTAATGTCTTAAACTTAAATCTCTTTTATTTTTATTATATTAAAAGAATATAATCGTCTTAAACTTCATATACAGGCTCCTCCCAACAGTGGATCAATTTATTACAATTATAAAGGTCAGCACAGTTTGAATTTATTTGCACTATGTGATGCACAATATCGGTTCATCGCCGTGGACATTGGAGCAGAAGGACGACAAAGTGATGGTGGGGTATTTCGAAACAGCAAGTTATATACTGCGATAGAAGAAAATTCTTTACAAATACCATCTCCAGAAGTTGTTAATGTCGGAGGTCCTGTATTACCATATGTAATTGTCGCAGATGAAGCCTTTGCCTTAAGAAACTATTTGATGCGACCATATTCCCGAAGTCAAAAACTTGATCGAAAAAAAAAAATCTTTAACTACAGATTGAGTCGAGCAAGACGGGTTGTAGAAAGTTCTTTTGGTATATTAAGCGCAAAATGGCGAATCTACAGAAGACCGATTATAGCATCTATTACTTTAAGTAAAAAAATAGTGCTAGCAACATGTTGTTTGCACAATTTTATAATTAATCACGAAGATAATAATCGATATTATTCTACTGTAACATTAAATGATGAACCTAATGAAGCTTTTCAAGATAATGTAACAGAAAAACATTCCTATTGCAAAAATGCGGCGATTATAAGAAATACGTTTGCTGATTATTTCGAAGGAGATGGAGCAGTTACGTGGCAATGGGAAAAATCACTTCGTAATGAATTTTAAATATGGGGGAAAGTAGGTAGGGGGGAGAGTATGAGAGAGCGAGCGAAGAGCGTAGACCATGACACACGGGAAAAAAACGGTGGCGGGAGATAAAGCGGGAATATAGAAGGAAGGGAAAAGAAGTAAGAAGAATTTACACAAAGATAGGCCGACAAAAGATTAAGTGTAAACGGGTATGGGCAGGGCCCCCAACAGGGGGGCGGGACAAAAAGGAAAGAAAAATACAATGTATAGCACAAGGAGAGAACCGAAACAAATAGAAGATTTCCTCTGGTTGGCAGTTGTCTGTGTCGTTTAGAGTTGTAAGACGGGGAGGGCAACGGGTAAGCGTGACGCGAACGAGCACGGGGGTCTGAATCAAAGGTCGGAAACGTATATATTTAGAATATAGGTATTACTATCGATATATTTAACATATAAAACATTGTACTCTCTGTTTGGTTAAATCCTTAATTAATAACTTATTTAAACCTATCTTATTGTTCAAACTCTGCTGTTGTAGTCATTTGTAGAAATTTAATTTGCAACATAACTCTCTTTTCATATGGCAGACGGCGTAAAGCTTCTCCTAAACTTTTTAAAAATCCATCTACAGCATCAATTTCAGTAACAGGCATCTTTAGAATATCTAATAAAGCAGTTTGTAACTGCTGTGACTCGTCGTTCTTCTTTCCTGTAAACATAATTAAATTAACATTAAAAAAAGAACAATAATATATATGAATAATATATATTAATTTGAGATATATAATTAAACATATTTACGTCTTTTAGCTGATGAAGTAGATGTTGAAGGTAACGATGCAAGATCAGAGCTTTGAAATGAAGTTGATGTTTCGGAATATATCTCTGACTCAACATCTGACAAGGAGTAATCATTATTACAGCCATTATTTTCTTTTTCTTTATCTTCCGAGAATGACTTTTCAGGTGTGGTTAATGTGCTTATTGTTCTGTAAAATACTAATTATTATAGATAACAATTTATACATAAAAATTTGATTTTGTATAACAAACGGTGTAAAACGTACGGTGTAGTCTGAAATGTGTCATCCAAAGGTCTCATCAGTTCAAAAAATTTATAATTAGATTTAAAATTTGCTGAAGAAGCACTCGAAGATCCACTCGGCACATAGCTTTTAATTTTTTTCTGGCTCGAATATAACAGTCACGATGATATTTCCACTTTTTTTGTAGTTCTTTAATACTGATATTACCTGTTTAATAAACATATTTTCAATCTTATACAATTTTTTAAAAGCAATAAATATCTCGATTATTCGTAGAACATAATAATATAAATATATTATATTTATAATAATATAATAATATTATAATAATATAGTAATTTATAACAATATAGTAATTTATATATGTACATACTACCAATTGTATTTTGTATTTCCTCCATAATGCTGTTTTTTTTTGACCTCTTTGACATCTAAACGATGGTCGTACAATGGTGGTCTATTTATTACTGCCATTATTAACTGCTCATCGAAATCTATATTTTGAGGTGATACTGATGATTCATCGTCAAGTTTGCTCACTGTCAAAGAATAAGTTTGATATATTGTTGCATTAAATAACATTATATAATATACAAATAGATACAGTGTTAAGTATGAATATTAGTACATACCAATAATGCTACATTATTTTCATCAATAAGTATGTCTGTTTTTCATTATAATCTTTAAAACATATGCATGATCTATATTTACACTGATATGCCAAAAACCAACCGCAATATCCATTTAATTTGCTTAAAAATAATTATTTTAAATAATTAAAAACCAAATTATTTAAATATTAGAAATTGAATTTTTGTTTTATATGTTATATAAGTAAACAAATTAAAAGATAAACAATATAACCTATAAATACATCAAACGAAAGAAGATAACTTTGATGCCTGAGATGCCATGTTGCTTATACCGCTCTATAAAGTTGTGTAAACGCTATTAAGTACGCACCTTTTTAAAAAGCGTAACAGAAATGCGTAATGCCTCTGATTGGCCGACGCGAAAGCAAGCGCGAAAATATCGTCCATGGACCGCACCAAGAATTCAGTACGTAGTACAATCTAGGGAATCTCAGCGCTACCAAAGCGCTTTCAATGCGCGCATTGATTTAATCAGAACGACTTTCTATGTAGTCTACGCGCTAATGCGTAATTTGAACGCACCCTCCATTGATTAATCGTTGATTAAAGTTTGCTAACATGATAAAATGGAAATTCAGTATGATCAACTGTATTTCTGGCGATATAATCACCCTAACCTCTAATCGTTGCATCTTCTCATATACAAGTATTAGTTAATAACGGTGATTCAATATAATAAAGTAGCATATTGGCCAGGATACTGATGTAACTATTTAACTATTCAAAAATTAATTTATTTTGGATATTTATTTGAGTAAATAAATGGAAAATCAATTTAATTAAAACGAAATGAATTAAAATTTTATAAAACATTCAAATAATAACTTGCAAACTTGACAAATATCGACAAAATACAACGAACAAAATTTACGGATTCTGACAAGAATTATTTATTAGATATAATTTTTATATAGTCACATAATAAAAACAAAAACTGATAATATATCTAATATATATCTAATATACAATATCTAATATACAAAAGAAAGACATAGACGAATGTAACAATTGAGATAAGAATAGAAATATTGTCTGAAAAGTTTCTTTATTGGGACAACATAAAAGATGTGTAACAAAAAGATTGAGGTTAGGCGATTATATCGCCAGAAATACAGTTGATCATACCGAATTTCCATTTTGTCATGTTGGCAATCCTTTAATCAACGATTGAGTCAATCAGAGTTTGGTCGAAGTGGCCTGGCAGAAGTTTATACAGTGATTATCATAAACACTGCAGATCCTGCAGCAATATAATAGTATTTAGGTGATTGTAGAACGAGCGGCAAAGTTCGAGCAGCTTAGAAGACATAACTTCATCACCATAAACTTCTCAGCTCAGCGCGACAAAGGGCGAGAGGCAAGGAGGAAGAATGGGATAAAAATGTCGCAGACTAGAATACTCACGTTTATAGGTGCCTTACTGGCACATTAGTAGCTAGCAGTTGATTTCGAGGTCAGACAGACGAAAGCAGTGAACACAGTGAACGAAGTTTATAGTTTATCGATAATTAATTGACGAGTTGTAAGTAGCTTGATTTATTCATATAGCATACAATATTGTTCAATTTATATAGATATAAAAGTTATGTTGAAATACTTTCTCATCGCGATTTATTATCTCATTATGTAGGTTAGAACCGCGTGCAGTACAAGTGCTTACATTCTCCGCATTATATAAATAAAGTGGAAATAATGCACGAAGTGAATAGTGCGAATACATCTCAAAAGAGAATGAAATGCCATGGCCGGCGTATTCAAGCTTGATGATCGAATAATGAAAAATTATGCTTTGCTTGCAAATTTGTGGAAAGATTATTATTCACGCAAAGCTCGACGGCAATTTAAAGAAACACCTAAATGTAAGTATTATTTATATATAATATAAAAATATTTATTATATAATTTCTTTATAAATTTAGACTTGCAAGAAATCCACCATATCACGAAACATTGTACGAATCAAACATGCAATTTAAAACAGTATGTATAGAAAATTATGATACTTTGCATGAATTATCGTAGCATGATTTATCATTTAATGTTTAATCAAACATTTGTTTTAATTACATTTTGTTTTTGATAAGATAATTTTTAATTATCTAATTACACAAAGACATCTCTCTCTTTCTTTAATATTTACAAATATGAATGCAACAACTTTTAAGCTTCAATCTTTTAGAATTTTATGATAATTAATTCTTTCTCAAATATATTTCTTATTCTCTTCTGTTTTTGAAAGCTTTTCTCATTTATTAAAATATATTACACGCATTTTAATAGAATTTATATTATTACACTATTTTCTATACTTAGAATAAAGTTTATTATATATATTTATATCAAGACTGATTTTTATTATAAAAATTAACCCAATCAGCAATGTTTTTAAATGTTTTTAATGTTTATTTTATTAACGTTTTGAGATATTGAATTTCACCCCTAAGCGGTAGTTTTGAAAATTTTAATAAGTGGTAAATTAACCCCATAAGAAACCGATAATTAACGACACAGATACAGATATTTAGTAACAAAATTTATTCTATTATTGAAATCATGTAAACGATTAATCCGCACATTGTAATTGAAACAAATGCACTTTGCAGTAAGAGCTTTATTGTGTTAGTTTTCTTCATTTAAAAAGTGCTATAATAAAATCATTTAATTATTAATGACAGTATTCTTCAAATAAGAAAACTAATACAATTCTGCCTGCCTACAAAAGTGTGTTTGTTTTAATAATAGTATGCAGATTATTTAACAGTTCAGTTATTTGTATCTTTTACATGATTTTAATATTAGATTAATATTTTTGCTTAGATATTTAATGGACGAAATTGCATATGCATTTCAAGAAACAAAATATATTACAGGGTCAAAAATATTTCAAATATCATTTTTCAATCACATTATTCATTGCAATAACAAAATAAACTTTTGATGGGTAACGATAACTTTGATCAACAACACTTTAATACCATTATATAGAAAGCTTAATCCAAAACAACGTATTTTTTTAAATAACGCAATAGTATCAGAAAAATTTTTGATCTAATGACATATTTTGTTTTCTGAAATACATATATACAATTTTGTCAATAAGGTATTGAGTACAATAACTCGAATAACAATATATATATATATATATATATATATATATATTATATATATAATAATTATATTTTATTTATTTTATTATTATTATTTATTATTATTATTGTCGCGATCCTCCTTCCACCTCTGCGGCTCTCGGACCGCTGCCCCAATAATATTGGGCCTCGACAGCCGCATCAGAAACCATATGAACGTTCATTTGGACGCGGGCCCAGCGTCTTCCTCTGTAAACTGTAATTAAAAATAAATTATTAATAACTAGATATAACATATGGTACATTTTGTATTTTATATTATTTAGGTACATTTAGGTATATATCAATTCCGCTGATTAGATATTTAATAGCAAAATATTAATCTGATATTGAAATCGTGTAATTCATACGTATAATTAAACTATTAGATAACTTGCATTCTATTATCGAAACAAACATATTTTCAGCCAAAGGTTGATTGTGTTAGTTTTCTTGATTTGAGAAGTATTATTAAATCATTTAATTTATTTTTCACTAAGTAAATTTATCAGTTTTTAATCACAATATTGCAATAACAAAATAAACTTTGATAAATAACGAGATATTTTTCAACAATGCTCTTAATACTGTTATATGAGAAAACTTATTCAAAATAACATTTTGATTGAATATTTCTTTGATCCAATGTTATATGTATTTTATTTACTTAAACCTATGTATATTCAATTTTGATCAAACTTATTTGAACGAAAATTAAATAATTTAAATATAGCAGTTTAAATCAAGAAAACTAACATAATCCACCTCTGTTTATAAAGTTAGTTTCAATCACAATGTGTCGATTAATTAACAGTTTATTTATTTATATCATTTACACGATTTCACTTAAACTATTTGATAAATTGTATACATAATTGGAAAACAAAATGTTAACAAAATTAATAAAATATGTAAAATTTACGTTCGAGTTGGTATGATGGACCGGTATGACGTTGGCGGGACGAGCCGGCGGAATCTATGAGGCGGTGATGGACTGGCGGCGACGGCGGCAACGGGCGGCGACGTGGCGGCGACGTCAATGGCAACGGGTTGGCACGGGCCGTGGGCGACGGGTCGGCGTCACTACTATCTAAAATTAAATATAAATAAAGACAATATTACAGATATATTATATTATAGAATATAATAACATAATAATGTTATATAATAAGGAACAATGATACTACATCTTTGTCTGTCATTTCGAATTTG
>CABEGB010000682.1:0-285446 GCA_901521435.1 Crematogaster levior | reverse complement strand
GAAGGAGAGTAGACCAGCGGAACTTCCCACCAGTCTCTCAAAGAACTGTTGGAAACCTCTCCTCGTTTATACAGCTCATTATTTTGTACTTTGATCCTAACCAAGTGTCCAATGATAGAAAATGTTTGAACCTCTTTCTCCCTTTTCCTAGAAATTCTTTTTTGCTAAGTCTTCCATGATCTCGAAGTTTTCTTATATTTGGTTCTATTACATCTTGTATCTCTCTATATTTCTGAGAGATGTATACATCTCCGATTTATAAAACCTGCCATAGTACTGAAACCAGCCTCTGACTATTGGATCTATTTTCTTCGATATTTCCTCTAATGTGGTCCACGTAATCCGATGTATTCTCCATGACTTTATGGTTTTCTTGATCTTCTTCTTGGCTTTGTTGCTGATTGCAGGTAGAAATGAAACATAACAGTCCCCCTTCTTATTCTTTGCTCCTCTAGCTCTAAAGGTATAGCCCAAGAAATCAAAGTTTTGTGTAGGAAACTCATCTCTCCTATTACCATCCTTACAGTACACTATCTGTGTCTTTTCAGGATGTAACCTCAATTTACACTTAGCCAATCTTTCTTCGATCATTACTTTCATAAATTCTGCCTGTCTCTTTAGTTCTGCAGTGCACTATCGCATCATCCACATACCTCTCAAATGGTACTGTCGGGTAGTTCTTTTCATCCATATATCAAACACATGATGCATGAATATATTAGAGATGATTGGGCTAACTGAACCTCCTTGCGGAACTCCTTTATCCCTAACTACCTTACTGCCATCTGCTTGCTGAATGGGGGCTTTCATCCACCTCTCAACATACAGTATGACCCATTTGCAGTCTGTGTGTTTCTTGATAGCCTGCAGTGCTAAATCGTGGTCCAGATTGTCGAAAAATCCAGATATATCAAGATCTACTGTCCAATCATTTTTCCAACATCTCTTCCGTGCCTGTATATACCGCATCCAATGCAGACTTATTTGGTCTATAACCATATGAATCCTCGTGAAATTTCGGCTCTACTATCGGTTCAAGATACATAGTAGCGGCTGTTTGTGCTACCCTGTCGGACACTGAAGGAACACATAAAGTTCTTTGTCCTCCCGTATCTTTCGGTATTGCAACAGCTTTTACTGGCTCGGGAAAAATAACTTCCGGATGACATCCGATTCCATAGTTTGTACAAATTATCTTTTAGATTTTCCTCAAACTTTGTTATCGAGACCTCATCTACACCTGCAGCACCTTTATTTTTCGATACTTGTTTATAAGCTCTCCAAATAAGTTGCTTCGGTATATCAAAAGACTTTGTTTTATTCATTAATTCCTCCCATTACGGTTGACAAAATAATTAAAACTAAATAACTCAGCTCCTTCGCTCCATTTCCATTACAGAAACTTCTTCACTACTATGAGCTGATCCGCCCCTGTTTTTCGCATCGGTACTCTCATCCTCAGAGATCGGCTCTTTGGACTTCTTCCTTATCATCGAAACGACAGGTTCCCGTAGTTCCATGCAATAGCCTAAAATAGATTCACGCCACTTTTATGCCGGACGCCACCCACCCAGTAAACAAGCTCCCGGTAGATTTATCCCAGATTAACGACTACCCCCTGGTTTTGACGTCGTCTCTACGCTTTCGACACTTCATCAGTGGTTCACTTGCGTTCGTCTCTCTATTTCACACATGACACATAATTGTGCCTTTTCCATAACGCTCACTACCTTAGCTCTTTACCAAAGCAGCTTATGGCTGTTTGAAGCCTGCTCTTGCACACCGGCTCCGAGGGGCCCTCCCTCATCTATTGCACAGCTTCAACACTTCCCGTGTTTCTACGGCGCACAATCATCATAATATGGATAAATTCTAAATTTTTTAGAACTGTTAAGATCAGCTCCTTGCTCTAGTAATAAATTGCATAATTCTATTTCTTTCATAATTCCCTTTGGTCCATAACTCTCAAAGCGATATGTTCCCATGCTAAGGTTCATTAGTCTTAATATAGTTTTCTCTATGGGAGTATCACCGTTCTTGTCTTTAATGTTGACGTCCATTCCGTTTTCTATAAGCAACTTAATAGCCTTGTTGTTGGTGGTTCCAAAAAAAATAAGAAAAGTATTTCTAATATCTTCATTTTTACTTTCCTTTATACGTGCTTTTAAGATTTCATTACTTAACTTTCTTTTGTTTACATCATTAACTAAGCTGTATAGCCCTGCTACCTTAGAATTAACCTCATAACGACATGGACCAATCTCTAGCAAATATTTCATTGTTAGGATAAAATTTCTAATTGATTGAGTTGAGGATAACATATTACTTCTATAATGTACACACATTACTTAATCATTGCCCTGACAACACTTAAAATGTAAAATAGTTTCACTAATTAAGTATAGTGGGCCATAAATGAACAACATAAGAAATTTTGCAATAATAGCGCATATAGACCACGGTAAGTCAACGCTTGCTGACCGTTTAATAGAGAATGTAACGGCCTTGAAGCAAGAGAAATGACCAATCAAATACTCGATTCAATGGATATAGAACGCGAACGTGGGATTACAATTAAAGCACAGACGGTAAGGCTCAACTATACTGCAAATGATGGTAATCAATATTGCTTAAATCTCATGGACACTCCAGGTCATGTTGACTTTTCGTATGAAGTAAGTCGAAGTTTAGCAGCGTGTGAAGGCTCACTTTTAGTGGTAGATAGCAGTCAAGGTGTTGAAGCTCAGACTCTTGCAAATGTATACAAGGCAATTGACAACAATCATGAAATAATAGTTGTACTCAATAAAGTTGATCTCCCTGCTGCAGATCCAGAAAAGGTAAAACTCCAGGTTGAGGAAGTAATTGGCATTGACGCAAGTGAGTCAGTTTTAATATCAGCAAAAACTGGTCTTGGAATAAAAGATGTACTGGAAGCAATAGTAGCAAAACTTCCAGCTCCTCAAGGTGATGTGAATGCTCCACTACAGGCAATTTTAGTTGATAGTTGGTATGACACTTATTTGGGAGTAGTAATTTTAGTACGAATTAAAAATGGAGTACTAAAAAAGGGCATGAAGATTGTTATGATGTCTAATAACTCTACATACCAAGTGGACAATATCGGTATTTTTACTCCTAAAAAAGTAATGACAGGTGAACTCTCAGCAGGTGAAGTTGGTTTTATCACTGCTTCAATGAAGGAAGTTGCAGACTGTAGAGTAGGAGACACTATTACTGAAGAGAAAAGACCGTGCAGCGAGGCATTGCCTGGTTTTAAAGAAGTGCACCCTGTGGTATTTTGTAGTATTTTTCCTAATAAAACGGACGACTTTAAATATTTAAGAGAAGCACTGGAAAAATTACATTTGAATGATGCAAGTTTTACTTTTGAAGCAGAAACTTCAAATGCGCTAGGCTATGGATTTCGTTGTGGTTTTTTGGGAATGTTGCATCTTGAAGTTATTCAAGAAAGGCTCGAGAGAGAATTTGATTTAGATCTAACAGCAACTGCACCGAGTGTTATATATAAGGTTACAACGCAAGGTGGTGAAGTTCTTAGCATTCATAATCCTAGTGACATGCCAGATCCAACAAAGATTGAAATGGTAAAAGAGCCGTGGATTACTGCAACCATAATGGTCCCTGACCAATATTTAGGTGAGATTCTATCATTATGTGAAGAGAGAAGGGGAGAACAGGAAGATTTATCTTACATTGGTAACACAACAACAGCATTGTTAAGATATAAGTTACCACTGTCTGAAGTTGTTTTTGACTTTTATGATCGATTAAAATCAATTTCCAAAGGGTATGCAAGTTTGGATTGGGAAATTTCCAGCTATCTGGTAAGCCAAATAGATAAATTAAGCTTTTTAATTAATGGAGAACCCGTAGATGCACTGGCTTGTATCGCTCACAAAAGCAGAGCAGAAAAAAGGGGGCGTGAAATATGCGCACGCTTGAAGGATCTAATACCACGTCAGCAATATAAAATCGCGATTCAAGCGGCAGTGGGCGGGAAAATTATTGCCAGAGAAACGATTAATCCATATAGAAAAGATGTAACAGCTAAACTCTATGGTGGAGATGTAACGCGAAGAATGAAACTACTTGAAAAGCAAAAGAAGGGTAAAAAAAGGTTGCATTCTATAGGGAACGTAAATATTCCACAGAATGCTTTTATTCAAGCTTTGAAGATAAGTGATTGATCTTAAAAGACTTCTTGTATAGTTTTTGGCAACAACCGTTAGAAACGAAAAAACTTGCTTGACAAACTCCACCAGCCCCCTTATCATGAAAGTGAAGCTATTTATTTATCTTCGCAATCTCTGCAGTGGATTAATGACAAAAAAACTTAATGTATTTGGCGTAAATCATGCTTAATTTTTTTGCACTATGTGCACCTCATGTCTTTATAAAACTTCTAGGTTTCTACCTATATAAGCTGAAACGCGCTTATAAAGCGTTTAAGACAGTAAAAGACGTCAAATAGACAAGGGAGAATTTGAATACTAGCCACCCTGGGGTTTCTTTGCCTTTTTTTCCGCTCAGTAAATTTCTTAACGTTTATAATTTAGGTTAGTTGCATTTAAAAGCGGCTGAATCGTAGCGTTTAGAATAAAAAACGCCAATATTTTGAAGTACATATAAATAACTAGTCACCAACGGGGCTTCTTTTGCCTTTTTTTTATTTGGTAAATTTCTTAATGTTTGTAGCTAAAGTAATTTAGGCCTACCGACAACCGTCATCCCTGTAAAGGTCAAGTATCCCGCTACTTGTTAGCGGATGAGATACCGCGAATGAATCGCGGTATGACGGTCTGCTGCTTGTTAGCGGCTAAGAGATACCGCGGCGGTATGACGGTTCGTGGCGGTATGACGTAGGACTGCTGTCATTCCAGTCTGGAATCCAACTTTTTCATAATCATCAAAACGTTATATTTTAACATAAAACGGCTACTTATACTTAATAAAATTCCTGGATCCCAGACTGGGATGACATCATAGGGGCGCTGGCCTGACAACCGTCATCCCGCTACTTGTTAACGGCTAAAAAGATACCGCGGCGGTATGACGTAGGGGTTGCCGAGATTCCAGTGCTTGACACTGGAATAGGTGTGTGTATTTGTGAAAAAAAATCTCCATGAAATTTGTGAAGCAATGTGGTGGGACTAGTGCGATTCGAACGCACGACCTTCGGATTAGGAGTCCAACGCTCTATCCTGCTGAGCTATAGTCCCGTGTTTCCTACCATTTATGTAAAGTTATAGCAAAAAATCCTTCTCTTTTCTAGATTTCTTGCATAACCAATTTATGACGACAAGAAACATTTCTGTACTTCTTGAGTATAATGCTATTATATTTAATAACATGGTTTAAGTAAGATTAATGCTAGTTAACAACATTGGTTATTTCTATAACAATCAAGACGACTTTGCTTTAAGCAATATAAACATTAAAGTAAAAAAAGGAAGTGTTGCATGTTTATTGGGGCATTCTGGCTGTGGCAAGTCAACAATTTTGAAATTAATTGCAGGGATAGAAAATCCAAAATCTGGAACTATTTTTATAAATGATAGGTTAGTTGCAAGCAATAAGGCATCAATCGCTATAGAGCATAGAAATATCGGATTGATTTTTCAGCATTCTGCATTATTTCCTCACAAAACAGTAGTAGAAAATATAACCTTTGCTATCCGCAGCTCTTCCAAGAGAGAAAAGCACCTAATTGCATTGGAAATCTTGAAGTTACTCAATATAGAAAAATATGAAAATATGTACCCTAACGCCTTATCTGGAGGACAGCAACAATTAGTTGCAATAGCAAGAGTGATGGCACAAAACCCTGATGTTGTGTTGTTAGATGAACCATTTTCTAATTTGGATATACTGCTCAAGTGCCGAATAAGACAACATATATTGTCCCTTTTTAGAAGTAAAAATATCCCTGTGCTAATGGTAACTCATGACCCGCAAGAAGCATTGAAAGTTGCAGATTTTATCTACGTAATGAAAAATGGTAAAATTATTCAATCAGGGGTTTCTAGCGATATATACCATAGGCCTAAAGATGATACGCTAGCAAAGTTTTTTAGTGAGCTCTCCTCTACTCTATAGTTAAGCGAAAAGTTTCCACTTATTCGCTGCAAGAAAACAATCTAGTTCGGAATTGTTATAAAATAATTAAAAAACCTTGATTTATAATTAAATAAAGGTGATATAATCTATGTGTTACTTGACTTCAGTCAAGTTTTAATATTTAAAGGTCAATATTTTAAATGGAGGTGAAAATGAGTTTAGGACCATGGCAATTGTTTCTAGTCTTAATAATAATTTTAGTTCTGTTTGGTGCAGGCAGATTACCGCAAGTTATGGGTGATTTAGGAAAAGGCATCAAAAACCTTAAACAGGAGCTTAAGGACTCAGAAAAATTATCGTCTAATGAACCAGATCGTTAGCGTCCTCATACTTCGTGACATGCACCTTAGTGCATGTCATCTGTTTAAAAACTTAGTCAGGTTAAAAAATGAAAGAGATGAAGTGTTGGTATGAAATAAATAACAAATATTGAAATACAGCAACAACTATGTTAGCTTAGGAGGAATATTTTATTAAAGGATAATTGTGCAAAAAAGTGAGAAACTAACTAAAGATAAAAAACTAGCTTCTGATATTCTAAAAGAGGTTGCAGATACCAATAACAATGATAGCGATAAAGTAACTTTGTTTGACATTAAAGCAGCTTTGCATGAGCGCGGTTTTGGTATTTTAATAATCATCTTCTCCTTGCCGCTATCGGTGCCTATACCGGTTCCACCTGGTTATACAACTATTCTTTCTATACCTTTAATCTTATTCTCACTGCAGCTTCTATTTGGATTTGATTCTCCTTGGATGCCCAGTTGGCTAGAAAGAAAATCTTTTCAGCGTTCAACACTAGCTCTTGTGGTGGAAAAAACTTCTCCAGCATTAAGAAAAATAGAAAAATTCATGAAGCCAAGAATGTCTTTTATTTTCTATGGGCCAGGTGAAAAGATTTTAGCTTTTGTAATGTTGCTTTGTGCATTATCGATAGCTCTTCCACTACCTCTTACTAATTTCATTCCTGCAATTGGTACGACTCTTATTTCGCTTGGCATTATGAGTAAAGATGGGTTTCTATCCATATTAGGAGTTTTAATATCATTGTGTGGGCTATTGCTTACTCTTGTTGTAGTAGTCAAAGGGCCACAACTTATCATTGGGGCATTTTCTTTTCTCAAAAGCTTCGTATATGGTTAGGCTTTACAATACCTTAACAAAAAAAAAGGAACTTTTTACACCTATCGATAAAGATCATGTGAAAATGTATGTTTGCGGACCAACAGTATATGACACAGCACATATAGGCAATGCACGGTCTGTTGTTGTGTATGATGTGTTATTTCAGCTACTTAAGTTTTGTTATGGCAAAGTTACCTACGTGCGTAACATAACCGACATTGATGATAAGATAATTAATGCAGCAAGTGAAAAAAATAGCAACATAGAAAGTATAACCACATATTACATTAAAGCTTTTCATGATGATATGGAAAGCATAAATTGTAAAGAGCCAACACACGAGCCAAAAGCAACGGAAAACGTAGATTATATTATAGAATTAATTGAACATTTACTGCAATCAGGCCACGCTTACGAATCTGACAAACACGTGTATTTTAATATAGAATCTTACCATGAATATGGTGCTTTATCAGGAAAAAAAACTGATGAATTGGTTCCAGGTAGCAGAGTTGAAGTTAATGAAAATAAAAAGCACCCTGGAGATTTTGTACTGTGGAAGCCTGCAAGTGATATTGACTACAAACTTTCAAGTTATTGGGATAGCCCATGGGGAGAGGGCAGGCCTGGATGGCATATAGAATGCTCAGCAATGTCATATGCTTATCTTGGCAAAGATTTTGATATTCATGGTGGCGGCATAGATTTACAATTTCCTCACCATGAAAATGAAATTGCACAGAGTAAGTCTGCATTTGCTGGATCAATGTTTGCAAAATACTGGATACATAACGGCTTTCTTACAGTAAATGAAGAAAAAATGAGCAAGTCCTTATTTAATATAGTCAAAGTAAGAGATTTGCTAGATAATGGAATAAAGGGTGAAGTAATACGCTATGCACTGCTCAAAACTCACTACAGAAAACCACTTGATTGGACAGAAAACGTTATTTCTGATGCACAGGAAACCTTAAATAAATTTTATCGGTTATTACGTGATTTAGATACAATAAATGAAAGTAACGCAGAGATTTCTAAAGATTTTATAGACGCTTTAAAAAACGACTTAAACATTCCTGAAGCTCTAGCTATATTACATGAAATGGCTACAAAAATTAACAAAATGAGTAATGAAAGTGAAAAGCTTAAATTAACTGAAAGTTTTATTAAGAGTGCCAGATTTATTGGTCTTCTTGAGTCAAGTTATCAAGAGTGGTTTACTGCTGGTGTGAGTCATCAAGAAGTAGAAAGATTGATAGATTTAAGAAGAGCAGCAAAACAAAATAAAGATTATAATACTGCAGACAAAATAAGGGATCAGTTGAAACAAATGGGGATTACAATTTCTGACAATGAAGATGGTACAACAATCTGGTAAATTCATATGGAAAACTACTTCCTGTTATTCACAGATAGTCTAGTATCATCATTAGTCTTACCCATACATCAAGGTTTTGTGTTCAATACCATGCTTTATTTCAGGTCGTATTACACTCCACTACTTATGTTATTTTTTGGAGTACTAGGATCAAGCCTTGGTGGAATAGTTAATTGGTATTTAGGTAGAATAACAATCTCTATACGAAAATCATACCACAAATTAGAAAACGAATATACAACGCCAGAAATTACAAAAAATTTGCTAATTTTTGCAACTTTATTGCTTTCATGGGTGCCAGCACTTGGAAGTGTGATTCAAATTTTATCAGGTTATTTCAAGTTAAACCTTTATACCCTTGCCCCTTTAATCATTCTATCTAATTTCTTCTATTTATTATATCTAATACTTACTTTTGGAGTATAACAGCTATAGTACTACAGCTATTGAAGCCCACTTCTGTCACTCTATGCCCTGACAGAGGCTGAGCTATAAATTAAATGCAAAATTTCAATAGTCATGGGATGCACCATGAGCTAAAAGCAATTCCACAAGTTCTTGGCAGTTATCAACTGCACAGTCCAGTACTGTATTCCCTAAATTATTTCTAGCGTTAACGTCTGCATTGTGTTTTAGTAGCACCTTAGCTATGTCAACATTTCCCGTCATAGCAGCTAAGCACAATGTAGTGCCTCCATACCTGCTTTTAGCATTAACCTCAGCACCTTTACCAACAAGACACTTTACCGCATCCAACACTCCGCTACATACGGCTAGGTGCAACGGAGTGTCATTAGACCAACTTTTAGCATTAATCTCAGCACCTTTATTGATTAAATATCTCACCATATCCAACTGGCCGTTATAAGCAGCCCAATGTAACAAAGTCCAGTCATATCTGTTTTTAGCATTAACATCAGCACCCTTGCCAACGAAGTATTTTATCACATTTAATTTCCCATTCTGGACGGCTTTATGTAACGGAATATTGCCATCTTTATCCTCAGCATTAACGTCAGCACCTTTACTGATAAGGTACTCTACTACACCCAATTTTCCACTGTAAGCAGCTCTATGGACAGAAGTGCAGTTATTCCCATCCCTCGCATTAACATCAGCACCCTCACTAATTAGGCACTTTGTGATATTCAATTTTCCGTGGTATGCAGCTAAGTGTAATGGAGTTCCATAATAAAGTGGCTTTGTAGCATTAGCATTAACATCAGCGCCTTTGTTAATTAGGCACTTCACCACATCTAGCTCTCCAATACAAGCAGCCAGGTGTAACGGAACCCTGTCATCTTTGCTTCTAGCATTAACATCGGCACCTTTACTAATAAGATGCTTCACTACAGCTAGTACTCCACTCCTAGGAGCATAGTGCAACGGAACCCAGTCATTTTCGCTTCTAACATTAATATCAGCACCTTTATTAATAAGATACTCTACTACTCTCAAATTCCCATTATAAGAAGCGTGGTGTAACGGAGTTTGACCGAGATTGTCCTTAACATTAACAGTTTTTACCAATTCACCTGGGTAATGTCTTTCTATATGTGTTATTATTGCACTAATTGCTTCATAATCACCACTTACAGCAAGGAAGTGTAAAGGTGCACTTTTCTTTATAAAAAGAGGTTCTCCATGTACATAAGATGAGCTGAAATAAAAGTCATCAATCAATTTACCATATTTACTTGCATATCCCCAAATAGATGCAACATGAATTGTACTATCTTTTACTATATTACCACTATTTATTAATTCTAGGGCTTTTCTGAGAACTTCTTCTTCTCGGCCTTCCTTTTGTAAATTCAATTCAGTTACTTTCTGCACTAGTCTGTGAATGTTTGCCACTCCCTCTTTTAAGTCAATCATTGAATATCTATCGAGTAACTTAACAGCATTCCACAGCTTTTCTTCATCATCTGCTATTAATTTTGAAAAGATTTCTTCTATATGAATCTTGTCAGGAGCAAGGTAGGCCATTATTTCCAGAATACTCAAAGCTTCAAAACCACATTCTTTTTGTGCTATAGCGTCAATTGTAATTTTCCAAGTTATGAATGTTGTTTTAGTATAACGGTCACCTCCATATTTGGACTCAAAGTCAAGCAGCTTCTCTGCTTCTTCTTCATACTTTTTCAGATAGTCACTAACACCAATTTTTTCTTTACCCCTGTAACTTAGTACAACATTTTTTTCATTAATATATGCAACTGCTTGTTTTAAAGCTAACGGGAAATATTGTAATTCCTCTGTTAGGTTTTTTATTTCTTCATCTTGTAAATTATTTCTTATATTTAAAGCCCTCTTAACAAACTTCAAAGCCTCTGTTTCTTTGAATACACCTAACTGTATTGTTTTTATCTCTCCTTCATCTTCTGATATTCCCCAATCCTTATTACGAGAGGTAATTAAAATATAGGGCTTATTATCCAAGGAGAGCGGTAAAAACTTACTAATATCTTTATACCCTTCAGCATTATCAAAAATGAATAGGCTTTTCCTTCCCCTTCTTGCAAAGAAAGCATATGTTTCTTTAACATATGAAATAAGCAATAAGGTATTTTACTAAGCCAAAATCGTCATTTTTTTTGTGTGTTAATAAGTCATCTATGATGATCTTTTTATATCTCTTTCGCGTGTGTTTAATCTGCATGAACCTATGTATTATTTTCCCATTTTGTTCATACTGAAAGACGAGATCGTCAAAACTCGCAGCTAACCTCAGTTCTGTAGCTAAGCGGAAAGAATATTCCTTATCCATCGCACGTTTCAAAAATAGCATTAGCCATTTCAGTTGGCAAATAAAACCGTGGATAAGGTTTTTCGCCCCTCCAGCAGGATAAGTTTCAAGCATCCTCAGCCTCACATAATTTTAAAAATAGTACCGACAAATGGTAAAAAAGTTATATATCATGAGATATAGATATCGTAACAAAGACCTTGGAATATCTACGAGATGTGCTGTTATGTAAATAAAAAATGTGACTAATTACTTAATCTCTCACTCAAAATTGAATTCACGACATCGGGGCTGGCTTTTCCTTTGGTGGATTTCATAACTTCGCCAACAAAGAATCCGTATAACTTTGTTTTACCGCTTTTGTATTCTTGAACTTTATCTTGGTTGCTATTGATGATTGTGTCGATAACTTCTGCTATTTGACCTCTATCGGTTATTTGTTTTAGGTCCTGCTCTTCTATGATGAGAGATGCCGGTTTGCCAGTTTCAAACATAATATCAAAAACTTGCTTGCCGAGCTTAGCAGAGATCGTTCCATCAACGATAAAATCCAAGAGCTCGGACAAAGCATTTGCTTTGATTGGGGAGCTCACAATATCAATATTTGCTTTATTTAAACGACCGAAAAGCTCTACAGTCAACCAGGTGACCGCGAGCTTTGAATCATGTTTTTTTATCAATTCCTCAAAGTAATCAGCAATCGCCTTATCGGAAGTAATGACGTTTGCATCGTATTCATTGATACCTAATTCCTCAATGCATCGCAGCTTTTTTTGATCTGGCAACTCGGGCAAAGATGATTGAATTAAATCAATTTTCTCCTGGCTTACCTCAACAGGTAATAAATCAGGCTCAGGGAAGTATCTATAGTCGCTTGCATCCTCTTTGCTTCTCATCACTTTTGTTTTTCCCAAAGCGACATCAAACAATAAGGTATCTTGACTTATTTCTTCTCCACTTTCTAAAATTTCAATTTGTCTTTGTATTTCATAGTCTATAGCTTGCACAATATAACGTATCGAGTTCAGATTTTTTATTTCACAACGAGTGCCAAATGTACTACTGCCTTTTAGGCGAACAGAAACATTTGCATCACAACGAAGTGATCCCTTTTCCATATCACCATCACACGAACCAGTGTAACGCAAAATCTGCCTCAATTTTTTCATGCATTCTGCAGCTTCTGCAGATGAACGGAGATCTGGTTCTGAAACAATTTCCATTAAAGCAACCCCTGCACGATTTAAATCCACATAAGTTTTGCTTTCCTCATGAACGCTCTTTCCTGCGTCTTGCTCTAAATGAATTCTCGCAATTCTTATTTCCTTTTCATTGTCGTTGATAAATACTCTACCATTTTTAACTATTGGCTCAAAAAATTGGGTTATCTGGTAACCTTGCGGTAAATCAGGATAAAAATAATTTTTCCGATCAAAGTAAGAACACTTATTAATTTCTGCAGAAAGTGCAAGACCGGTGCGTATTGCTTGCTCTATGCAGTAATAATTTAATATTGGCAGCGTACCTGGCATTGCCGCATCAACTAGAGAAACTTGAGTGTTATGCTCAGCACCAAACTCCGTTGATGAGCTAGAAAATAGCTTCGTATTAGAAGAAACTTGAGCGTGCACCTCAAGCCCAATTACCGCTTCCCAATCCTCTTTTGTCATGTATTTTATTTAAAATGATAATCTTAATATTCTGCAAAATTAACACAAAAAGTCAAAACAAAACTCATGTTAGCTAAGTGGTATGCAACCCGTAGAAACAGAACGAAAAATTAAATGAAAAAATTACTTTACAAACTCCGCCAGCCCCCTTATCATGAAAGTGAAGCTATTTATTTAACTTCGCAATCTGCAGCAGATTAAAATGACAAGAAAACTTGTATTTGGCGTAAATTTGTTTAATTTTTTGCACTATGTGCACCGTATGTCTTTATAAAATTTCTAGGTTTTTACCTACATAAGCTGAAACGCGCTTATAAAGCGTTCAAGACATCACCCAACGTCAAATTTTAAAATAGAGAGTGTAATAACTAGCTACCACGGGTTTTCTTTGCCTTTTTTTTCTGCCTAGTAAATTTCTTAAATATTAAAGCTAAGGTTAGTTGCCGTTTAAAAGCAGCTGAATTGCAGCGTTTAAGAATTAAAAAACGCCATACTGAAAATAGACAATGAACCAGGGCTTCTTTTGCCTTTTTTTTCGTTTGGTAAATTTTTTAATATTTATAGCTAGCATGAACAAACATTTGAGAGTAACTTTCGCTAGTAGGGTGTCATCCCAGTGCGTGACACTGGGATCTAACTTTTTATGCAAAATTACTATATTTATATATTTGCAAATAGATACAATTTGAAATAATTTATACTATGAAGTTACGAAATGAGATCCCAATGTCACGCACTGGGATGACAAAGTGTGCTTCTGTCATCCTATGATAGCTCTAAAAAACCTAGATCCCAGTGTCACGCACTGGAATGACATCATAGGGGCACTGCCCTTTTGGATGGAAACCATTGTCAGCTACTTAGATGATACCTTTTTTCTACTTAGTTTGGGTTATGCAAGAAGTCTATTGCATTCCTGAGCAATTTGATTCATTATTCTTTTTGTAAAAAATTTTCTTAACTTTCTCTCCACTTTTTTGGTAAGGTCACTTTAAAGGAAGTCTAATAGATGCTACATAGAAATCCAGATGAGTTTCTAAAGTCTATTCCAAAAGATAAGCGCATAATGTGCCTTGACATGGGAGAAAAGCAAATAGGCATAGCATTTAGCGATAAAACACAGCTCATAGCCACAGCTCATAGCATATATCACAGAAAAAATATGAGCAAAGATTTAGGTTATCTGCATAGAATATTCAAAGAAAATGAATCTGGATCAATGGTAATAGGACTACCATTAAAAATGGACGAGCAAGAAACTAAATGGTGTAAAACTATAATCCAATTCGCAAATAAAATAATAAAAAAATATAAAGTAAATATATACTTACAAGACGAAAGCTTCTCAACATCTATCGCAACTCATACACTAAAAATCACTGGAATATCAATCACAAAATCGAAAAAAATAGATGATAAAATCTCCGCATGTATTATTTTGCAACGAACGTTAGACAAGATAAATACAATCAAATAGTTTTTCCAGATCTGGAAATCTTCAAACTGAATCCCATATAAAAGTTACTCAACAAAACAAGAACCTTTCGTATAAGCATGACAAATTGCTACAGCAAGAGCGTCAGCAGCATGGTGGCATTTTATACTCAAATTTTTAACTATTTGCTTCACCATAAATATAATCTGATCCTTATCAGCATGGCCATTTCCGGTAATGCTTTTTTTTACATAGTTTGCATCATATTCATTCATAGTTAGCTTTGTTATTTTTAACGCTAAAATTACAACCCCTCTTGCATATCCTAAAGTTAGTGAAGATTTAGGATTTTTATTAACAAAAATTTTTTCCACCGCAGCTTCATTCGGAGAGTATAGGGAAATTACTTTCTTTAATTGTTCAAAAATTATATGTAGGCGTTCACCTGTACCCAATTTACCATCAGTTGATATGGTACCGCCGCCCAAAAATTCAATATTATTTTTTTCGTTCAGGCTGATAATGGCCCACCCAGTCTTGCTTATTCCTGGATCTAGACCTATTAT
Source organism: Crematogaster levior (assembly GCA_901521435.1). Taxonomy (NCBI): domain Eukaryota; kingdom Metazoa; phylum Arthropoda; class Insecta; order Hymenoptera; family Formicidae; genus Crematogaster; species Crematogaster levior. The sequence goes on along the minus strand of CABEGB010000682.1, from coordinate 270,382 downwards.
TTTAACCACTTAATAAACGCTTAACCAATAGACAAACAAAAATAAAAATATCCAGACTACATCTACAAAGTGCCAATACCAGGAGGCAAACTCAAAGCACAAATGGTCCTGAAGTGTAAATTGGCCTTTCCGTGCTCTAAATAAACACACTGATAAAAATATTATTCCTATTATAACGTGTGCGCAGTGAAAACCGGTAATCATATAAAAATTGGATGTATAAATAAGCTTTTCTCCTGTTTCTTGTAGAGAAAAACTCGCTTCATGATACTCTATTGCTTGCACTATTATAAAAAAAACTCCAAGCAATATAGTTATGGACAGCATTTTAATCATGCTCTTTTTATCATTTTTAAGTAAAGAGTGATTTGCCCAAGTAATTGTTGTACCAGAAAGCAATAATATTAACGTATTCATGAACGGTAGTGACCACGGATCAGGTGGCAAAATTCCCTCAGGGGGCCATTCAACTTTTTTTGCAGGAGAAAACGCCTCAAATAAAAAAACTGGATCAAGCCAGGCTTTAAAGAATGAACAAAAGAACACTATAAAAAATACGACCTCCGAGAGAATAAATAAGTACATTGCAAATTTGAGTCCATGTTTTACAATGGCAGTGTGACATTTGTCATAAATGGCCTCCCTTATTACATCTCTCCACCAATAAAACAGCACCCCTGATACTGCGGAGATTCCCAAAACTAAACAAAACATTCCGACAATTTGTTTATGAAGCGCGCCAACTAATCCAAGTGCAAGAATAAGAATTGCTGCTGATACAGCAATTGGCCAAGGGCTTGGATCCACTAAATGAAAATCATGTTCTTTACTTTTCATAGCATTTTAAAAAATACTTATTAAGGATACAAATTAGCTTAAAATTGTCAATGTTCCTTAGGAAATTGATTGAATCTTGAAAAATTATATGCACCGTTCAAAAAATCTAACACAAATTGTACAGTTATTCTAAACAACTCAAGCATTCTGCTCTTTTCATTTTCTCTTGCTTTGCTGCAATATCCATCAACAATATTTTCTAAAATAATGCATCCAGACTTTACTGAATCACTGTAACAAAAATCAAACCAATCCCTATATCTATTATTTTTCTTGAATCTATTTTTCATGCTATCAACGACAGTCTCGTATATAAACATGCAAGAATACAAAACCGTCATAGCCTCATAGGTATTACTATACGAGATGGATAAAAGAAAATTAGTGAAATTAAAACACTCAAGAGATTTCTTTCCGCGACTTATACCGTACATAGTAAAGTAGTAGTCATATAGCATTCTATTAACAGTCACTACTCTTTGGGCTACTTCAGCAAGCGAGATAATACTACTATAATCTTCCATTCTGGATGCAGTAACGAATATAGGTGGTACAATATATCACCTAAGAACAACGTCTTTTGTTGAGCATAGAATTTGAAGTTCTCTATATTTAGGGTGTTATTCGCTAACTCAACATTAAAAGGATGCTCAATTATATCCTTTAAAAGATTTGACCCGTAACAGCTCCTAATTATGCCACTGAACACTGTAGTTACCGATAAAAGATCAAGTTAACGTAAATAATCCGCTGCTAATATTCTTTGCTAGATATATTAGAGTAATACATCTCATCCCAGAATATTACCTCAAGTTCTAATCCGTTACGAAAAAACTCGAGCATCTTTTTCTTCTCCTTATTACTAGATTCTCTATACAGCTTATTCACAATCTCAGTTATAGTATCAGCTATGTTATCCACTATATTAGCATTATAGAGATCAATCCATTTTTTATACTTATTGTCTGAAGGAACGCTATCTTTTACCGTATGTTGAAAGGTAATCTGACACATACCAAAACATGGATAAAAAGCTGCCAAGCCTTCAGCTACTGAATTATGGTATGCAGCACGCATGAAGAAATCAATAAAGGCAGAACTAGATTTCGATCTTTTGTGGTTATCGGATGAGTTACATTCTGTAAACTGCTCCTCACATAGACTTCGCATACTGAATATTTTACGAGCTATAAAGGTTAATTTATCCATTGTTTCAATATCATTAGCTCTAGCTGCAATAATTAAAAAAGCACGAGTGCAATCCACTAAGTATAAAAAAGTCTGTTGAACGTAGAACTTGAACTTCTTATAACTTAATTTGCCATTCATCAATTCAACATAAAAAGGATGTTCTTCTATTCTATCAATAAGATCAGATGATTCTTTTATAGCTATGCTACAGAATTCTTCTTCTATTCCGCTATACATTTTATGAGCCTCACAATAAAAACTGAATATAATAATTATCACTAATATAGTATAATTATTATGAAAAAGCAATTATACTTCAACAATAAGCTAGTATATAAATATGAGGCTGTAAATCAAAAATTTTAGCAATCTAAAGAAATTTTACTATTACCTTCCATATTGAATTCTCTACAAAGATCAGCAGACAAGTTCATGCTTTCCCAAGAAAATCCACCGTCATTTTCTGACTCTTTACCAAAATGTCCATAACAGGCTGTACGTTTATATATAGGGCGATTAAGCGATAAATGCTTGATTATGCCTTTTGTTGATAAATCTATACTATTCTCGATAAACTCTTTAATTACTCTTTCCTCCACCGCATTCGTACCAAATGTATCAATATAGAATGAAGTAGGTTTTGATACACCAATTGCATAAGAAAGCTGCACAAGACAACGTTCAGCTAAACCCGCAAAGACAATATTTTTAGCAAGGTATCTTGCCATATAAGCTGCAGACCTATCAACTTTGGTTGCATCTTTTCCGGAAAATGCTCCTCCACCGTGTGGAATATAACCTCCATAGGTATCAACCATAATTTTTCGTCCGGTTAATCCACAATCACTAACCGGTCCACCAATAACAAATCTACCAGTTGGATTGACTAAGAGATTTTCCTCAGGACATATCCACCCTTTAGGTAAAGATGAAACTATGTAAGGGTAAATTATTTCTTTGACTTTTGATTGATCCAAATCCTCAGGGTGCTGTATTGAGACAATAATACTTTCAGCACGTACCGGGAGGTTATTCTCATATGCCAAAGTGATTTGTGATTTTGCATCCGGACCAAGCTTTGCTTCTTTAACTGCGCTCATAATATTTTTCAGAATCAAGTGCGCATAAAAAATAGGTGCTGGCATAAGGTTTTCTGTCTCTGTTGTTGCATAGCCATACATTATGCCCTGATCCCCAGCACCTCGATCCAACCCTATTGCAATGTCATTTGATTGCTCATGCAGCAGTATATTTACTTTCACTTTTCTCCAGTGGAAACCATCATGCTCATAACCAATATCTTTTATTGTATTCCGTACAATACTTTCAATCCTGCTATTTTTGATGTTAGGTCCGAATACTTCCCCAGCTATAATAACGTTATCTTTGGTGACCAAAGTCTCTATTGCAGCTCGCGCAAAAGGATCAGTGAAAAGGTATTCATCAAGTATTGCATCTGAAATTTGATCTGCTACTTTATCTGGATGACCAGCCGCCACTGACTCACTGGTTACTAAATTTTTATATAAACTCATGCTTTAGGTTTCTGCTTATACAATACCAAAACCGCTATAAAAACACAGTTAGTAATTACTAAATGGTGGGCCTGGGAAGAGTTGAACCTCCGACCTCACGCTTATCAGGCGTGCGCTCTAACCACCTGAGCTACAGACCCCTGATTTATTCAAGCTGAAGCTTTCATATTATCTGTAGGCAAGATATCAATAAAAGTCTTTTTATTTGCTGACCTTCTAAAGCTGACCCAGCCTTCTACTTTGGCAAAAATCGTATGATCTTTACCTATACCAACATTCTTCCCAGGATGGAATTTTGTGCCTCTTTGGCGCACAATTATGTTACCAGGAATAACCTTCCCATTCTTCTTTATTCCTAACCTACGACCTGCTGAATCTCTACCATTACAGGAACTACCACCTGATTTTTAGTTGCCATATCTGAAGACTAATTTCATTGATACGAAGAACAGTTATATACTGCCTATGACCAGTCTTTCTACGGTAATTTTTTCTTCTTTTCTTCTTAAAGATTATAATTTTTTCTCCTCTACACTGCTCCAATACTTCAGCTTTAACAGTAGCATTAGATGGACAAGATAAGCCATTATTTGAAACACAAATCACTTTACTGATCTCCACTTCCTCTTTTTCTTCAGCTTGTAATCTTTCTACTTTGATTATGCTGCCTTCTTTTACTAAATACTGCTTTCCGCCAGTTTCAATTACTGCAAACATGATAAATATCAATTATCGTTATTAATACTAATCGTAAATGATGTTACATATACTGTCAATATAAATAAAAACATGAAATACTTCATCCTCTTTCCTTTGGCAAGTAGTAAAGTTTTAAAACTTTACTACTCTTAAATTCTCTGAGTCTCATGGAAACTTTACTATGCTAATAAAAGCTTTCAATCGGAGCTTACAAATTAAAACTCATTCCAAGTTCAAACCCATGAGAAAAATTACTGAACTTGTGAAGCTTGTAACCAGCAAAAATATTCGTTCGCTCAGAAAGTGGAAGATTAACACCAGAACCTATTTGGTAGGAAAAAAATCTCCTCCTTCTTGAAACACTGCAGTAATGCCTCCTGCGCCAAAAGTAATATAAGGAGTAATATCCGTACTTTCAAATTTATGATGATAATGAAGCTTTGCCATAAGCCCCCCCCCTCTAGTCCAGTGAATTGATACTCACTATTGAGAATAGGTTTGACTACAGGACCAACTGAAATTTTGACGCTATCTGTATAATGATAGCCAAGATCATAATTAATACCAAGATTGCCAGTATAGATAGATTCTATCTCTAATCCAATCAACTCCAAAAGACGGTGCTGACAAAGAAATAGCAGGCAATATAGCTACTAAAGTAAGTAGTTTTTTCATTTTTACCCTCCAAATACTGATATATGCATGTATACACATATAATCATTAAAAATAATATAATTACAGCGAATTACTTTATTTTCTTAATCACTTGTTTTTCTCTTGCTATTGCAAGGCTTTTTTCTGGTACATCTTCAACTATAACACTACCTGCTGCAATTACAGATTCATCATGAATATTAAGTGGCGCAATCAGCGAGCTATTGGCGCCAACAAAGCAATTGCTTCCTATATTCGTTTCATGTTTATTTTTCCCATCATAATTACAAACAATAGTGCCTGCTCCTATATTACTCCCCTGCCCTACTTTAGTATTTCCTATATAACTTAAGTGTTTTATTCTAGTGTTTTGACCAACTTCACTTGTTTTCACTTCCACAAAATTTCCTATTTTTGCCTTATTATCAATTATTGTGTTTCCGCGTATTCTGGTAAATGGACCGACCTCAGCATTACTTTTAATTAAGCAGTTTTTTAAATGCGAAAATGGCAGTATTTTCGCACCAGACTCTATTTTCACTCCAGTACCGAAAAAAACATATGGGTAAATAACTGAATCTCTGGCAATTTGCGTATCAAGAGAAAAGAAAACAGCCTCTGGAGCAACAAGCGTTACTCCAGAGTTGGTAAAAAATTTTCTTTTGTTTTCTTGAAAGTAAAATTCAGCTTTTATAAGGTCATTTCTGTTATTTATTCCCGTTGCCTCTTCTCCACCGGTAATAACGTGACCGACATTTAAATTACTCTTCACTGCAATGGAAACTATATCGGTCAAGTAATATTCATGAGTTGAGCTATTGCACTCTATTTTCTCCACCAATTTACGTAAATTCTTTGCACATGCAACCATTATTCCAGCATTTGCAAGAAACTCTTCGTGATTATTTTTATCACTCTTTGCTTCTACGATTTCTCTTAAGGAACCATTCTCAATAATTAACCTACCGTATTCTTTATTGCTTGTCCTAAAACCTAGGCAAACTAGAGCCTTGCCTTCTAAGCAACTAACCATTTTAGTTATTGTGCTGCTTTTTATGAGTGGGGTATCTCCATACTGCACAATAATTATGCTCGAATCTGGCAATTCTTTCAGGTTTCTCATCGCAGTTTTGACTGCATCTCCCGTGCCAAGTGTTAATTCTTGTGTAATTAACTGTATATCCTCAAAGTACTTTAGTCTTTCAATTAAAGGCTGATCAACTACAACAGCAATATTTTCAGGATTTAACTGTTTTGCATTGTAAATGACATGCTGGAGCATAGAAAAACTGCCTATTTTGTGTAGGACCTTAGGCAAATCTGAATTCATCCGCCTGCCATGCCCGGCAGCAAGTATGATGAAAGTATGAGCTTTATTTATCACTTATCTTAAAGATGAGAAATGAAAACCATAATGATCAAGCCAACTGATTTTGTTATCGTAAAAGCTTCTTAGGTCGCTGATTTGATATTTTAGCATCGCAAGCCTTTCTATACCAATGCCAAACGCAAAACTGTTGTACTTAGTATGGTCTATTCCAACATTTTGAAAGACATTTGGATGCACCATACCACATCCGAGCACCTCTATCCATTTACTATCTTTATAGCTTATGTCCACTTCCGCAGAGGGTTCAGTAAAAGGGAAAAAACTATTACGAAAACGTATCTTCAGCCCTTTATCGCCAAAGAACTTATTAAGGAAGTGATGAATAGTAAATTTTAACTGGCCCATATTGACACTTTCATCGACATATAACCCTTCTATCTGATGAAACATAGGAGTGTGAGTTGCATCAAAGTCGTTTCTGTATACTCTACCTGCGGCTACTATTTTAATTGGGAAATTTTTTGTTTTTTCCATGGTTCTAATCTGCACAGATGAGGTGTGAGTGCGCAGTACCATTCTTTTATCATCTATTTTATTCTTTAAGTAGAAGGTATCTTGCTCCTCTCGCGCAGGTGATGACTTGGAGTATTTAGTGCATCAAATACATGAAACTCATCTTCAATGTCAGGGCCATCAACTGCTTTAAAACCCATATGTGCAAAAATAAGCTTTACTTCATTTATAACCTTACTGAGTGGATGGACCTTGCCCATTTTTTCTGGTCTAACGGGCAACGTGATATCAACCGCCTCGTTCTGCAATTTAAAGTTAACTTCTTCGGCTTTTAGTATATTTTCCTTATTCGTTATAAGCTGATCTAGCTTATTACGTAAAACATTGATAACTTCGCCTAAATTGCGCTTTCTTCCTGCATCTTCTATCTCTTTTAAGTTGTCAAAATAAGCTTTAATTACACCCTTTTTTCCCAAATATGATAGCCTGACTTTTTCTAAATCTTGTAAAGAAGAAGCATTCTCAATTTCAGAGACCGCTTTATCTTCAAGTGAAGGTATTTCATTCAGTAGCTCTTTATTCATTTTAGAAACGCTGGCTTAAACTTTAATTATAGTAAAATCTTGAATAGCATCAACAATCTAAAAACTGTCCCATTTTAATTATTAATTTATTGACCAATTATTTTTTTTTATTTACCTTTGCGTTGATGAATTTGCTGTATCAACCATGCACAACAGTGACACTGAAACTTATAATACGTACAAAATAGAGGATTTACCTAAGTTCTTTAAGGAAAGATCCAAAAACATAAGTAAAGCATTTTCTAGCAAAATAATTAAGATCAGTACCATTCGCTCGAGAAGTATTGAAAGTAATATACAAGAATTTTCATTTGAGCTAACAGCAACAGATAAAGACACTTTTAATACAAGACCATTTCAAATAAAATCTTTAATTGATTTTTTTAAAATCTGCCTTTCTCGGGAAAAAAATTTTACAGTCAACATAAAAGTACCAAAAGAAAGCAGTGAATTATATAATAACTACTGTAAAACTAATAGTGATAAAACTGTAGAAGAATTCATAAGTAATGCTCCGCCTCAAATCCTTCTGCAAGGAATAACAATAATACTACAAACAGACGTTAAAAACATTAACCTGGATAACTCGCACAGAATTGAGTCGTTCTTGAATAAGAAGCTAAAACATGCAGAAAAAACTGAAAATGAGGAACAGAGTCAAGTTACACTACAACTAAAAGAAGCAGAAAATAAAGACAGACAAGAACAGAGTGAAACTAAGCAAAAAAACGCACAAAATAGACAAATTGTACCATTTACAGGCTCGTTTGGCTTTAACATAGCAAGCAAAGTAAATTGTAAAGCTCCAGTGGTTACTGCTGCAATAAAAGCTAATATACCAAAATATAGAATCTTCCTTCCCTTATCCAATTTTTTTAATGATGTAATAAGGTTATCCCTTTTAAGAACACCAAAACCTTCTATACAGAGCAACAATATACCATTTGGTGTCATTCCAGCGCTTGACGCTGGAATCCAGAAAAAAAAAGAAAAATGGACCCCAGTGTCAGCTACTTGGATGACAAGTAGTATAGGAAATCCAATGCCTCAAGAAGTGGAACGGGATATAGGTCAAACTACTTCGCACACAGATTATTTTAAGGCTAACAGAAAAAAGAAGTCAAAAAAGCAAGCTCAAGAACTATCAGAAGAAGAAAAACAATCTATCATAAAACAAGCTCAAAATGATGCTAGAGTAGCTATGATAGATAACCAGATTGAGCGCAGGGGAAAAAAACTCGATGAAATATTTATTGAAGTGATAAATGGATACAAAAATCAAGATCCAGAAACATTTCGCAATGTTTTTAACTCAATATTCAATATTGTTTATTTTCAAGATAAACAATTACATGAAATATTAGAGTCAGGTGAGATATCAGAAGTATTAGAAATACTAGAAATACCACAACCAGCTGGCAAGTCTTTTTTTCCAAAAGAGTATTTACAAAAGCAAGTATATAGAAAAAAAGAGCAATTAGTTTCAGGTGTTTATATACAACAACCTCCTACGCAACATAAAAATACTTTTCATAAATCTACAAACCCTTTACCAATTAAAGATCCTTCACCAGCAACAAATGAAGCTAAAACTCTACCACCTACTAACATTACACTCAAATCACCGTTAAAAACTGTATTTTCCTCAAAAAAGGCTTATTTTTGTCTATTTATAATAGTAGCATCTGCATCAACACTTTGCTTATGGCATTTTCCATTAGGAAAAGTGTCAATGTTAAAAGGATTAGTGCCACCAGAAAAAAGAGAAAATATTGGGTTAGCATTGAACATAGGGTTACCAACATTGATTACATTATGTGTTTTGAGTTTAGCTTACTTTATATATTCTGAATATTCTATAGAACCTGTTAAGCAAGTAAGTAAAAACGATCCCCTTTCTCACACCTATAGCTAGTGCAGGCTCAGTTTTCCTACGTCATATCGCCGCGGATAGATCCCGCTAACAAGCAGCGGGATGACAGCAGTCCTACGTCATACCGTCATGGTATCTCACATAGATCCTACTAATAAGCGGCGGAATGACGAATTTGTCGTTTTTTAAATCGTCGATAAACCAGAATTACTTTAGCTATAACAAAATAGAAGTAAGTTGTTGTAAAAAATTTTTCATGGTAAAATTATTTATTTTCACCATATGTTTAAAGGAATTATTACGGATATCGGAACTATAATTGATACCACTATTCACTCCAACTCTGATCAAATTTTCCATATCAAAACACAAAATTTACCCTCTATAAACAAAGGAAATTCAATAGCTTGCTCTGGTGTGTGTTTAACTGTTGTTGATATGATGAGCGACATATTTACAGTCCAAACGTCTCAAGAAACTATGAAGATTTCTAACTTAAATACGTGGAAGATAGGCAAAAAAATAAATCTCGAACAAGCAATGAGATTAAGTGATAAGATCGATGGCCACCTAGTTCAGGGTCATGTTGATGGGATAGTAAAAATTTTAACAATCGAACGAAATTTAGATTCTCATGAAATCAAACTATCGTGCCCACAAGAATTAATTAAATTTGTTGCAAAAAAAGGCTCCGTTACACTAAATGGGGTTTCCCTCACAGTGAATTCAGTTATTAATCAGGAATTTATAGTAAATATAATTCCCTATACATGGGAAAATACAACTTTTCAGTACAACAAAATAAATGATTATCTGAATTTAGAAATTGACATGATCGCTAGGTATTTAGATCAATTGATGCAGCATAAATACAATTAATTTTACAACCTTATTATTTACAACTATTATATCTTGAAAACCATATAGATATAAAATATGCTTTTCGATAGCTTAATTATCTTCATTGTTGTTCTATGTGTAATAATCTCGGTAACTAGAGGTTTTATAAAAGAGCTATGCGCACTAATGTTTCTATTTTTATCAATTTTTCTGACAGCTAATCACTATGATTTTTTCACTCCAAATTATAGTAAATATTTTGATTCTAAAGTTATACTAAACATACTTTCTACAATCTCTGTATTTATTATACTTAATCTTATATTCATGATAATAAACAACTGGCTAATGTACATATTATCACCCATAAGGTTGGGGTTTATCGATAGAGTTACTGGAATCTTTCTCGGAGTGCTTAAAGGAATATTGCTCTCTTATGTACTATTTTTTGCTGTGTACTTATATTGTTACACAGTATATGACAAAAAAGAATATGGCAAAAAAGAGGAACATTCTGAAATAAAAGCAGAAGACATATTGCCTAATTGGATAATAAATTCACACTCTTATCAGGCTTTATTTGTGACAGCAGAAGAAGTAATTGACATGTATGTGCCAGAGTCGTTGATACTAAAAATAAAAGAGATCGGTGGAGAAATGGTTGATCAAGAAAAACCCAAAAACAATAAAAAAGAAGAGTAAATATTTATTTATAAATATGTTCATTGGGAGTATTCAAAAAGCCATATGTGTCAGGTTAAGAGCACTCCTCTCTTATAATTCACGTATTTAAGAATGACTTCTGCTAAACCTTTACTAATTCCAGGTACGTTTTGAATTTCAGCCAGAGAAGCTTTGCTTATATTTTTCACTGAACCAAAATAAGACATCAACGCTTTTTTTCTTTTGTTGCCAATGCCGGGTATTTTGCTTAATTGTGAAACTATAAACTGTTTATCGCGTTTCTTTCTATGTGAAGTTATCGCAAAACGGTGGGCTTCATTACGTAGCAATTGTAAGTAAAGCATGACTTTGCTGTCATTTGCCAGACTGACTTCTTCCCTGCCCAGCATATAAAATGTTTCATTTCCTGCGTTACGATCAGGACCTTTTGCCATACAAGCAAAAGGAACGTTTATATTCAATACTTCCAGTACATTCTGTACTATGGAAACATGTCCTGGCCCGCCATCAATCAGTAAAAAATCAGGTATTATGCCTTTTATATTACCGGAGAAACGTCTGGTTAGCACTTCCCTCATCATTTTATAGTCATCGCCTGAAAATTTTTCCTTTATAGTAAATTTTCTGTACTCACTTTTTAAAAAACCCTCCTGCCCTGCAACAACCATTACACCAATTTGCTGGCTTCCAGAAATATGGCTATTATCATAAACCTCGATACGCTTTGGAATACTTGGTAACAAGAAAACTTTGCTAAGCTCCTTAAGCTTTTCTAGGTTATTTCTATAATCGATAAGCTTCTGCTCTAAGCTATGCTGAGAGTTATCATAAACAAATTTCAATAAATCACGCTCTTTTTTATTCTTTGCGTGTAGAACTTTTACTGGCTTTTGAGCAACCTTATATAGTGCTTGTTCTATAATTTCCTTATCCACAATAGAATCTGGAACGTAAATTTGTATTGGAGGTATGTTAGCTGAATTATAAAAATTGACCAAAAAGGTGGATAAAATTTCATCATTTGAGTGATCACCACAGTTCTCGGCAAAGTAAGGAGTGCTGCCGTAGTTGTCTTTATTTCTGAACGATAACACACTAATACATGCTAGATCCTCTTCACATACAATACTGAAGAAATCTGCATCTTTTTCAAAAGAAAAATCCGTGTGCTGTATTTGAATTTGCTCAAGAAACTTTACCCGATCTCTATATATAGCAGCAAGCTCATAGTTTTCTTCACTGCTGCACTTTCTCATTGTGAAAAGTAACTGTTCTTTCACTTCCTTATTTCTTCCAAGCAATGTATTTCGTGCCTGTTTTACTGATTGGCAGTAGTCGTCTTTTGTGATTTTGTTTATGCATGGTGCTGAGCAGCGCTTAATTTGATATTCAATACATGGTCTTTTTGTTGAGGAAAAGTATTGATCTGAACATACTCTTAGGAGAAAAGCTTTTTGCAATGACAATATAGTTTGCTTAACAGCAGAGGCAGATGTAAAGGGACCATAATAATGAAACTCATTCTTCTTAAATTTGCCTCTATATTTTGCTATTCTTGGATAATCGTGCTTGGAAATCTTTATATAAGGATAAGATCTTCCATCCTTGAGCACAATATTATAAAGTGGTTTCAATGATTTTATTAACTGTGCTTCAAGAAGCAGTGCTTCGATTTCATTCTCAGTGATGAATATTTCAACCTTAACAACCTGTGAGAGCATAACTCTAATTCGTTCAGAAAGGTTTTCGAATTGAAGGTAGTCAGATAACCTCGACTTCAAGTTTTTTGCTTTTCCAACATATAAAACTTTATTCTTATCTCCAACCATCTTATACACGCCACAGGACTGTGGAGATGATTTGATTTGTTCTTTATATTGCCTGAGCATTTATCCATTGCTTAACCTGTATGAGGTTAAAATCTGCTACTAAATGAAAGATGGAAACTACATTTTCAAGCAAAGATAATCTGTTTCTTCTCAGCTTATCAGAATCACAGTTAATCTTTATACTGTCCATAAACTGATTGATAAACGGAGCAAAACCAGCAAGTTCATCAAGTGCTACATTAAAGTGGTTATTTTTTATCGCTTGTTTTATGTTTTTACAAGCAGTTATAGCACAATTTGATAGCGCAATTTCTTCACTTTCAATCAAAAACCTCTTACCGTAAGATGCACTATAAGTAGTGCCATCACTTTTCCTTGCTTTGCTCATCATGTTACTGACTCTTTTGTAAGTGCTTAGAATTTGTTCACCTTCTGGAGTACTAAGATAACGATCCAATATAACAGTTTGCTTTTCTGCTGTCAGCAGATCATTAATATCGATTTTATATAGTATTGAATCTACAACATTTTGTCTTATATCTCTATTTTTTAAAATAACCTTGAATCTTTCTAAGCAGAATCTAAATACTAGTTCTAAAATTTGTTTTCTATTTGGCTTATCAACTGACGCTGTATTTTTATTAAATAGAAGCCTTGAATATAAAAATACTGACTTATCTATCAATAGCCTAATTGGAATATGCAAATTATTTTCAAGTATTGTTCTAATTATACCAATTGTCATTCTCCGCAAACCAAACTGATCATACGAACCAGAGATTTTCTCACCTGCTGCAATTAAACCAACTAAGCTATCCACTTTGTCTGCAATTGACACAGCAATTGCTGAAGGGGATTTAGGACACTCCTGCTCTGGCCCGATTGGCTTATAGTGTTCAGTTATAGCTTCCACTATTTCTCTATCTTCTTGAAAATAAGAAGCATAATATCCACCCATTACTCCTTGTAATTCTGGAAACTCTCTTACTATCGATGTTGCCAAATCAGCTTTTGCCAAATATGCAGCACGTTCAACTTTTATCAGCGAAGCATGTGGAATAAATATGGCTATATACTTTGACAGAGCCGTAATACGTTTCACCTTTTCCCCCACGCTGCCAAGAGAAGCATGAAATAATATCGAACCTAATTTTTTGACATAATAATCTAGATTTTCCTTTTTATCTTGAGATATTAAAAATTGGGCATCAGCAAGACGTGCTTCTAATATTCTTTCGTGCCCTTTAACAACTTCACCATTGTTGACGTTGACAACAGTGACAAAGTGTGAAATTCTCTTTCCATTACTTAAAGCAAGGTATTTTTGTTGTGTATTAACTATACTAAGTATTACTTCCTTCGGTAATCCAAATGACTTTTCTTGATTTACTTCACCAAACAGTACGATTGGCCACTCTATAAGCCCCGTTAATTCATTCAGTAGATAATCATTTTTCTCAAGTTGTAAATTCTGCTCTTTTGTGAATTTATTAATCTGATCTAGTATAAATTGCTTTCTTTTGTCCATTTGGAGAATTACACTGTTTTTTTCTAGCAATTCAAAATAGTCTTTAGGTGTTTTAACAGTAAGCGCCGTACCACTTGAGAGAAATCGATGGCCATATGTTGTGTTAGATGCTGTAATCCCTGCAAAAGATACAGGTATTATTTCATCATTTAAAATGCATAAAATGTTTTTAATTGGCCTAACCCACCTTTCTTTTCCTTTGCCCCATCTCATACTTTTTGGCCAAGAGAAATTTTTTAATATTTCTCCTAGTTGATTTTTAAGAAACTCTTGAATGTTAAATGAGCAGCTTTCTCTTTTAATGAAGTAAAAATCCTCATTATTTACTTTTCGAACGAGCAAATCTTCTTCATTTTTCTGATATTTTCTTAAAAAACCTTCGATAGCACTTTTTGGTGCGTTAATGTTTGGTCCCTTAACTTCGTTATTGGAATCCTTTAGCTCCAAAGCATTTATGTTGTCGACAAATAGGGTAATGCGACGTGCCGTTATAAAAACCTCCATTGATGTAAATTTTACATTATTTTTGTTAAAAACATTGGCAATACAGCTCTTAACTTGAACTGTAGCTGAATTCTGCATTCTCGGTGGTATTTCTTCTGAAAGGCACTCAAATAACAACTGCAACGACATACGCTATTTACTCATGTACAATTCACAACATTTTTTTGTCAGCTCTCTAACTCTACCAATATAAGCTGTACGTTCATTTACACCAAGCACACCTCTTGCATCAAGCAGATTAAGTAGGTGACTAGTTTTAATACATTGGTCATAAGCTGCCATTGGTAGCTCCTTTTCAATAAGGAACTTGCACAATTTTTCCGTATCTTCGAATTGCTGCTGTACCACTTTAGTATCATAATAATCTAATGCTAGATAAGAAAATTCATATTCTCTTTGTTTAAAAATATCTCCGTAAGTTACACCGTTATCGTTCCAAATTATATCGTAAACATTATCTACACCTTGTATGCACATTGCTAAACGTTCCAACCCATATGCCACCTCACCAGGAATCATCTTGCAGTCAATCCCTCCAACTTGCTGTATATAAGTAAGCTGTGTTACTTCCATTCCATTGCATGTAACTTCCCATCCAAGTCCTGATGCTCCAACGCTCGGATTTTCCCAATCATCTTCAACAAACTTAATATCATATTTTTCTGTAGATATGCCAAGAACTTTTAAGCTATCTAAATAGACGTCTTGTAAATTATTACCAGATGGCTTTATTATAACTTGATATTGGTGATGTTGATACAAACGATTAGGATTATCACTATAGCGCCCATCTGCTGGCCTAATTACTGGTTGTAGATATGCAATTTTTGTCGGTTTTGTATCAATTACAGACATAATTGTTGCGGGATGTAATGTGCCAGCACCAACTTCAGATGTGTATGAGTGAAGTATAACACATCCTTCACTAGCCCAAAAATCTTGTAACTCTTTTATTATACTTTGTAAGTTCACACAAATTGTACACTTTTTATACTAAATATATAAATAAATAAGTACTATTCAATACCTATTTTTTTAACAGTATCATGTAAATAATCACCTAAAACTGCTGAACTTTCCCTCACATACTGAATTATGCTTTTATTTAGGACAATTGCATCATGCATAGTTAAATCGCAGAATATAAATGCTGTTAAATACAGTAAAATCACCGCATAAAATGTGTGAAAAATTCCCTCAAATGTGATTGATATTGCATTATTATAGCTGAGCTGTATTGAACTTATTGGCCATGGTTTTATCACTTCTACGACATTAAAAAATACGTAAGGTATCATAAGAAAAAAGAAAAAGTGCATAAAATCATTAAACCAAAATGGGCATTGAAACATCTGCTTACATATACTCCCATAGAGTTTACTTACAGCATAATAAATTGACATTATTGCTGGCATTGAAAGTGCTACAGTCAATACTTGCCCTGACGCTATTTGTATTACTATGTCTTCACCACTGTTTGCTGAAGGGTCCTGAGCATGAAAAATAAATATTCCAATTAATTGCATTACTAACATAACTATTGCCAATTTTGTAAAAACAGCAGCTACAACCATTCCTGAATTTGGCATTTTATATAGTAAATATTCGCCTCCATATGTAAAAATCAATATAACATCGACAATAAATAATATTAAAAAAGAAGACCAATAGTTCTGCCAACCTGGTAAATATCCTATTCCCAAAAAAGAGCTTACTGTTTTGGCAGGAAAAACCTTACCTAGCATCTTTCCCAAAAATTCAAAAAAAATCCCCATGCTCTAAGCTTGGCTTATATTATTTATAATACTGTATTGTAATGGACTTATCAATAACTTAAAACATGTATTGGAAAATTTTAGGTAATATGCAGCAACAGTAGAAGAACATGCGCCAAAAATTTAGTAATTTTATAGGGCTTGTGCACTTAAATTTTTTGCAATATCAAGTGCAGCGTAAGTGAATATTGCACTTGCACCCGCACGTTTGAAACCAATCAAAGATTCATAAATCACCTTGTCATAATCTAGCCAGCCATTATTTGCAGCAGCTTTTATCATTGCGTACTCACCGCTTACTTGGTAAGCAAAAATCGGAAAATTAAACTTATCACTTGCTGTTTTGATAATATCCAAATATGGCATACCTGGTTTAATCATAATAAAATCTGCACCTTCATTTATATCCATTTCAATTTCGCACATTGCTTCGTGCGCATTTTTATAATCCATTTGATAACCACTTTTGTCTATAGAATGTGATAGCCCACATGAACCAACGACTTGCCTGAATGGAGCATAGAAACTAGAGCAATATTTCACCGCATAAGATAATATTAATACGTCTTGAAAGTTATTATCATCTAATGATTTTCTGATTCTTCCTATTCTACCATCCATCATATCAGAAGGAGCAACTATATCACATCCTGCCTTCGCTAAAGCAAGTGCTTGCTTACACAGTACTGATATAGTTTCATCGTTTTCTACATCCATCTGATTATCTTTTAAAATGCCGTCATGGCTATGAATAGTGTATGGATCCAGTGCAACGTCTGCAATAATACCAATTTCAGGTACCTTTAATTTTATAGCACGGATTGCTTTGCAGATTAAGTTGTCAGAATTATATGCTCCCTCAGCGTTTTCAGATTTTAGTTTACTATCAACTACAGGAAAAATTGCAACAGCATTAATTCCTAAATCTTTAGCTTCCTTAACTATAGACACTAATCCATCTATTGAATAACACTTTACGCCTGGTAAGCCAGAAATTGGTTCAGTTGTTTCTTCTCTGTTGTGAACAAACAGAGGAAGAACCAGATCATTTACTGATAAACTATTTTCACTTGTTAAATTGCGAACCCATTTGCTCGAGCGCCTGCGCCTTAATCTTGTATTTGGAAAATTAAACATTGGATCCAGGTAAATTCCCAGTAAAGAGCAACGCTCCTGAAATGAGTACCACCCAAAGCACCGATATTGGCAGAAACACTTTCCAACCAAGGCGCATTAGCTGATCATATCGATAACGAGGTATTGTTGCTCTAATCCAAATAAATACGAACAAAAGTATAACTATCTTCAAAACGAACCAAATCAAACCTGGAATTTTGTAAAGTAAACTAAACTCCAGCGGCGGATACCATCCTCCTAGAAAGAATATCGTCATCATAGCACTTGCTAGAATCATATTTGCATATTCTCCAAGAAAAAAGAGGGCAAAAGGCATGGATGAATATTCAACGTTATATCCAGAGACAAGCTCTGCTTCAGCTTCTGGTAAATCAAATGGGTGACGATTAGTTTCTGCAAGCAAAGAAATAAAAAATATTATTCCTATAGGCATTAGTAGCAAATCAACCCAAAATGGCATATTGTGTTTCGCTACCACCATCTCTCCAAGGTTCAACGTACCAGTTGTAACAACAACTGTAGCAACTATTAAGCCTATTGAAACTTCATATGAAATCATCTGAGCAGCCGACCGTATAGCGCCAAGAAATGCATAATTAGAATTGCTTGACCAGCCTGCAATAATTACGCCGTATACTCCCAGCGACGATATAGCTAGCACATAAAGCACTCCAACATTAATATTTGCTATAACCTTAGGAATCACTACTTGCTGGCCATTTTTTACAATTACTTCAGCACCAAACGGTATAACTGCCCAGGCAATTAATGCCAAGATAAAGGTAAGCATTGGAGCCATAATGAACAGTATGGTGCTCGCTCTAAATGGTATTATCGGCTCTTTAATCAGTAGCTTAATAGCATCTGCAAATGGCTGCAATAGCCCAAAAGGTCCAACTACACTTGGGCCGTGTCTCAGTTGAATTGCACCAATAACCTTACGCTCAAAGTATACCAAGTACGCAACTGAAAGTAGTAGCGGTACTAAAATAAATAAAATATTAACTAGCGTGTTCATAAAAAGCTTTAGTACAATCTGCCATTATTTTTGAAGCGCGACTTATTGAATCCGTCATATAAAAATTACACTCCTTTAAAGTGAAAGGTGTATTACTTAAGCTTATCCCATCATTGCTAATTGGCACCCATGTGTTTTTTACCACTTGATCGGCATTTCTAAACTGTGGACCGATAGTATCTAATTTTTTTTCTCACATCAAATAAACTATCATACGGTAAAGAAAGGTCTAAATATTGTGAAAGATTTTTAATAATCAACCAATCCTCCTTTGCTTCACCTGGAGGAAATACAGCTAAATTTGTTCTTTGCACTCGACCTTCAGTATTTACATAAGTTGCATATTTTTCTGTATATGCAGCACCAGGCAAGATAGCATCTGCCACATGTGCACCCTTATCACCGTGATGACCTTGATAAATTACAAATGTATTTTCTAATTTTGACGTATCAATTTCATCTGCACCAAGAAGATAAATGACTTCTATCTTGCCACCTTCTGCATGCTCCAGTATTTGATTAGTGTCTTTTCCACCTTTTTCAGGAACAAACCCAACGTCCAAACCACCAACTCTTGCTGCAGCTTTATGCAGCATATTAAAGCCATTCCAGTCGTCTCTGACCATGTTAAATTTTTCTGCAATTTTGCCAGCTAGAATTAGAATTGATTCAGAATCATCTCTTATTAATGCATCTTGACCAATGATCAGCATAGGGTTTTGGGCGGCTACCAGCAGCTCACAGAACTTATGATTTCCATTTGCTATTTTACTCAAAACATCAGGATTATCGCCCAATTTCTCAACATGATACAAATATTCAATGTTAGGACCAACACTTGCAATAGGGAAGTTGCCCTGTAAATATCTCTTTCTCAATCTTACATTAATGATCGGTGCTTCTATCCTTGGATTTGTATTTATAAGCAGACACAAATCTGCATTCTCTATACCCTGGGTAGTGGTATTGAACACATAAGATCCGCGATTACTTGGTATAAGCTTTGCACCATCTTGTCTGCAGTCTATATTCCCCGAGCCGAGCTTCTGCATCACTTCTTTGAGTAGAAGCATAGACTCACAATCTGCTAAATCACCTGCAATTGCAGCTATTTTATTTGATTTTGTATTCTTTAATTTCTTTGCAGCAATAGTTAATGCTTCATTCCAATCAACTGGGGCTAATTTACCATCTTTTTTTACATAAGGTTGATCAAGACGCTGAACTTTTAGTCCATCATAGGCAAAGCGGGTTTTATCTGATATCCATTCTTCATTTACCTCTTCGCTCAGTCTTGGTAATATTCGCATAACTTCCAGGCCACGATAATCAACTCTAATGCTACTTCCCACAGCATCTAGCACATCTATAGTCTCACAATGTGATAGCTCCCATGGACGCGCTGTAAAGGAGTAAGGCTTTGAAGTTAAAGCCCCTACCGGGCAGAGATCTATGATATTTCCAGATAATTCAGAACTAATATGCCTTTTTATGTAAGTGCTAATCTCTACATTTTCTCCCCTTCCGATTCCTCCAAGTTCATTTGTACCTGCAACATCAGACAAAAATCTAACACACCGAGTGCAATGAATGCATCGATTCATCGCAGTCTTAATCAGTGGTCCGAAGTGTTTTTTTTGCACAGCCCTCTTATGCTCATCAAGTCTGCTGGTTCCTTTCCCATAAGCCATCGTGATATCTTGCAAATCGCATTCACCACCTTGATCGCAAATTGGGCAATCAAGCGGGTGGTTAATTACAAAACTCAAGCACACCTTCACGTGCTTTTTAACCTTAGGAGTATCAGTGTGAATAACCATCCCTTCTGCAACTGGCATTGCACAAGAGGCTGGTTTTGGAGGTCCACCCCACTTCAACAAAACACATTCTGCAGTTACCAGCAATTGCTAAACGCTCATGATAACAAAAACGTGGAATTTCAACGCCCACAACTTCAAAGCTTGAATTATAGTGAGCCCATGCTCTACTTCACATTCCTAGAATTAATAGTAACTTTAACCACAACTATTATACAGCTTCCCACTTTATAGGATTGCCGCTTATCTCATCTTCAACCAGATTGCCGTTGTCATATTGAGCAGACATATAATTCATGCGCGAGTCACGATCTATATATCTAACAGGTTTTACCGGTTTATCTTTATACATTTTTTGCTCAGCTTTCTTACGCTGAGTAGGGTTATTTTTACTAGCTGTCTTTGCTTTCCCACCTACTGCCATATAAACTCCTAAAAACTTTTCATTCTATTTTAACACTTAAGTATACAGCGTCAATATTTAATAACTTTAAAATTTCAATAGATCTCTTATTATAATCATTGTTTAAATAAAAAGTTACTCCTTGATATCATTCCAGTGCTTGACCAGAAAAAAAGAAATATGCATCAGTTACTTTCATTTGCTGCGCCTCGAAAATAAACGTTCATGTAGCTGTGAGTCAAGCCATAAATCCAGTATAAAGACCTTTAATCATTGGCTTCGTAGTACTTTTCAACCAACTTATTAAGTAACCTTACACCAAAACCTACTGCTCCTCTTGGACAAATGTCAGTACCTTTTTCGTGCCAAGCAGTGCCTGCGATATCTAAATGTGCCCAGCAAGTTTCATTCACAAAACGCTGTAAAAACTGTGCAGCCATTATGCTATCTCCACCAGAGCCTGCAGGAGCGATGTTTTGAACATCAGCAATCGGTGAATCAATAATTTTGTCATAAGTTTCATTCATAGGAAAACGCCATAACTTCTCACTTACTTCATTTCCTGCATCAATCAGACGGTTTGCTAATTCATCATTATTTGAAAAAAGACCAGCATATTCGTTATTTCCAAGTGCAACCACTATAGCACCAGTTAAAGTTGCAAGATCAATCATAAATTTTGGTGAGAATCTGTCTTGCGTATACCATAAAGCATCTGCAAGTATGAGCCTTCCTTCTGCATCGGTGTTCAACACTTCTATCGTCTGTCCAGACATTGAAGTTACTACATCACTCGGCCTTTGAGCATTACCACCCACTGCATTCTCTGCAAGTGCAACCACGCCGATTGCATTTACTTTTGCTTTTCGTCCTACTAAAGCATGCATCACCCCAACTACAGCAGCAGAGCCTGCCATGTCATATTTCATCGACTCCATACCACGTGAAGGTTTGAGTGATACTCCACCAGTGTCAAACGTTATACCTTTACCAACAAAAGCTATTGGCTTTTGTTCTTTAGAAGCCCCATTCCATTTTATCACTACTAATTTTGGTTCTTTACTACTTCCTTGTGCGACTCCAAGCAAGGCTCCCATTTTTTTCTCTTCCATCTGCTTTTTATCAAGCACTTCGATTTCAAGGCCAAGCTTAGTAAGTTCTTTTTTTATATGATCAGCATAGGATTCTGGATATAGAATGTTAGGAGGCTCTGTTATAAAAGAGCGCGCAAGGAATATACTCTCACCTTCTTGCCTTAAGTGCTCAAATGATCTTTCAGCATTACTTAATTGCTCATCTTTTACTAATACGGTAATTTCCTCTACCTCTGTAATTTTCTCATCCTTTTGAGTTTTATACTTATCAAACTTAAAACTACGCAGAAACGCACCATATGCAACATTTGCTGCACTACCTTCGATTAAAATCGCTGCTTTCTTAATTTTTAATCTGCTTAGCTCACAATATATTTTACCGCCAATATTTAATTCCTTATTTTCATTCCATTCATCCTTCTTACCAAGTCCAACAACTATGACATTTTTTTCTTCTGGTAAAATGGTAGAAGAAAATTCACCAAAGCTTCCATTAAAATCGCTAAATTGCTTTATATTATCTATGATCTGTTTTCCTTGCAAAACTCCGCCATCATTTACGGTTTCGTTGTCCTCAAATAAACCCATTACTATTGTTTTAAAATCGGGCGAAATTTTAGAAATTGTTATTTTCATTGCTGGCATCTCCGTTGCAAATAATTGTAAACTGTACATAAAACATAGCAAAAACATCAGTAAGATATTTTTCATATACATCCTAAGTACAATAACACTCAAGTTTACTATGGACTCCCTTACATGCAAGGGTTTTTTATCTTTTATTAGAGAACTTATTATATCCGCTCAAGGTAATGTTAAACGTATAGGTTTTTATGACCTGATCACTGTAAGTAAATGGTGTTATGAGAAGGCTTGCAAGCCCGTTACTAACAAAATCTTCAAGAACAGGATCAGCACAATTATCGCAATTATGGTCAGCAAAAAACATTTGCGTTGTGAATTCTGGAAAATCTGGATGTTGAACTAGAAAGTTAATATGTGGAGCTCTATCACCAATTTTACCAGGTGCTATCGTAATAAAATTATAATAGCCAAGATTATTCACTACAAACCTTCCTGATCCAGCAAAATTCGGATCATCCTCTATATTCTTATCGTAATGGTTCACGCCGCGTGAATTCGCGTGCCATATAGAAACTACAGCATTTTGTATTGGTAAACAGTTTATATCAGTAATTCTACCCACTATGTGTATTAATTCTCCTGTTGCACTATTTGGAGAACCAGGTTTCCTTCTTAAATTGTTTGAAGAGCTAAAATTTTTTGGCCTTGCATCAAGGTCATATATTTCTGGAGTTTCAATGCAGTTGAGCAAAACAGGATCAGCCGCAAATAGCGGCAAACTGAATACCGTTTGTACTAAAAGCGCTAATAAGATATTTTTCACATTCATTTCATTTATAATAGACTTCTTGCATAACCATATAACAAACTTTTATTGGGAATAGAAACGAAAAAATTACTTTACAAACTCCGCCAGCCCCCTTATCATGAAAGTGAAGCTATTTTATTTAACTTCCCAATCTGTGCAGATTAAAACGACAAGAAGACTTGTATTTGGCGTGCTATTGTTTAATTTTTGCACTATGTGCATACTATGTCTTTATAAAAATTTTGGGTTTTTACCCACATAAGCTGAAAAGCGCTTATAAAGCGTTTAAGACATCACCCAACGTCAAATTTTAAAATAAAGAGTGGAATAACTAGCTACTCCGGGGATTCTTTGTCTTTTTTTTCTGCCTGGTAAATTTCTTAAACATTAAAGCTAAGGTTAGTTGCCGTTTAAAAGCAGCTAAATTGCAGCGTTTAAGACTTAAAAAACGCCAATACTGAAAATAGACAATGACCAGGGCTTCTTTTGCCTTTTTTTCGTTTGGTAAATTTCTTAATATTTATGGCTAAACGACAATCGTCATCCCGCTACGTGTTAGCGGGATCTCTTGTTAGCGGCTGAGATACCGCGAATGAATCGCGGTATGACGGTTCGTGGCGGTATATTCGTCATCCCGCTACGTGTTAGCGGGATCTATGTTAAGAGATACCGCGGCGGTATGACGGTTAAGTAGGGTGTCATCCCAGTGCCCAGACACTGGGATCTCATTTCGTAACTTCATAGTATAAATTATTTCAAATTGTATCTATTTGCAAGTATATAAATATGATAATTTTGCATAAAAAATTAGATCCCAGTGTCACGCACTGGGATGACAAAGAAATAGGCACTGGAATGACAAAAAAAGGAGGCTACTTGGATGACAAGAAGAGGGCACTGGGATGACGAGAAAGGAGTACTGGGATGACACCATTCTTTTTTCTGGATCCAAGTAGTCTGGGCACTGGGATGACAAAAATAAGAAGGCTACTCGGATGACACCTTTTTTCTGCTTAGTTTAGGTTATGCAAGAAGTCTAGTGCATGAGCTGGTCCTTTTCGGATCTTAGCGCTGTCTGCACGAACGTCTAGTTTAGGGGTAAGAAAAATTAGGGCCCGCAAATTAATCCAAACACATAAGTGTAGTGTTACCACCGAATGCTGTATTGTTAACACTTACAACTTTTTCTGTAGAAAAACGCTGTAAATAATGAGGACCACCAGCTTTTGGCCCAGTGCCAGATAGTCCTCTACCACCAAATGGTTGTATCCCAACTGCTGCACCTATCTGGTTACGGTTGATGTAGACATTTCCAACTGATATTTTTTTGCTTATTAAATCGATCTGATTTTGTATACGGCTCTGCAAAGAAAATGTAAGCCCATATCCTGTATTGTTTATATCACTTATAACTTCATTTAATTGTGACTTGTTAAAACGTATGATATGCAAAATAGGCCCAAATACTTCTTGCTTTAATTGCGAAATTTTTTGTATTTCATAAATATATGGAGGAAAGAAATAACCATTATGAGAATTTGTATCCATGGGTACTTTAAATAACAGATTTGAATCTTCGTCCTCTGACATTTTTTGCGTATGTTGGATCAGCACATCGAGAGACGTTTTGTCAATGATTGGCCCAATATCGGTACTTAAGTGCATTGGATCACCAATCTTGAGTTCTTGCGCTGCACCACATATCATTTTTATCTGCTTCTCTGCTATGTCCTCTTGAATAAACAGCACTCTAAGTGCAGAACAGCGTTGGCCGGCACTGCGAAACGCAGAAAGTACAACATCTGTAGTCACTTGCTCTAAGAGAGCGGAGCTATCAACAATCATAGCATTGAGCCCTCCTGTTTCAGCAATAAGCGGCACAATAGGCCCATCCCTATCTGCAAGCATTTTGTTAATTATTTGAGCAGTTTGTGTTGAGCCAGTAAAAGCTACTCCAGCAATTCTATTGTCTGGAACTAATATTTTGCCTAAATATCCACCATCCCCAGGAATGAGGTGTAACACATTTTTTGGTATCCCAGCTTCATGTAGTATCTTAACAGCTTCGTAGGCAATAATCGGCGTTTGCTCTGCTGGTTTTGCCAGCACTGCATTACCTGCTGCAAGTGCAGCTGAAAGTTCCCAATGAAGATAGCAAGTGGAAAATTCCTGATATACACAGGAAAACTCCCCTACCTTCAAAAAGATGAAGTTATCTTCACCTGTTGGACCTGGCAATTTTTTCCAGTCGCTCAGTTCATTTTTTGCTATCGTTGCGTAGTAACGTAAGAAATCCACTGCCTCTCTTACTTCCGCTATTGCATCAGATAAAATTTTTCCTGCTTCTACGATCAGAATGTAAATCAACTCTTTCATCCTTTCTTCAAGCAAATTTGCAGCTTTTTCAAGGCATTTAGCGCGCTTTTCTGCTGAAACATTCTGCCACTTAGTAAAAGCATTATGTGCTATTTCAAGAGCGTTTAAAGCTTGAGCACTTGTTGTATTTAACACTTCTCCAATTACATTTTCTAAATGTGCAGGACTCACCACTTCAGTAAATTTGGCATCATCAAAAAGTGACTGTCCGTCAATTATTGGCCCAACTTGCCATTTTTTTTCACTAAAGCTCTTTATATCATCTGCAAATTGTGAGACTATCACCGAGTCACTAATATCCATTCCCAAAGAATTTTTTCTTTCTGGTCCCAAAATATCTTGTGGTAATGGAATGTCTGGATGAGATTCATAATTGAAACTTATAGCTTTTTCCAGTGGATCTGAAATTAACTCATCAATTTTAATGTTAGAATCATTTATTTGATTAACAAACGAACTATTAGCTCCATTTTCAAGAAGGCATCTTATAAGATAAGGCAACAAGTCACTATGTTTACCAACTGGTGCGTAGACACGACAGCTAACATTTGTTGCAAGCTCTGACATTGCATAATCATATAAGTCTTTTGCCATGCCATGTAAACGTTGAAATTCAAATCCAGGATGATTTTTATCAGCAAGCTCCATGATAGAAGCAAAAGTATAGGCGTTATGAGTTCCAAAGCATGGGTAAAAGCTGTTTGGTTTACTTAAAAGTTTCTGTGCGCACGCGAGGTAAGATACGTCAGTATAGCTTTTTCTTGTAAATACTGAGTAATCATTTAATCCCAATTCTTGCGTACGCTTGATTTCTGAATCCCAATATGCACCTTTTACAAGTCTGACCATAATTTTATGATTTGATCGAATAGCAACATCCTCTACAAAGTCAAGAACAGACAAAGCACGTTTTTGATATGCTTGTACAGCCAAGCCAAGCCCTTCCCACTCAGAAAGTGATTCATCAAGCCGTAATTGTTCAAACAAGATTAAGGACATTTCAAGCCTTTCTGTTTCTTCTGCATCTATGCATAATGAAATGTTGTATTTTTTTGCTTCATGACAAAGCTCTAGCAGTTTAGCTCTCAACTCTTCAGCTATATTATCGAATTGACCAAATTCATAACGTGGATGTAACGCAGACAATTTGATTGAAACTCCATGCGATTTAAAACAATCATTTATTTCAGTGGATTCACCTATAGCTTTTATTGAGTGCATGTATGAATTAAAATACTCTTCTGCATCTTCAGCTGTGTGAGCAGCTTCGCCAAGCATATCAAAAGAGTATAAAAACTTACTATTGTCATCTAGTTTTTGCATACCTTAAAGCTTCTTTCTATGGTTTCTCCAACAACAAAATGATTACCAAGCATAGACATTGCTTGTTTTACTGCTTTGCGAATGATCGGTTCTCCTAAATTCTTAAGTAACTTAGAAATTGCGTAATAGAACTTCGAATCGCCTTCATTATCTCTCAATATACTGCTACCTATCATCAAGCTCCATGTGGAAGCATTGACAAACAACGAAGAAGAGTGCCCTAAATATTTATTCCATTCCTGATTGGCAATTTTATCTTTGATTATTTCGTCTATTGTATAATCATCTGGTATTCTAAGTAGTGATTCAGCAAGGCACATCAATGCTATTCCTTCATCATTGGAAAGCGAGTATTGCTGCATAAAGGAATCTACAATACTTAATTTATTGTGTTTGATTTTTTCAATAACTTGTTTTGCAATATTATAAATTCTACTTTTTGAATCGGCTGAAAGCTCTGCTTTTTCTACAAGATAACGTACATAGCTTTTTTCATCAGTACGATAAAATCTTTGTAAATGTTTCCTTAGTTCATTAGGTTCTTGTATAGAGCTAATCATAATTATCTATAAAACACTCTGTTACCATATGTAAGGTAAAATTATATCATAACTTCGCATAGAATAAATTATTATTTATAAAAGGGCTAGGGCTGGCTAAAAGAAGTCTAGTACTTACTTAACTTTACTAAGTCAAGAGAAGTATGTAGCTCAATACTCCACCACTCATTAAGTATTTAACCTCAGTTGCAGTTTGTACACAGCATTTGAGTTGAATTGATTGTTCAGAACTATCCTGTCTTTTAATGATACATTCTAGATTTCCATTTGGTACTATTTCACCTTTTATGCTTATTATCTCACTACCATCAAATATCTTTCTGGTTATTCCATTTTGGAATATAAGTGGAAGAACACCCATACCGACTAAGTTGGCCCTATGTATACGCTCAAAGCTTTCTGCAATTACAACTTTAATCCCCAACAATAAAGTACCTTTTGCTGCCCAATCCCTACTTGAACCTGTGCCATACTCCTTTCCTGCCACAATGATGAGAGGAATATTACTTTCTTTGTAGCGCGTTGCTGCATCAAAAATCGACATAGTTTCTTGAGAAGGAATATATTTTGTATAGCTGCCTTCGATGCTTACCATTTCATTTTTTATTCTAATGTTAGCAAAAGTTCCACGCATCATTACATTGTGGTTACCACGACGAGACCCATATGAATTAAAGTCCTGTGGTTTAACTCCAAGCCTTTTTAAATATATACCTGCAGGACTACTTGAAGCAATATTTCCAGCAGGGGAAATGTGATCAGTAGTTACGCTATCGCCAAACATTGCCAATATTTGTGCACCTTTTATATCGATTTTATTATTTTTAGGTGATAAATTATCAAAATAGGGCGGATCTTGTATGTAAGTGCTGTTTGCATCCCAATTATAGATTTCACTTTTTTCACACTTTATCTTTCGCCAATGTTCATCACCAGAAAAAACATCCTTATACTTTTGGATAAACATCTCACGTGTTACCACATTTTTAACACAATCTTCGATTTCATTGTTTGTTGGCCATATATCTTTGAGATAGACATCATTTCCATTCTTATCTTTGCATATTGAATCTTTTGTCAAATCAGTTTGCACAGTACCAGCAAGTGCATATGCAACAACAAGTGGCGGAGATGCCAAGTAATTAGCTTTGACTAACGGATGAATTCTTCCTTCAAAGTTACGATTACCAGATAAAACTGCAGCAACAGTTAAATTTTTGTTTTTAATGCCATCTTCTATATCACTATTTAGTGGACCAGAATTCCCAATGCAAGTTGTGCAACCATATCCAACTAGATTAAAACCCAAAGCATTTAGATCTACCTGCAATCCAGACTTTTCTAAATATTCTGTTACAACTTGTGACCCTGGAGCAAGAGAAGTTTTAACCCAAGGCTTTGATTTTAATCCAAGTTTAATTGCATTACGAGCTACAAGACCTGCAGCAATCATCACACTTGGGTTCGAAGTGTTGGTGCAGCTTGTTATTGCTGCAATAACTACGCTGCCGCTTTGGAGCTGATCGCCATAGATAGGTTCCAACGTAGGTCTGTTTGTCTCATTAATAGGAAAAGATGTGGAAAAAGATTCCGCCACTTTTGAAAGGAAAATCTTGTCCTGTGGTCTTTTAGGACCAGCCATTATCGGTTCTACACTCGATAAATCAAGCTCCAGTATGTCAAAAAATGCTAACTCATCATTGCTGCGCCACAATCCCTGCTCTTTTGAGTAAACTTCAACTAGCTTGATTAACTTTTCAGGTCGCCCTGTTAAATGTAAATAATCTAGTGTTTTCTGATCAATTGGAAAAAACCCACAAGTTGCGCCATACTCTGGGGCCATGTTTGCTATAGTTGCCCTATCTGCCAGAGATAAATAATCTAAGCCATCACCATAAAATTCTACAAACTTACCAACAACGCCTTTTGTTCTTAGAATATTGGTAACTGTCAGCACCAAATCAGTCGCAGTTACTCCTTCTGGCAGTCTGCCAGTTAATTTAAATCCAATCACTTCTGGAATTACCATACTAATTGGTTGACCAAGCATCACAGACTCAGCTTCTATGCCTCCAACACCCCAACCAAGGACTGATAACCCGTTAACCATTGTAGTATGGCTATCCGTACCAACTAAGGTATCTGGGTATACAACTCCGCTATCGTTACATACAACTTGTGCTAAATATTCAAGATTCACTTGGTGGCAAATTCCAGTACCTGGCGGTACTACTCTAAAATTTGTGAAGGATGATTCCCCCCACTTTAAAAATTGATATCTCTCTAAATTTCTTTTTACTTCTAGCTCAACATTCTTACTGAATGCGGAAATGCTCCCATAACTATCTACTTGAACAGAATGGTCAATCACAAGATCAACCGGTACAGACGGATTTATGTTGCTCGGGTTTCCTCCATTTTTTTTAACATAGCTCCGCATTGAAGCTAAATCAACAACAGCAGGAACTCCTGTGAAATCTTGCATCAACACCCTTGCTGGTTTGTAGCTAATTTCATGATTAGTGTGTTTATTAACGCAACTTGCTAGTATTTTTATATCATCCAGCTTTACGTTTACTCCATCTTCATTGCGCAATAAATTTTCAAGCAGAACCTTAAGTGAGCAGGGCAATTTAGTTACATCTATTCCTAAAAATTCACTAGCACTACTTAGGCTAAAATAGTTGTATGACTTCCCGTCAATGTTTAAAGTCGCTTTTGCGTTTAAAGAATTATTCATCAGGTTACATCATATTAGTTAAAATTGGAATTACTACCGTTACTTCTTTTTTGTTGACTTTGCTGCTCGTACATAGTTTCAAAATCTATAGGATCTAGCATTAGTGGGGGAAATCCACCACTGCTTGTAACTCTTGCAATTATTTCTCTTGCAAAAGGGAAAAGAAAAGTAGGGCCACCAATAAACAAAGCTTGTCTCACCTCTTCTTCACTCAATTCTTTAAGATTTTCTATTGAAAAAATACCACAATATTTTGCATCACAAATGAAGGCTATACTATCCTTTATACCTTCATCTTTCACTGTTGCTTTAACTTCTATATGTAAAGTAATTTCATGGAAAGATTTTTCTTCATTCACTCCTTCTTTGTTTTCCATTCCTTCTAATTTCGCTGAATTGATATTAACCATTACATTAATATCGGGAGCTTTATTTGAAGAAAGGAATGGCGAATTCGGATTCTCAAACGATAGATCTTTAACATATTGACCGTGAATTCTCATTTTTTGTTGTGGCATTTCTTACGTCTCCTTTAATTGAGTTGAGATATTTAATACTTTCTTATATAATATATTCATTTACAAATGAATAGCAAACCTGATTATAAGTTGATATGAAAAACATATTTTCATTAATAATTAATAATGTTCAGATACTTTATATGCCAAGGAGTTGAGTTACTATGATAGAGCTTGTAATATATGCTTTATTAGCGGCGTTCATTTTTTCACGTTTGTATAATTCTTTAGGAAGGTCAGCCAATCTCAACCTAAAAAAGCTAACTAATGTATTGGATGTAAGTCGAAGTAAAGAAGATGTAGTAGAAAACATTGAGAGTTATATTGATAGCAATGATGAAAATTCAATAAAAGTTACTTATGAACAAGTATTAAAAAAAAGCAAAGATTTTTCTATTTCCCACTTTATAGAAGGTTCAAGCATAGCTTTTGAATTAATAATAAAGTATTTCAATCAAGGAAATTTATCTCAGTTAAAACCACTTCTCGATAAAGACTTATATGATAATTTTGCAGAGAAGATTAAACATCGTAAAGAGGTGCACGAGTCTATAATTGTTTCTATCGTTTCACAAAAGATTTTAGAAATAAAGCTAGTAAAAAACACAGTGTTTATTGCAGTATATTTCCTCTCAGAGCAAATTAACTTCGTTAAGAACAATGAAGGAGATATCATATCAGGTAGTACATCCACCATTAATAAAGTTGAGGATGTATGGCAATTCAAAAAAAATGTTAATTCATCAGACCCAAGCTGGTTGCTTGTTTCTATTAACTATAAAAAGACAAATAACGATAAGACAAATGACAAGTAAGATTAGTTTTATTTAGAGTTAACCATGGAAAGCAAGCTACGCGAAATAGTACTTGACACTGAAACGACAGGTCTTGACACTGGATCTGGTCATCGAATTATTGAAATAGGGTGTGTGGAATTAATTAATCGTATTCCAACAGGTAAAGTATTCCATCGGTACCTTAACCCAGAAAGAGATATACCTTATCACTCGTTTAAGATTCACGGTATTAGTGAAGAATTTTTAGAAGATAAACCATTATTCTCAGATGTTGCACTTGAATTTCTTGACTTTATATCTAATGATATTTTGGTAATTCACAACGCTGAATTCGATGTTAAGTTCCTTAACATGGAGTTAAGCAAGCTGAATGCTGGGTTAATTTCCTCAGATAGAGTGCTAGATACATTACCTCTTGCGAGGAAAAAATTCGTAGGATCACCTGCTTCTTTGAATGCATTATGTAAGCGTTTTGATATATCGCTAGAGAATAGAGAATTGCACGGAGCACTAGTTGATGCTCAATTGCTTGCAAAGGTATATGTTGAACTTACAGGAGGGTTACAAACCTTTCTGTTTGATAATGAATGCAATCAGGACAGTAACTCTACATTCGTTCAGCATAAAGTGCGTAATCTAACTCCCAGAGAACATTCACCAAATAGTGAAGAAATTGATGAACATAAGAAACTGTTAGACAAAATTAACAATACACTTTGGAATAAATATATTGAATAGGTTAACCAATAAAGATACAATTTGATTTTACTGAGAGCATTCTAATGGTAAGGTTTATAAGATTGTTATCTAATGTGCTAGCAGCATTAGCAGTTGTTTTTTTAGGTTATTGTTATTTCACTAAAAAAGGCATATTTGCCCCACACAACGCAGAAGTTAAGATAGGCGGAGATTTTTCTTTAATTAATCAGGACGGACAGATCCTGCGCAGTAGTGATTTTAAAGATAAATACATGATGATTTTCTTTGGATTTTCCTCATGTAAAAGAATTTGTCCTATGAACCTTGGGATAATTTCAGAAACACTTGCAAAGTTAGATGAGAAAACTAACAACAAGCTACAAACATTCTTCATCACAGTTGATCCTGAGCGCGATAGCACTGAAAAACTCAAAGAATTTCAGCAGCAATTTGACCATAGAATACAAATGTTAACTGGTGAAAGAGAAAAAATAGACGAAGTAGTTGCGAAATATAAAGTATACGCAAGCAAAGTAGACGGAGAAGAAGAAATCAACCATTCTTCGATAATATATCTTATTGGCCCTGGAGGAAAATATGTTACACACTTTGCAGCTGATTTAAATTCAGATGAAAGTCAATCGGATAAGATTTTGGCTGAGATAAGAAAATACGTAAACTGAAATTATAGATTTTTCTGTTAATTAGTCGAGCACGCAACTGCATGAGCATTATAATTTAATCTCCACCGGGAAGACGCATTGGAATGACACTATTTGCTGTCTTCAAAAATAAGCATTCGTAAAGTTGTGCTTTTAACATGGGTTATCAGTTTAAAAATGTTGCTAATCAGCATATATGAATGTAATATTAATTAACATTCATAAACGAAGCAATACCATGGAAAATAGTTATAATGCCGATGCAATAAAAATCTTAAGGGGTCTTGATGCTGTAAGGAAACGTCCAGGTATGTACATTGGTGACACTGACGATGGATCTGGCTTGCACCACATGGTATATGAGGTTGTTGATAACGCAATAGATGAATCTTTAGCTGGATATTGTGATAAAATTGAAGTTAGCATAAATAAAGATGGTTCAGTATCTGTAACTGATAATGGTCGTGGCATTCCAACTGACCTTCATGAAGAAGAAGGAATATCAGCAGCAGAGGTAATAATGACTCAACTCCATGCTGGTGGTAAATTTGACAGTAATACCTATAAAGTTTCTGGGGGATTACATGGTGTTGGAATCTCAGTTGTGAATGCATTATCAAGCTGGTTGGAATTAACTATTTGGCGCAATAAGAAAGAACACTTTATGCGCTTTGAAGATGGTGAGTCTATTGAACCTTTAAAGGTAGTCAACGAAAATACAAACAAAAGAGGAACTAAAGTCACGTTCATGCCATCAACAGAGACTTTTAATGGCATTAATTTCAGTTACTCAACGCTTGAAAGTCGTATAAGAGAATTAGCATTTTTAAATTCAAATATCGACATTACTTTACGTGATCTGCGCAATGAACCATATACAGAATCTCATTTCAATCAGAGCAATCAATCTAAAGACAATTTTGGTACAGCGAATTTTGTGCGGTACTTAGATAAGAATAAGACACATGTAACTAAAATTGCCAGTATGAAAGGAGATGCAGAAGATCTTGGCATCAGCTTGGAAATATCGATGGAATGGAATGATTCCTACTATGAACATATGTTATGCTTCACGAATAATATAAGGCAACGAGATGGTGGTACGCATTTGGCAGGATTTAGATCTGCACTAACTAGATGTATCAATAACTATGCAACTAATGAAGGGTTTTTAAAGAAAGCAAAAGTAAATTTAACTGGAGAGGATGTTAGAGAAGGCTTAACTTGTGTTTTTATCTCTCAAGATGCCTGATCCTAAGTTTTCTTCACAAACAAAAGATAAACTAGTTAGTTCTGAAGCACGTGCAGTTGTGGAGAGCGTAGTTTCTGATAAATTAAGCACGATACTTGAAACTGATCCAAAATTGGCAGCAAGCATAGTAGAAAGAGTAATCAGGTCAGCAAAAGGAAGAGAAGCCGCAAGAAAAGCACGGGAGTTAGTTAAAAGCAAAAACAATATTGATATTGCAACTCTGCCAGGAAAGCTTGCTGATTGCCAGGAAAAAGCCCCTGAGTTATCGGAATTATTTATAGTAGAGGGTAATTCAGCAGGTGGCACTGCAAAGCAGGGGCGTAATCGTAAAACACAGGCAGTGCTTGCCTTAAGAGGAAAAATTCTAAACGTAGAACGTGTAAGTTTAGATCGTATTTTTTCATCTGCAGAAATAGGCTCTTTAATTACTGCAATTGGTGCTGGAGTAGGGAGTGAACACTTCGATATTGAAAAAGCTAGATATCATAAAATTATCATCATGACAGATGCAGATGTTGATGGTTCACATATAAGAACTTTGATTCTAACTTTCTTTTTTAGACACATGCGTGAAGTTATTGAAAAAGGCTACTTATACATAGCACAGCCACCCCTCTATAAAGTTACAAAGAATGCTAAAGACACTTATATTAAAGATGACGAAACTTTTGAAGAGTATATAATAAACTCAGCAGTTAAAAGATTAACACTAAGTGGTACAGCTACAGAATTTAACGACTTGCGCCTTATTTTGAATAAATGCGTTAGCATTTCTAATATTAGCAAAAATTATGATAGAGAAATACCACAAAATCTCTTAGAGTCATTGCTAATTTTAAGCAAAAAGAATGCTCTATCATCGGCTGATGAGATATTAAAGTATTTAAAATTAATGTACAGTGAATATACTTGGGAAGTAGAAATAAAGGATGAAGAAAAAGAAATTCACATCTCTAAATTATTTCAAGGATTGGCAGACAAATATATATTTGCACTTAGTATGCTTGAAGGCAAAGATATGCAAAACATATTAAGTTTGCTTGATGGTATAAGTAATTTATTTAATGGTGATTCATTTTTAAAGTCACAAGAAACTGAAATAAGAATCACTTCTCCAAGTACGCTTGCAAAAATAATAATGGACTATGGTAAAAAGGGTTTAACTCTGCAGAGATTTAAAGGTCTTGGTGAAATGAATGCTGATCAGCTATGGGATACTACGTTAAATCCTGAGGCTAGAACTTTATTGAAGGTTGAAATAAAAGATTGTGAAGAAGCTGATTCCATATTTTCAATACTAATGGGTGATATAGTTGAACCACGCCGTGATTTTATTAATAGCAATGCACTCAACGTGCATGATGTTGATATTTGAACTTTTAGCAAAATATACGAACGTTACGGGTTTAAGCAAAAACTGTGTCATTCAAGTAGCTGATACTGGAACCTTATCGTCATGCCACCGCGGTATCTCTTAGCCTCTAACAAGTAGCGGAATGACGAGTTACTATACCGCCGCGGTATCTCTTAACATAGATCCCGCTAACACGTAGCGGGATGACGAATTTGTCATTTTTCAAATTGTCGGTAAATCTGATTCACGCTAGGCTCTGTGGACAAAATTTTAGAGAAGAAAAAGCACTCAATCAAATGACGTTCTTTATAAATATGCTCATCATAGTATCTTTGCACTTTTCGATTCCTTTTTGATGGAATTACGATTTCACATTTCCTGTTTTCAAGGCTGACCACAAAAGCATTGCTGTCATAACCCTTATCAGCTACTACAATGGAGTTATAGACATTTTTTGTTAATACTTCAGCTTGTGTAATTTCATTCCTCTGGCCAAGTAAGTATAAATTCTAAAGGATTTCCCAATGCATCAACAAGTGCATGAATTTTAGTCGTAAAGCCACCTTTACTTCGCCCTAAAGCCTCTTGATCCTTTGAATCTTTTGTATATCCAGCCGAACATGGATGGGCTCTAATGATCGTACCGTCGATTATGACGGCTTCTAAATCTGGCTCTTGTTTTGTGTACTCCAATAAATTTTTCCAAATACCCCTTTCGCACCATCTCTTAAATCGTTTGTGTATACTTCTGTAATTGCCATAGATTTTCGGCAAAAGTCGCCATTGGCAACCACTTCGCGCCATATACCACACTGCTTCTATGAATATTCTTAAACGTTTTTCGTCTTTACTATGCATTCCTTTTATGCCTTTTATGAACTCTAAAATTTGTTTCCAATTTCTTTCTTTTATATAATATTCCATTCGGTAGTTTTTCCATTTTTATGTTCATTTGGTTAAACTACCACTTTTTTTCTCCCTCTTCATATTTTTTGTCCACAGAGCCTAGCTACAAGTTTCGTTCTTCCCTTATAAATGACTTTACTGTGTCTTTTTTTCTGATTCAGAATTAGCAAGAAACGTTCTTGTAAGGTGGTCTACTAAAATTTTACTTTATAAAACAGTGTTTTAACTATGCAATTAATACATTATCAACACAACTGATTCATAAAAGCAAATATTATAACTACTAAGAGAGGAAATGTTATGTTTAGTGCAATAAAAAAGATCTTGAGAAAAAAAACGACTTATCAGGTAAATGATTCGAAATTGAAAGAGAAAGATGAAAAAAGTATTTTAAAATTAGCATCAAAAATAAAAGGCAAAAAAAGTAGCACTGTTGAAAAACTAGAAAAAATATCTGAAGAGGAAAAACAAAGGATTCTTACTACGGAAGTAAGCAAACATCGGGATAAAGAACCAACTGTTACACCACTTGCTTATGCTATACTACGTAAAGATAGTATAGCTGTTGAGAAAATGTTAAGAGTAGCTAAAGAAAACGGTATTCTGAAAGACATTCTTGACGCAACAACAACTATAAAATATCCAGATGGTCAGGAAGAAACTTGCACATCACTTGCTTATGCTATACTACGTAAAGATAGTATAGCTGTTGAGAAAATGTTAAGAGTAGCCAAAGAAAACGATATTCTGAAAGACATTCTTAACACAACAATAACTATAAAACATCAAAATAATCAAAAAGTAACTGATAAGTTACTTGCCGCATTACATGATCGCAAAGCTATTCAAAAAATTTTAGACATAGCTGAAGAAAATGATATTCTGAAGGACATTTCTAATGCAACAATAACCATAAAATATCAAGATAGTGAAGAAAAAATCTACACACCACTTACTTATGCAATATCATGTCAAAGCAACGAAGTTGTCAATACAACAAGAGCTATCAATCAAGATGGTCAGGAAAAAACTCACATCCCATTTCCTACCCTTGATAAAAGAGAAACTGAATTAAAATTAAAAGAAAAAAGACAAAGTAAAAGAGATGAGGGATTAAATTTTAACAATGGTAGTAGTGACAAAAATGTTGAAATAAAAGTTAATAGGGATATCTTGTTGCAGCATAGTAGTGGAACTGAAAATGAAATAAATCATACTGCTGTACGTAATGATGTAGGGGTGGTAAAGCTTCCAATAGAAAGTAGAGTAAATGTTAAAGCACAGAATATAAATGCAACGATTGTAACTTTCATGATACTTAAAACGGTTGTAACTTCTGTGGCACTTGAGTTGAGAGCTGGTAAAATAGCATGTGTACTGTCAAAACCCCCCGCTAAATTGAAAGAAGTAGCTATAACAGATTTTCAAGGTTTAGCACTATATTGAAAAACTTAATTTGTATGCGCTAAACAAGACGCTGATTAGTTTTATAGCTAACCCAAGAAAGGTTTCCCTATGTCATACCGCCGCGGCGCTAACATGTAGCAACTGTTCTCCCTCATCATACCGTCACGGTATCTCTAGATCCCGCCAACACGCAACGGGATGACGATTGTCAGGGTGTCATCCCAGTCTGGGATCTAGTCTTTATCATGCAGCCACTTATTTAAAGTTAAGTTTTCTGGATTCCAGTGTCTGGGCACTGGAATGACACCTGTAGCCCTACGTCATACCGCCGCGGTATCTCCTTAGCATAGATCCCGCTAACACGTAGCAGGATGACGAGATTATCGCCATTCCGCCACGAACCGTCATACCGCCGCGGTATTTCTTAGCCGCTAACAAGCAGCAGACCGTCATACCGCGATTCATTCGCGGTATCTCAGCCGCTAACAAGAGATCCCGCTAACACGTAGCGGGATGACGATTGTCGGTGAACCTAAGTTACTTTAGCTATAAATATTAAGAAATTTACCAAACGAAAAAAAAGGCAAAAGAAGCCCCGTTGGTGACTAGTTATTTATATGTACTTCAAAATATTGGCGTTTTTTATTCTAAACGCTACGATTCAGCCGCTTTTAAATGCAACTAACCTAAATTATAAACGTTAAGAAATTTACTGAGCGGAAAAAAAGGCAAAGAAACCCCAGGGTGGCTAGTATTCAAATTCTCCCTTGTCTATTTGACGTCTTTTACTGTCTTAAACGCTTTATAAGCGCGTTTCAGCTTATATAGGCAGAAACCTAGAAGTTTTATAAAGACATGAGGTGCACATAGTGCGAAAAATTAAGCATGATTTACGCCAAATACATTAAGTTTTTTGTCATTAATCCACTGCAGAGGTTGCGAAGATAAATAATTAGCTTCACTTTCATGATAAGGGGTGTCAAGCAAGTTTTTTCGTTTCTATGTTGTCAGCTACCTGAATATTGATCATACGGTTTCCATCTGTTATATATAATCTTTTTGAATACGAAGAAAACTGATGAATGAGTATGATATTACGGTTATAGGTAGCGGTCCTGGTGGTTATATAGCAGCAATTAGGGCGGCACAGCTTGGGTTTAAAACTGCAATTGTAGAAAAAGAAAAAAATTTAGGCGGTATATGCTTAAATTGGGGATGTATACCAACAAAATCACTACTTAGAGCATCTGAGATTTATAGGCTAATAAAAAGATCAAAAGAGTTCGGTATAGAAGTAAAGGGAGCGAGTTTTGATATACAATCAATAGTGAAATACTCAAGAAACGTTGTTGATAAATTGTCAAGCGGTGTTGCATATTTGATGAAAAAAAATAACATCAAAGTTCATCAAGGCTTTGGTAAACTTGCAGGCAATAGTACTATAAAAGTTGCTGGCGATAAGGAAGAACAAGAAATTGTTTCCAAGCATATCATTTTAGCAACAGGAGTGAGGGCACGGAATCTGCCTGGAATAGAGGCAGATGGAGATTTAATATGGAATGCGCAGCATGCTATGATGCCGGGCAAATTACCAAAATCACTACTAATCATAGGATCTGGTGCAATTGGAATAGAGTTTGCAAGTTTTTATAGTACTTTGGGGGTTGATGTAACAATCATAGAGATAAAGAGCACTATTTTGCCGCTGGAGGATAAAGACATTTCAGATTTAGCACAAGAAATATTCACAAAACAGGGAATAAAAATATATACAAACAGTAGCGTAAAAGCTCTTACTAAAAGTAAAGACTCTGCTCAAGTGCTACTAAGTAGTGGTGAGAGCAAAGAATTTGATA
Organism: Crematogaster levior; assembly: GCA_901521435.1. NCBI lineage: Eukaryota > Metazoa > Arthropoda > Insecta > Hymenoptera > Formicidae > Crematogaster > Crematogaster levior. Next base: position 230,693 of record CABEGB010000682.1, on the reverse strand, counting down.
GGGTGATTGTTGCGGTTGGAATTCAAGCAAATATTGAAAATATAGGTTTAGAAAATACAAAAATTAAATTAAGCCCTTTTGGCTTTATTGAAACGAATGAATGGTATGAAACTAGTGAATCAAATGTGTATGCAATAGGTGATGTAGCTGGCCCACCATGTTTAGCACATAAAGCGAGCCATGAAGCTGTGATCTGCGTTGAAAAGATTGCTGGTAAAAGTGCTCATGCATTAAAAAAAGAATGCATACCAAATTGCACTTATTCTCATCCACAAATAGCGAGCATCGGCCTTACTGAGGAACAGGCAATAAAAGGTGGGTATGATGTAAAAATAGGAAAATTTCACTCTAACTTTAATGGTAAGTCTATTGCACTCAGTGAAACTGAAGGGTTAGTGAAAACAATTATAGACAAAAAGACAGGCGAACTTCTGGGTAGCCACATGATAGGTGCAGAAGTAACGGAGTTAATTAGCAATTTTGCTCTTGCAAAGCAACTAGAAGGAACAGACTTCGACATAAAATCTACGATTTTTCCTCATCCAACCATTTCAGAGATGATACACGAATCAGTGCTTGCTGCAGATGTTAAATAGTTGAACTAACGTTCCATTGTTTTAGAGTTGTCAATGTCTTGGGTAGCAGTTTGATTAGGCGCTTTAGTTTCAATAGATTGATTACCACCAGCGTCAGAATTCTGTAACTCTTCTTTCAATCCCTTAGCTGCTTTTTTGACTTCAAGCTTTGCCTTTGGATGAAGATCTTCTGGGCCTTTTCCTTTAGTATCCAAATCTTGTTGTAGATTAGTGCTTTTCATTTTATTATGCTGCTCGTGCTCAGGTAGGTCAACAACCGAATTGAAAAGAATTTTTATTATATTTTTTAGCAGTTCTAAAAAACCTCCGCTTCTTCCTTTTCTTTGTTCTTGAGATTTATTTTTCTCATTAGGTTCTTTTTTACTATTACTTTTAGGCATTTTTAACTCAACTATCATAAAGCTTAATAAAATTCTACGTGCAAATTATTAAATAACAGTTAACAATCTAGATTTACAGATGGATATTATTTTAGCAACAGGTGGCACAGGTGGGCATATCTTTCCGGCCATAGCCTTAGCAAAAGCACTAAAGACACAAGGATACAATTGCATATTATTCACTGATAAAAAAACAAATAAAAATATCGACATAGAAAGCTATATTTTACCATTACGTAGACCAAGCGGCAACAAATTTAAGTTTTTCCTTTTATTAATGTATAGTTGTGTGCTAGCAATATATAAAATCAGAAAATTGAAGCCAAGATTAGTAATTGGTTTTGGTAGCTATGCTTCTTTTCCAACTCTTCTTGCAGCAAGGGTTCTTTCTATACCTATAATTTTACATGAACAAAATACAGTTTTAGGAAGAGTAAATAGATTCTTTTTCAAGAGTGCAAAATTAATTGCAACCAGTTTTCCGGAAACTAAATATGCAGAAGGTAATAAATGTATTTTTACAGGAAATTTTATTGATATAAAAGCACAGAGCCATTCTAGCACTGAGAAAGCCCTAAACATATTAGTCATAGCAGGTAGCCAAGGTGCAAATTTTTTTGATGATGTAGTAAGCAGCGTAATTTGTAATTTGCCTATTAAAATGAAAAAGAAAATTAGAGTGACGCAGCAATGTACGAAGAAAAATGTAAACAAGGTCAAGAGTCTATACAAAAGTGAAAAGATCGATTGTGAATTGAGTGAATTTTTTGATGATATGGAAAATAGATTGGCCAATGCTCACTTGGTAATTAGCAGAGCAGGAGCAACTTCAATAGCAGAGATCACTCTTGCTAGGCGCGCTGCTATATACATTCCCTACCCTGACTCAAAAGATAATCACCAATTTTATAACGCAAAATATATTGAAGATTCGGGAGCAGCTGTAATAGTTGAGCAGAATAGTGAAGCAAAAAAAAATCTAACAGAGGTACTATTTGATCTATTAAATAATTCTCAAAAATTGCGTGATATGACCAATAATACAAAAAAAACAGGGATAAAGAATGGGACTACTGAGTTTGTTAAGGTAATTGTTCACAGGTTTAGTTGATGGCTGCTTGCTTTTTCTTCAAACACATCCCAAAGGTCTTTTTCTAGTGATATATTATATAATTTATTGATATAAACTACTCCCGTGGGTGAAGTTGTGTTAATTTCGAGCAGGAAGTCATCTATAATATCAATACCAACAAATATTAGCCCCCTTTTCTTTAATTCAGGACCAATTTTGTTACATATTTCATTGTCTCTATCGTTCATTTGAGCGGGCTCAAAACTTGCTCCAAGTCGCATGTTTGTTCTGATCTCTCCACTGATTTTTGGAACTCTTTTCATTACTCCAATTGGTTGACCATAAAGTAGCAACATTCTTTTATCTTTATCTATGTTTTTACAAAATGATTGTGCAATCACAGGGCATTCGTATTTTGCTGTCATGAGATCCACTACTACTTGAATACTATTCTCATCTCGTATTCTTATTACATCATTTCCGCCATAGCTATACAATGGCTTCAGAATAATATCTTGATAGTTGTAGTAGAAATCTCTAATCATCGATATATTTTCAGTGATCAAAGTCGGCGGAATTAGCTCTGGAAATAATGAAGTTATCAATTTTTCAGGACAATTTCTTATTTCTGTTGGATTGTTAATTACCAATGCGCTGGTTTTTTCTAAGATATAGGTTGTTGTAATGTAGCGCATATCAAAGGGCGGATCCTGTCTGATAAATATGATGTCCATTTCATTCAAGTTGATTGCTACATCCTCTTTAGAGATAAAACTAAAATCATCAATGCTGACTTTCTGAGCAAGAGCAATTGGATGGTTTAGCTTTAGTGCTAAATTGTTAGGAGCATAGACAAAAACTTCATGCCCCCTCCTTTGTGCTTCCTTTATTAGCACGAATGTAGTGTCAGTTTCAAAATTTATATTTTCATCCATCTGAAAGGCAACTTTCATTTATGTTCTCCACCTATTGTCACAACTGTACAAATGTTATAATTTGAAGGCGATTTTTGCCTAATGGCGTAATTTACTGTACTTATATCGTACATAACTTACAACTTGTTTTACTCCCTTTACTTTTCTTGCAATTGATATTACAGCTTTTAATTCCGCTTTATTTTGGGCTATACCCATCAAATAAACAACTCTATCAACCGTATTAACGCTATAATTAATTGATTTAATATTTCTTTTCCCCAGAAGTCTTGTTCTTATTTCCGCTGTTATCATGCCATCTACAGTAGTGTCTAGCATGGAAGCCATTTGAATTGGTATTACTCTTATTTCATTTATCACTTCTTTAATTTCTTTTTGCTGCCAAGCTATTTTTTCTGCTGTAAGTTGTTTTTCAGGAGTGTCAACACTTCCAATGAGCAATACTCTTCCTTCACTTACTTTAACTTTTATGGATGAAAATAGCCCATGCTTTAAGAGCCCCTTATTAATTCTGATGACCATAGTCGTATCATCAATGATATTTCCCAAGGATTTGTCCTGCATTGTTATTGCTGTTGCTGTCGCTGTAGCCACCACACCACCTATTATAAGGGTTGTGCAACCACTTTGTGTAATCAAAAAAATTGCAAGTAAGAAACTTGTTATTAATCTCATTATTGATTTTCAGGATTTAGAGCTTTCATTAAGAAATGTTAATAAGCTTTTTTGATTGTGTAAATACTATAAATTAAGTAAGACTTTAAACCTTGAATATTTTTAATGGAATACCTATAATATGATACTGAAAATTTCTTGCGGATATGGCGGAATTGGTAGACGTGCCAGGTTTAGGTCCTGGTGAGCTTGCTCGTGGGGGTTCAAGTCCCTCTATCCGCACTTTAAAGTCATGTAACTTAGGTTTTAAGGGAAAATTTATAATCACTAAATACACTTTTGTTTGTATAAAAACCTGTTCTTAAGGATTGTGTTTAACTTAAATTCTGGTAAAATGACTCTATTAAGATATGAATTAAAATGTTAATAAATGAATTGTGATGTCTAATAATATACCTCAAAATACAGTCGAAGTAAGTAGCGTATATACCTACAAAGAGCTTAGTATAGATAAACTAAAGTATGAGTATGAAATCACAGTTGGTAGTGATTATATAAAACAAAAGGTAAATTCCAGGTTGCAAGAGATAGCAGAAAATGCAAAATCACCTGGATTTAGGGCTGGAAAGATGCCCTATGACCTTGTTGTTGCAAATTATAAAAACGAAGCTTTGGAATGTGTGATAAATAATACAATTGATTATTGCTCAAGTGATTTGATGAAAAAAATTGAAGTCAAGTCTCACATTTATCCTAAGATTGATGTTATATCATTACCAGATCTGGGCAAAGAAAATGAGGAGGGCAATTTTGTATACAAGCTATCTTTTGAGTCGATGCCTGAAGTACCGATGATAGATCTTGACAAAATAAACTTAAAGAAAATTGAAGCAAAGATTGAAGAGGAAGATATAAAAGAATTTATTGATTCTATTAAAACAAAGTTCCCCAATTTCGCCTCTGTTGATGATGCTTCTTATCAAGCGAAAGATGGGGATAAATTGATAATTGATTTTGAAGGGCGGATTAGGAATAAGCTCTTTCAGGGTGGAAGTAGCAAAAATTTTGCCGTTAATTTAGGGTCTGGCACATTTATTAATGGTTTTGAAGATCAATTAACTGGTATGAAAAAGGGAGAAACAAAGGACTTTAAGTTGAAATTTCCTGAAAATTACCAAGCCATTTCCCTTGCAGGACAGGAAGCTGATTTTTCTGTGCGAGTTAATGAGATTCAAATTGCCAAAGATTTTGAAAATGATGATGAAATAGCTAAGAGTATTGGTTTTAAAGATTATTCTTTGCTAATAAGTCATGCAAAAAAAATGATTGGTGATCAGTGCACCGAAATGAGAAATCTCTTAATTAAAAAGGAGCTATTTGATTATTTGGATGCTAATTATAGTTTTGATTTACCCACAGACATAGTAAAACAGGAGCAACAAAGAATGGAAGGAGAACTGGGTGCTCAAAATGATTCTTGTAAAGAAGCTGAAAAACGTGTAAAGCTTGCTATGTTATTTATGAAATTTAGTGCAGAAAATAAAATATCATTAACTCAAAATGATGTTTTGAATGTTATTGTAAATCAATATGTCAGTAAGAATGTACCGTTTGACAGAGTACTTAAGCATTTTGAATCAAATAAACAATTTCAAGAATTAGTTAGAGGGCAAGCGCTTGAGTATAAAGTGACAGATTATATAATAGAAAAAGTTAGTAAAGAAGAGCAGATTATTTCTGTGAAAGAATTAAAGGAATTGTTTGGTAATATTTAATAGGAAAAGGTATGACTCTTATACCAATTGTAGTTGAACAAACTAGTCGCGGTGAGCGCGCTTATGACATATATTCAAGACTAGTGAAAGAAAGAATAATTTTCGTAACAGGTCCTATTGAGGACAACATGGCCAGTGTAATAGTAGCACAGCTTTTATTTTTAGAATCAGAAAATCCCGATAAAGACATTTGTATGTATATTAACTCACCAGGTGGTGTTGTAACTGCTGGTTTGTCGATCTACGATACAATGCAGTATATAAACCCAGACGTTTCAACTTTATGTATAGGTCAAGCTGCGTCTATGGGTTCCTTATTGCTTGCATCTGGTACAAAAGGTAAGCGCTACTCTCTACCTCATTCAAGAATTATGATACATCAGCCATCTGGCGGTTATCATGGTCAAGCAACTGATATAGAAATACATGCTAATGAAATTTTGCGAGTTAAGAAAAAACTAAATCAAATTTATGAAAAACATACTGGAAATTCACTGAAGAAAATTGAAGGAATGATGGAAAGAGATAAATTCATGGATCCTGAAGAAGCAAGGAAAATTGGCTTAATTGACAGGGTGATAGCTGAGCGTACAGATATTGAAATTGAAAATATTAAAGTTAAACAAAAGGTGGGTTAATGGATAACAATAATGATTTACACTACTGTTCTTTTTGCAACAAGGCGCAAGATGAAGTAGATAAATTGATTACTAACTCCTCGGATGGTTTAAAGGTGTTTATTTGTAATGAGTGCATAGAATTATCCCATAAAGCAATAAGTCAAAAGAAAGATAGATCTTTTAATTCAGATCGTATATCTGATATGAAGCTATTACTAAAGAAACCTGAGGATATAAAAAATTTTCTCAGCAAGCATGTTGTAGGTCAAGAACACGCGCAACACGTTTTATCTGTAGCTATGTATAACCATTGTCAATCCATGGTACAATTTCATGCTATAAGTGATATTGAAATCGAGAAGTCAAATATAATGCTTATTGGTCCCACTGGTTCTGGTAAGACTTTGCTAGCCAAAACACTTGCTAAAGTTTCAGACGTGCCATTTGCTATGGCTGATGCGACAACTTTAACTGAGGCAGGTTATGTGGGTGATGATGTAGAAAGCGTGTTGTCGCGTTTATTACAAGCTGCAAATTATGACGTTGCAAAAGCACAGCGTGGTATAGTGTTTATAGATGAAATAGACAAGATTACAAGAAAATCTGAAAGCACTTCAATAACCCGTGACGTTTCAGGTGAAGGGGTCCAGCAAGCTCTGCTTAAGATTATGGAGGGTACAGTTGCTTATGTTCCGCCACAAGGAGGGCGAAAACATCCACAACAAGAGTTTATACAAGTGGATACTAGTAACATACTATTTATTTGTGGAGGAGCTTTTGAAGGCCTCGATAAGATTATTGAAGCGAGAAAAAAGGGAACGTCAGTTGGCTTTGGAGCAGATATAAGTCAGTCTAAAGAGCAAAAGAAAAAGAATGCTTTACATGATGTTCAACCTGAAGATTTAATCAAATTCGGTTTAATACCCGAATTTGTAGGGAGGGTTCCAATAACTGCTGTTTTAGATGAGTTGGATCATGAAGATTTAATACATGTGTTGACAGAGCCAAGGAATGCACTAATAAAACAGTACAAAGCGTTGCTTGCATTTAGCAAAGTAAACCTTGAGTTTTCAGATGAAGCAATATCAGCTATTGCTAAAAAGGCTATAAGCTATAAAACAGGTGCAAGAATGTTACGTGCTATCTTGGAGTCACTTTTGCTTGACGTTATGTATACAGCTGGAAACGGAGGTTTTGAAGGTAGCACTATAGTAATCACTAAGAAAATGGTAGAATTAGGAAAAGCAACGGTTAATCATAATAATAATGGCAATGTTATAACGGTTAATGATTAATTTGAGGCATATATTATGAACATTGAACGTGCTGTGAGCTCTAGTTTTACTGCATTGCCAGTATTACCTTTAAGAGATGTAGTAATTTTTCCAAATATAATGGTGCCTTTATTCATAGGTAGAGAAAAATCTGTTAATGCACTAGAATATGCAACAAGTAGTAGTAGTCACCAAAATGAGATTTTTCTTGTAGCACAGAAAGATGGCTCTGTTGATAATCCGGAGCCAGAAGATCTTTATGAAGTAGGTGTGTTAGCAAACATTATACAACCATTAATAAAATTGCCTGACAATGCAGTAAAAGTTATAATCCGGGGGATAAGAAGGGGAAAAGTTGTAGAATATATTAGCTCTCATGCTTTATTACAAGCCAGGGTAGAGTTAGACAATCATTATAAGGAAGATGAAGACAATATTGATTTAGAAGCTTTAAGGCGATCTGTTATAGACGCGTTCGATAGCTGGTGTAAGCTAAACAAGAAAAATCAGCCTGAAGTTGCCATTAACCCCATTGATCAAATCAAAGAAGTTGATCAACTTGTAGATACGGTAGCTTCACATTTAAATATAAAAGTATCGGATAAACAAAGCATACTTGAGGCTTATGACCCAAAAGAGCGTTTAAAAAAAGCTTTTGCTTTTATTGAGAGAGAAATAAGTATTTTGAACGCACAAAACTGTTTATATAAGACAATTAAATCGCAAGTTGAAAGCACTCAGAAAGTTTACTACCTTAACGAGCAATTGAAAGCTATACAGAAAGAATTAGGCGAATTTGAGAATGGTGATGAAGGGAATATACTCAATGAATTTGAAAAAAAGATAAATGAAACAAAGCTTTCTCAGGAAGCAAGAGAGAAAGCTATAACTGATTTGAAGAGATACAAGAAAATGAATCCCATTTCTCCTGAAGCTACAGTTATATCTAGTTACTTGCATTGGTTACTTGATTTGCCGTGGGGAAAGTACAAAGATGCAAAAATTAACTTAAATGCAGCTAAAAAAATCTTAGATGAAAATCATTATGGCATAGAAAAGTAAAAGATAGAATAATAGAATTTTTAGCAGTATTAAAAAGAGTAAAAGAGATAAAAGGTCCTATACTTTGCTTGGTTGGACCGCCAGGTGTTGGTAAAACTTCTTTAGCTAAGTCTATGGCAGGAGCAGTAGGAAGAGATTTTGTTCGCATAGCTCTTGGTGGTGTGCGTGACGAGTCCGAGATACGAGGACATAGGAAAACTTATATTGGCTCAATGCCTGGTAAAATTATTCAACATATGAAAAAGCTAATTCATGCAACCCGCTTTTTCTGCTTGATGAAATAGATAAGATGGGTTCTGATTCGCGTGGCGATCCTGCATCTGCATTACTTGAGGTTTTAGATACTGAGCACAATAAACACTTTACGGATCATTACTTGGAAGTTGAGTTTGATCTTTCCAGTGTAATGTTTGTAGCTACGGCAAACAGCTTAAATTTGCCACATCCTTTGTGATAGGATGGAAATTATACAATTGTCTGGGTATACTGAAGATGAAAAAATCAGTATTGCTACACACCACCTTATTCCGAAGTTAAAGAAGGAGCATGGTTTGCATCAGAAGGAGTGGAGCATAACTAATGAGGCGCTATATGAATTGATACGTTTATATACACGTGAGAGTGGTGTGCGGAGTATGGAAAGGGAGCTTGCAAAGCTCATGAGAAAGGCAGTTAAAGAAATATTGACTGATAAAAATAAGAAGATATCCGTAGGGGTTGACAATTTACAAGATTATTTAGGGGTACGTAAGTATACCTTTGGTATTGCAGAAAATGAGAGTTTAGTGGGAGTAGTAACTGGGCTCGCCTATACTGAAACAGGTGGTGATATTTTGATGATAGAATCAGTACTAATTCCAGGCAAGGGAGAAATAAAATACACAGGAAAGCTTGGAGAGGTTATGCAAGAATCTATAAAAGCTGCGTATAGTTATATTCGATCAAATTGCTTATTTTTTGGTATAAAGCCCGAAAAATTCCAAAATAATGATATACATTTGCATGTACCTGAGGGTGCTGTACCAAAAGATGGCCCTTCTGCTGGCAGCGCGGTATGTACGTCTATTATCTCTCTTATGACAAATATACCAGTTAACAAAAATGTTGCTATGACAGGCGAAGTGACATTGCGTGGTAGAGTTTTAGCTATTGGGGGCTTGAGAGAAAAATTGCTTGCAGCACTCAGAGGATCAATCAAAACTGTGATTATACCAAGTGAAAATGAGAAAGATATGCAAGAGATTCCTGCAAGCATCAAAGAGGGGATCAACGTAGTTTTTGCTAAGAATATTGATGAAGTTATGAAAGTTGCTTTAATGCACCCTACTACTCCAATTGATGGTGATGATAATCAAAATAGTGTGCCTTCCTCTATAGAAAATAAAGATGATACTTTTCCTATGTCAGAAACATTGAAGCATTAGATTAAGAAGATATTATACAATCTACATTTCTCTTTTGTCCGGCAAAAATCCACCAACTTGTGCATCCCACAGAGTTTTATACATTCCATTTTTATCAAGAAGTTCCTGATGCGTGCCATCTTCTACAATCTTGCCCTGGTCAAACACTAAAATACGATCCATATGTAAAAGTGTAGACAAGCGATGGGCTATTACTATTGTAGTTTTATCTTGCATCAACTCCCATAAAGATTCTTGAATATTACTTTCAGTCACAGAATCAAGTTGTGAAGTTGCTTCATCCAGAATTAATATAGGAGCATTTTTTAAAATAGCTCTTGCAATTGCAATACGCTGCCTTTGCCCTCCTGAAAGTTTCACACCTCTTTCTCCAACAAGAGACTCATAACCTTGGGGTAATTTTGAAATAAACTCATGAGCATGTGCTTTTTTTGCCGCTTCAATTACTTCATCATCGCTAGCATCTGTTTTTCCATAGCGAATGTTTTCCATCAAAGTTCTATGAAAAAGCAATGGATCTTGCGTAATCATGCCAATATTTTTGTGTAAAGAATCCTGGGTTACATTGCGAATATCTTGTCCATCAATTAAAATTTTTCCAGATTTTATGTCATAAAGCCTAAGAATCAGGTTTACAAATGTTGATTTACCACCACCAGAATAACCAACAAGTCCTACTTTTTGACCAGGTTTAATTATTATGGATTTGTTTTCAAATATTGGTTCTGCATCTTTATAATGAAAATGAACTTTATCAAAACTAATTTCCCCCTTTTTAACGACCAGATCTGCTGCATTTGGCTGATCTTGGATTTCAGGGATTGAAGTAATTGTTCTCAAAGCTTGAGTAATCCTTCCCCATGACTTAGAGAATTGTGAGAAATCTTTAGCTATCATCCAAAGAAAATTAGCTATTGCTATATTAACAGTAAGAACAAAAGCAAAATCTCCAGCAGTAATTGACCCTTGCCCTCTTCCTTTAATTAGGAAATATAAATTAAGTATTTGCATGATTAGAAATAAGAAGCCATAGAAAGTAAAAATCCACGTATACAGCCACTGAAGTCTTTGCTCTGCTTTAACAGCCTCGCTATGAGTAGCTCGCAAAGATAATCTTTCTTGGTATTTGCTGGCAAATAACCTTACAGACATGATATTTGAGAAGACATCTACCATTTTACCAGTAATGCTTGAGCCAAGCTCTGACCATGCATCTGCAAGACGCGTTACCTTTCCTGCAAGTAAGAGGGAAGACAGAACAAATAATGTAGACCAAGTCAACATCAATAAAGCAAAATTAATATTTACTTGCCATAAAAAGTAAATTGCGATACTAAGCGCTAATGCACGACCCATGACCCTGTCAGCCATAATTTGCATGATATCTGGAATATAATTTGTCAAATCATTAACCTTGTTAGCAAGACTGCCGGAGAAGTTATTTTGATAGTAGCTATTATCCTGATTTAATAATATGGCAATACTCGATTCAACAATGTTTTTACGGAGATTAGGAATCATCTTAATTTCAAAAAAATAGTTGTATAATCTATTCATACACTCAAGTAAAAATAGTATTAGTACATAGGATATAGCAGGAGTTGCTATGCTACGAAAAAGATCATCTGCACTGATACGATCTATAATAACTTTTATTAAATATGGATTAAAGGAAATATCGATAGCCCAGACTAATGCTGTCAGTAATACTATCCCAATATGAAACAGAAATGGACGCAGCATTTTCAAGATGAAAGATACAACCTGCTTTGTTGTTATGTCATTCATATTTTTTACTTATTCTATCTCCCAGTTTTATTCAAGTAGATGATAACAATCATATTATAATAGTCCTTTTCATGGAAACCTTTTCTGGTAGATTGCTTTCTAGAAAAACCTTGGTCAAGGTGCTAACTGTGGTTTATAATAATATAAATCATATCATAGTTGATTTGCGTTTATCAGAGCTGGAGTAGAGGTATGTTTTATCTTACAAATTTTTTGCCTATTTTACTGTTCCTATTTCTTTTTGTAGGAAGTGGTATATATTTTACTGTTCTTGGCGTGTCAAATGCTTTTTATCAGTTATCTCCACTGGTAGCCATTGCTCCTGCCATAGCTCTGGGCTGGGTTTTATACAAGGGCAATACTGAAGAAAAAATGTATGCCTTTCTAGATGGGGTAAGAGATCGTAATATTATTACTATGTGTATCATTTTCTTACTTGCAGGTGCATTCAGTGAAGTAACTAAAGCAATCGGTAGTGCTGATGCCACAGTTAATTTGGCTCTTTCATTTATACCAACACAATTTTTACTCATAGGATTATTTTTTGTAGCAGCTTTCATCTCCACTGCTATTGGTACATCAATGGGCACCATTGCAACAATTGCTCCTATTGCAGTTGAACTGACACAAGCTGGGATTTCTCCTTCCTTAGGAGTTGCAACCGTTGTAGGAGGAGCAATGTTTGGTGACAATTTATCTATTATCTCTGATACTACAATTGCATCTGTGATGTCTCAAAAGGCTGATATAAAGAAAAAATTAAAACTGAATGCAAAAGTGGCACTAATTGCTTCTATATTCACAATAATTATATTATTTTATAGCTCAAGCAATAGTGCTGCTATTTCAGTTAAGGAGTATTCTTTATTGCTTGTGACTCCTTACATAATACTTATATTGCTTGCAAACTTTGGAATAAATGTATTTACGGCATTGGTTTTAAGCATAACTTTTGCTGGAATCATTGGATTTATAAATAACAACAATTATGGTTTATTGTTTTTAAGCCAAAACATCACTAAGGGGTTTATGAGTATGCATGAAATTATGCTACTGTCATTGATGGTTGGCGGGCTTTCAGGACTGGTAGGTAAAAATTCTAAGGAGTTTGCAGATAAACTTTCATCTTGGGTTATGATACAACGTGGTGGACAAAAAACTGCGCAATTATTTATTGCAAAAATAGTCAGCATATTTGATATTTTACTTGCAAATAATACCATCGCTATAATTTTTAGCGGTGAAATTGCTAGAGATATTGCTAAGAAATATGAAATACCGCCTCACTATAGTGCAGCATGGCTAGGCATATTTTCTTGTGTATTTCAAGGATTAATACCGTATAGCGCTCAATTGCTTTTGGCTAGCACTATTGCTGGAGTTTCATCTTTGGCAGTCGTGCCACACGTATACTATTGCTATGTTTTAGGTATTATTGCAGTGTTATATATTGTATTAAACAAAATTGAGAAAAAAGATTGTGCTTAATATACAAGACAACGCTCCGCTCTGTAGAAAATGGATGTTCTTGGCAGTATGTGCTCTTGCTTGCTCTGGGTTACTGTCAATAATTGTTATTTTTCTACGATTGCCTTTTATCTCCTCTCTTGTTCCTTTTGCACAATATATTTTTGATAATGCGCTGGTAATACACGTGAACTTGTCAATTTTGGTGTGGATGTGCTCTATAATATCTCTGCTCTTTATCATAAACCTACAAAATACCAATAGTTGGTTTAACTTTTCATGGGTTCTATCAACCCTTTCGATGCTGCTCATGTTTGTATCTGCATTCGTTCCAAACACTGAAGTTATCAAAAGTAACTATATTCCCGTGTTACAAAACAAATTATTTTTACTTGGACTCAGTTTATTTATTGCCAGCATATTAATAAATGCAGTTCTTGCATATATGTCAAATAAGCAAGCCTCATACCTCTGCATGGGACAAATTGGACTGGTTATTATACTTGTATCGTCATTTCTTTGCTTTGTTTTAGCATATAATAAATATGCCTCCAGGTCTATATCACTCAGATAATAATTTATTTTACGAATATCTCTTTTGGGGAAGCGGACATTTATTGCAGTTTGCTTTTACTCAAGGAATGTTTTTAGTGTATTTAATAATCAGTGATGTTAGTTTAGCTTCAAGCAATAAAATTACTATTTTACCGCTGTTTATAAACACGATTTTGGCTATAGGTGCACCGTTTGTATATTTTGTTTATCCAGTTGATAGTGCCAAGTTAATACAGTTTTTTACTTGGCATATGAGAATTGCTGGAGCAGTTTTGCCGTGCTTTTTGATAATATTAGTGTGCTGCAACATCAGAACTTTTATTAATGATAAAAGCAACTATTTATTACATTCATTCTTGTTGTTCATTTATGGAGATGTGCTTGGAGTGCTGGCTATTGAAGGAAATGTCACGATTCCTGCTCATTACCATGGTTCTGTGGTTGGCATTACTATAGCTTTTATGAATTTCATTTATTGGCTGTTACCTAAATTAAACTTTAAAGAGGTAAAAAACTCTATTGTGAAATTACAGATTTATGCCTACAGTATAGGGCATTTTCTCCATATCACTGGCCTTGTGTGGCTTGGTGGATATGGTGCCTTAAGAAAAGTTGCAGATCTGCCAAGTATTTCATCAATGTTGGCACGTGCTTGTTTTATTGCGGGTGGAGCTATATCAGTTATTGGTGGAATGTTGTTCGTAATAATTGTGCTTTTACATCTGTTAAAAGGCAAAGCGCGTACCAACTAACCCATAGAAACGAAAAAACTTACTTGACAAACTCCACCAGCCTCCTTATCATGAAAGTGAAGCTATTTTATTTAACTTCGCAATCTCTGCAGCAGATTAAAATGACAAGAAAACTTGTATTTGGCGTACTATTGTTTAATTTTTTGCACTATGTGCACCGTATGTCTTTATAAAATTTCTAGGTTTTTACCTACATAAGCTGAAACGCGCTTATAAAGCGTTCAAGACATCACCCAACGTCAAATTTTAAAATAGAGAGTGTAATAACTAGCTACCACGGGTTTTCTATGCCTTTTTTTTCTGCCTAGTAAATTTCTTAAATATTAAAGCTAAGGTTAGTTGCCGTTTAAAAGCAGCTAAATTGCAGCGTTTAAGACTTAAAAAACGCCAATACTGAAAATAGACAATGACTAGGGCTTCTTTTGCCTTTTTTTTCGTTTGGTGAATTTCTTAAATATTTATGGCTAAAGTAATTTAGGCCTACCGACAACCGTCATCCCGCTACGTGTTAGCGGGATCTATGTTAAGAGATACCGCGGCGGTATGACGGTTAAGTAGGGTGTCATCCCAGTGCCCAGACACTGGGATCTCATTTCGTAACTTCATAGTATAAATTATTTCAAATTGTATCTATTTGCAAGTATATAAATATAATAATTTTGCATAAAAAATTAGATCCCAGTGTCACGCACTGGGATGACAAGAAAGAGGCTACTTAGATGACATCTTTCTTCTTGGTATAAATTACTTTTATATCTCAATGTTCATACAGCTATGCACGTTGCCGCATAGTGGATGAGCTCTAAGAGCATAGTTTTTACATAATAATATAACATTCTGTTCATAAATCAATGTTTCAACGTACAACAAGAACATTTTCATTGTGATTAAGATTTCTAGTATGTATATTAATAAACCTTGTTCTCAACTAAGTAATGAAAGTAATAATTGTTATAATAATGTTATTGTGTAGCAGTTACACAATGGCAAGCGAGCGAATAAGTCTAGTGGGTAAAAAACTATCTCAAGGATATGTAGCTCCAGTGCTTACAGAAGATAGCGTTATTTTATCAGACAAGCACGGCGCTTTATATTCCTTTGATATTGATAACTCAAAGGCTATGAATTGGAAATTACACCTCTCACATAGGAAAAAAATTGGTAACATGAGCCTATCGCATTATGAAAAAAATGTTTTCTTTATAGTGGATAACACTTTACACGCAATAGATGCAAAAACTGGCAAGATTGAGTGGGAAAAAGAATTGAGAGCTCCAGTAAGAGGGAAAGCAGCAGTAATAAATAATAAATTGGTAGTATTGACTATTGATAATTATCTGTACGTGTTTGATATAAAAGATGGCAGCTCCGTTTGGGCTTATCAAAACGGTATCAATGAGGTTCGAGGTTTGTATTCCATATCGCCAACAACTTCTAACGATAAAATAATAGCACCATTTTCAAATGGTGAGTTAATAGCTTTTAATGAAGACGGTAAAAAATTGTGGAGCCAAAAATTGGCTACAAACCTTTTGGATACACAGCTCACAGATGTAACTACTACACCGAGAGTGCTTGGCGATACTTTAATAGCTACAAACAATTCTTATATTTATGGTATTGACGTGAAATCAGGAAATATTTTATGGTCAAAGTCACTGCAAGTAAAAAGTGTATCAGACATTGAGTCATATTATAGTCCTCTTATTCCTGCAGAGAAACAAAAAGAAGGCGGAAGAATTTTTATAGTAACTGAAGATAATAAAATAATCGGCCTGGATATAAAAAATGGAGAAACAGTCTGGGCATCTGATTTAATAGAAAATACGCAATTGTTTGCTCCAATTGTGCATGCCCATACACTGTGGGTGACAAGCAATAAAGGTTCAATGCTTGCTTTTCCTGGATCTGAAAGTGCAGGAAAGGTAGTCAAAGTACCTGGTAATGTGTTTCACACTCCAGTGTTTACTCACGATAAAATATATGTAACAACTGAGGGAAATGGTGTTTATTCTTTAGAAAATAGGTTTGTTCTTTATGATTGATTATGATCTGATTGTTATAGGTGGTGGTCCAGGCGGTTATAAGTGTGCTATCGCTGCTGCAAAACTTGGATTGAAAGTTGCCTGCATAGATAAAAATAGCATTTTTGGTGGTACATGCTTGCGAGTTGGATGCATACCTTCCAAAGCACTACTTCATTCTTCCTATCAGTATGCTCACACGAAAAATGATCTGTCGAAGCTTGGCATAAAAATTAAGGATGCAAGTTTCGATTTAAAAGAAATGCTAGGCTATAAGGACGCCAGAGTTCAGGAGCTTGGAAAAGGTATAGAATATCTGTTTAACCTTCACAAAATCACTAAAATCAATGGACTTGGGAAAATTACTTCTTTTGACCAAGGTAATCTTGAAGTTTCAGTTGAAGATAAGGTGCTGAAGACAAAAAATATAGTAATTGCAACCGGTTCTGACGTTATTTCTTTGCCAGGAATTAATATCGATGAGAAAAGTATTATTTCATCAACTGGTGCATTGTCTTTAACTGAAGTACCAAAAACTTGTTGTAATCGGAGCCGGGGCAATAGGGCTTGAAATGTCTTCTGTATGGAGGAGGCTAGGGTCTGAAGTCACTGTAGTAGAATTTTTGACAGAATCGCTGCAGCAATGGATGGAGAATTAAGTAAGTCTCTACTTTCTAGTCTACAAAAACAAGGAATAAAATTTTTACTTAGTACTAAAGTTGAGGGGAATAAAACAAAGTAGTAACTCTTTGAGTGTGAAAGTTTGCTCTGTAAAAGATAATCAAACAAACACTATATAGAGGCGGATAAGGTATTGGTGGCAGCAGGACGCAAACCATGTACTGATGGTCTTGGTATTGATGAAAAATAGAAAAAGATAATCGCGGTTTCGTTCAAGTTAACAACAGATATGAAACTAATGTGAAAGGAATATTTGCTATTGGTGATGTGATTGGTGGAGCAATGCTTGCTCATAAAGCAGAGGAAGAAGGAGTGGCAGTTGCAGAGATAATAGCAGGACAGTCACCTCACGTTGATTATGAAATTATACCATCTGTCATTTACACTCACCCTGCGGTTTCTTCGATCGGTAAAGCCGAAGAGGAACTCAAAAATGCTGGCTATAAGTACAAAGTTGGTAAATGTCAATTTGCTGCAAACGGCAGAGCAAAAATCACTGATGATGCTGAAGGATTCGTGAAAGTGCTGACTTGTAGCAGAGCAGATACAATACTAGGTGTGCATATCATAGGAGCATACGCTGATACGCTAATCAACGAAGCAGCGGTTGCAATGGCATATGGCGCAGCAGCAGAGGATATATACAGAATTTGTCACTCTCATCCTGATATAAATGAAGCCTTTCGAGATGCGTGCATCGATGCTTTCTTTAAAAAATAATTGTGGACCTCGGTTCAATCATTGAAAAATGGTATGAGTGGCTGAGGTGCAACAGATCTTATTCACCAAACACTTTAGAGTCATACATGAGGGACTTGAAGGATCTTATAAGTTTCCTAAATACTCACATTGGTGGAGAAGTAAATGTCGGCACTTTGGAAAAATTGAGCGTACCTGAGTTAAGAAGTTGGCTTACCTCTCGTTACGCAAGAGGTGTGAATGCAAGATCTAACGCTCGTGCATTGTCAGTAATCAGAAATTTTTTCAAGTACATAAAAAACAACTACAATATAGACAATGAAGCTGTATTTTCCTTATCAAGGCCAATTCAGAGAAGAACTCTGCCCAAAGCATTATCAATACCTGATATAAAAACTTTAGTAGACTTTTTCTTACATAACCACTATTTACACGGGGCTCACTCTTCTTTGTCATTCCAATGCTTGACACTGGAATCCAGAAAAAAAGAAGAATGGATCCCAGTGTCAAGCACTGGGATGACAGGAGGCAACGCAAAAACTTTAGTGAAAGAAACGGAATTATCTGACCTGGGTGAACCTTGGGTGGTCAAAAGAGAGATTGCAATTATTGTCCTGCTGTATGGCACAGGTTTAAGGATTAGTGAGGCGCTAAGTCTTAAGGTTAGTGATGTCAGCAGCGAAAACCTAATAATTACAGGTAAGGGAGGTAAACAAAGGCAGGTATTTATTCTTCCGGTAGTAAAAAAGTGCATACAAGAATATATAAAAGCTTGTCCTTACCTTGGCATTGACGATGAAGCACAATATCTCTTTGTGGGAGTAAGAGGAAAAAAGTTGGGAAGAACTTACGTCGCTAATCGCTTGCAGAAAATAAGGAGAACGTTAAACTTGCCAGAAATTTTATCTCCACACGCATTCCGTCACAGTTTCGCCACTCATTTGCTTCAAGAAAATGTTGACATAAGGTCTATACAACAACTGCTTGGTCATTCGAGTCTTGAGACCACTCAAGTTTACACTCACCTCAATTATCAAGATGTTTTTAACATGTACAAAAATTTTCAGCAGAGTTTGGAGAAGAAGCCAAAACCTTAACTTCATTCTAAACTGATAACATGTATCCGTTCAGGGGTGTGGCTTAAGAGACAATAGATAGGAGATTTTGAGAAGGGTTGAGCTTCTTTTGCCTCCAGGTTAGGTACAATGAGATCACCCGTTCAAGAAACATGTTTCCTCGTACCGACTGTGTAAAATACGAATTCTTACGATAGACTACATAATGCCGTATCTGTCGCTCAACATGGTTATTCGTTAATGCCTGGGTCATCCAAAAATGTCCACATCATTGGCTCGGATTTTATAATACCCTTTACCGTTCGTGAAGCTCCTTTTGCTTCAAGTATATAAGATATTTTTATCATGCAGTACTGTTCGTAATTCTTTGGCTTAACTTTGAAATACTAATTTCATTTTCTGATAAAGCGTTTTTTAATGCAAGCAATCCATTAGCTGCATCTTTTAAACAATGGCCAAGTCTCATTACTTCACTATTCCAACTATGAGATAACCTCTCGAAATTTCTCAATAAGTGAGCCCAACAAATTTGTCGTTTTTCATCACTGAAGTGGTTGTAAACTGCATATCTGTCGGTAATTACCAGGTTTTTGTAATCACAAAATGCACTATTCTTTAAAAATTTCATTCCTCTTGTATCTGCTAACTTCATAAAACTTGCTTTATTGTTGGCAAACACCATCCCAATTTGCCTTTGTTGTAGTGACTGGTTTCATCAATATGCAAAATTTCGCTTGCTTTCATTTCTTCCTCCATAGGCTTCTTTACATTTTGACGAAACCCTTATTGGATACACTACCAACACTTATACTCATGTTAAAGATGTCTTTCATAATATTCGCTATTTCTCGCTTTGAATTCTTATAAAACCCACTTAATGCTGCAACTACTGACTTAACTCTAGGACCAAAGGTATCAGCCTTCTGGTAATTTGCTACTCCTTCTTTTTCCGCATTTACGACAGCACCCATGCTCTAATTGATACTCAACTACGTAAGGCTTAATTTCTGGCAAATCAACTTCTTGATAGACATATGGTTTTTCTGATTTCTTCACCGCACTCGCATCTATTTGGCAACTCTACCTTCACCACCTCATCTGCTTCCATTTTAGCTCGGCAATTTCCCTTATGTTCACCTATCTTCCTGCCGCCCTTTGACTTATCTTCTGGTGCGTCTTTTTTTATTTTGTACAGCTCTTTTGAACTTGGTAAAGATGAATTCCTTGAGTTTAAGCCAAGTCTCTCTCTTAGTTCAGCATTCTCTATTTCTAAGATTTTATTTTTTTCTTCAAGCTTTCTGCTCTAAGTTTTTACATAACTCTACAATACTGATCAACAATTGAAGCATCTAGCCTTACATTACTATCAACATTTTGTGTTATTACTACTTCAATATATTATGTCAATTATTTTTTATCCTTGCCACACCCCTGAACGGATACAACTTTTTCCTATTGTCATCCAAGCAGCGTGAGCTATAGCTAAACTGACTTAGATTTACCGACAATTTGAAAAACGACAAATTCGTCATTCCGCTACTAGTTAGCGCCGCGGCGGTATAACGTGTTGCTTGGGTCAGCTATAGAAGGAGTGCGTTGTTATTTAAATAATAGTTATGCAACAGATCTATTGAATTGAGCAGGAGCTCTTATTTGCTTTTTGCGCACTGACTACTTGTGTTTCAGTGCTTGGTGTTGCTAAATCAATCAATTCCCATCCTTCATTATTTGCTTCACAAGCATTCCAACATTGAGCCAATTCCTTATTATTTTTTACAGAATCTGGCATTTTTTCATTAGGATTTTGTTCTAATGTATGCTTAATTAGAATCTTACAGCAATCTTTGCATTCAATTGACTTATCTGTACCATATAATTTAGTAACACAATCTAAAGCGGTGTTTCCACCGTAGTGTTCATGTGGGCAATCACTTATTCCCGCTTCTATGAGAGCCTTTAACACGTCTGGAGAACGAGCCAAAGCGCAGGCATGTAAATATCCTTTCTCATTTTGCACGTTAGCCCCTGCTTTTATTAAAACTTGCGCTAGATTTGGTAAAGCGCAAGGTTTGTAATTAATAGCAATAGAAAAAAGACTATCTACTGGAAAGCCATCATAGTCTTTCAAATCAAATTTGTGATTAATATCAAAATCTTTTTCTTCCCAAGAAGTGTGTAAATCTTTATAATAGTTTTCTTTGCTTGAAGTTTGCATTCTACTTTCTAGCCTTTCTTTTATTTTTTCTATTACATTACTAATATCTAAATCGTGATCTTCATTCACTTTATACAACACATTACACAAAGCACTATAAAGCCAAGTTTCTCTATTCATTATAATTTATACCTTAAAACTATTAATATACACTTATGTAGTATATAAACTCTAAATAACATTTTGCAAAATATTAATTGTTAGATAACATAATCAAAGTTTTTATCTTACATTCATCATGGTTAGAGCTATACAAATAAAAAAAAGGGACCAGAAGTATTAGAATTTGTAGATAAGAATATAGGTGAGCCAAAAGGCGAAGAAGTCTTAATACGTCATACAACTATCGGCTTAAATCGTTATGATTTAGAGCACAGAAAAGGTACACGCAAAATTAAAAATTTACCATCAGTGCTTGGAGTGGAGGCAGTTGGGGTTATTGAAAAACTTGGTAAAAAAATCAGTGGTGGATTCAAAGTTGGAGACAGAGTTGGATATTGCACAGCTCCTCCAGGGGCATATTGTGAAAAGTGCATTATACACCAGAAATATCTGATAAAAATTCCAGATGACATATCTGATGAAGTTGCTGCTGCAGTGCTGTTTAAAGGTATGACAGCTCACTATTTAGTTAATCAATCTTATAAAGTTAGGCCTGGTGCTTTCGTGCTAGTTCATGGGGCTAATGGTGGTTTAGGACAAATAATATGCCAATGGGCAAAGGATAAAAAGGTGTAGTGATAGGTTCTGTAAGCTCTGATGAAAAATGAAGATAGCTTTACAAAGTGGCTGCACATACGCAATAAACTACAATGATAAAGACTTCGTTTCTAAAGTTATGGAGATTACGCAAAACAGAGGAGTAGGTGCAGTGTATGACCCTATAGGTTACGCTACAAGCAAGCTTTCTTTTGAATCTTTAGGCAGGTTCGGCATACACGTTTCCTATGGGCAGATATCAGGTAACGCTCCTATTAGTTTTTCTTTACTTAGTTCACGTTCGTTATTTGCAACTGGAACCTCAATATACCATTATAAGCATGATAGATTCACATTAGTGCTTACCACAATGGAAATCTTCGAGATGATAAGAAAAAAACTTTTAACTGTACGGATCAATAAAAAATATAAATTTGATGAAATAATTCAAGCTCATCGCGATATGGAAAATAGAAAAGCGAGTGGGTTAAATATTATCAAAATCTCTTAAATAAATTAGTAATTTAAACTAACCATTCATTAAATCATATCAACTAGAGCTTCACATATTTAATTCTCCTTTTGGGGGAATTAAAAGCATATAGCTAAACTGACTTAGGCTTACCAACAACCGTCATCCCGCTACTTGTTAGCGCCGCGGCGGTATGACGTCTTAGCTATAGATGCTGGTTTGTGTGCTCCCAGTAATTTCAAGAGAAGCTTAGTAGATAAGTTGTGTTTTAAACCAAATTCGGTATTTTAAACTGAACATTTTCAATAATACCACCTGGCATAACTGAAATTTTTACACTCAGGTTTACTTTTAGGTAGTCCATTAATTCATCAACCAATATGTCAGGAGCGGAAGCACCTGCAGTGATTCCTATCTTTTCTACGCCCTGAAACCAGCTTTTATTCACACAGCTGTAATTATCAATTAAGTAGGCTCTTTTTCCTCTGGCAGTGCACAGATCTAATAAGCGGTTTGAATTTGAGCTATTTTTACTTCCTACAACTAACACCATGTCTACAATTTCAGCTAGCTTTTTAACAGCATTTTGTCTGTTTTGCGTTGCATAGCATATGTCCTTTAAATCTGGACCTGTTATGCTTGGAAACCTGAGCTTCAGGGCAACAATAATTTCACGGGTATCGTCGATGCTTAACGTGGTTTGTGTAACATAAGATAAATTATCTGGATCTTTAACTTTTAAATTGCGTACGTCCTGCACAGTTTGCACTAAAATGATAGGATTATTTACTCTTCCTCTAATTCCCTTAACTTCTGGATGGTTTTCATGCCCAATGAGAATTAATTCTTTACCACTGTTTTCATACCTTTTTGCCTCTTTATGCACTTTGCTGACTAAAGGACATGTTGCATCAATCACTTGAATACCCTTTCTTTTTGCCTTATCTTCTATATTTTTTGATACTCCGTGCGCGCTGAAGATCAGTATTCCTCCATTATCTTCAATTTCCTCGATACTGTTCACAAAAACCACTCCTTGTCTCTTAAAGTCCTCTACTATATATTTATTGTGAACAATTTCGTGTAGCACATAAACTTGGCACTTGTTTTTGTATTTTTCTAAAGTAATAGCTAATATGTCCACAGCTCTTTTTACCCCGGCACAAAAACCTCGCGGCTCAGCTAAGATAATTTCCATTTTTGTCAAATCAAGTAAATATGCAAGCATTACTTAAAAATAAGCTCCGCTCACTGTGTTTTATAGTACCATTATTTACGTTTTATATAATAATTATTTTTCGCATATTCTCTTTAACATTTGATCAACCTACTACTTCAGAAAATTTTAGAAAAGATAATACAGTATATAAACAACCTGATATTTTAGATAGAAATGGAGTGGTAATAGCAACAAATGTGCCCACAACATCACTATATACAGATGCAACCAAAGTAAAGAATCCGGAAAGTATAGCAGCACAACTGTGTTCTATTTTGAATGATCTTGAATACGAGAATTTATATAGAGTACTTACTTCAAAAAAGAAATTTGCTTGGGTAAAGCGGCACTTGACTCCAAAAGAACTGTTAGCAATAAAAAATGCCGGCGTACCAGGAATAAACTTCTATAACGATGTAAAACGTATATATCCTCACAGTAATTTATTTTCACACGTGCTTGGTTACACTGACATAGATGGCAACGGTATTGCAGGAGTTGAGGCATATATAAGTAAAAACAAACAACATTCTGTTATCCAAGTAGCTGACACTGGGGTCCAGAAAAAAAATACGTGGATTCCAGCATTACGCGCTGGAATAACACCTTACCAGGGTATTCAACTATCCTTAGACACACGAGTGCAAAGCATAGTGCATGAAGAGCTAACTAAAGCTGTAAGCAGATATCAGGCACTCGGCGGAGTAGGAATTGTTTTAAATGTGAGAAATAGTGAAGTCATCTCAATGGTCGGTCTGCCTGATTTTAACCCCAACCTACAGAATAAGGCAGAAGACGTACAAAAGTTTAATCGCGCCAGTCTTGGGGTGTATGAGATGGGGTCGGTATTAAAATTCTTTACAATAGCCGCAGCGCTTGATGCAAACGTTGTAAAAATTGATGATTTATATGACGTGTCAAAGCCAATCACTATTGGGAAATATAAAATTTATGATCTTCATGAATTTAAGATTCCGGAAATCACTGTGCGAGATATATTTGTGAAATCATCCAACATTGGTGCAGCAAAAATTGCAGTTAAATTAGGTATTGAAAAACAAGTAGAATACTTTAAAGCTATGAAGCTATTTTCTCCTTTGAAAATAGAAATACCAGAAAAATCTACACCGATAATCCCGGATAAATGGAGTGAAAACACTTTAATAACAGCATCTTATGGTTATGGCATAGCTGTAACTCCTATACATCTTGCACAAACTGCAGCAGCATTAATCAACAATGGGGTATTTCATAACGCAACCTTGATGTTGAATAAGAGAAGTATAGGAGAGCAAATTATCTCAAGAAGAACTTCCAGGGAAATGAGAAAATTATTACGCGCAGCAGTAACAGATGGCACTGGCAGAAAAGCAAAAATAAAGGCATATTCAATAGGGGGAAAGACTGGATCGGCGGAAAAAGTTGTAGATGGTAAATATAGCAAAGATGCAAACATAGCGTCATTTATAGGAGTGCTAACTATGCTTGACCCAAGGTATATAGTGCTAATTGCTATTGATGAACCTCAAGGGATACATCATACCGGGGGAATAATTGCTGCGCCTATAGTAAAGAACATTATAAATAAAATAGCACCTATACTAAATGTTACACCTGAGATGTAAAATTATGATTGCTTTACTATAACTTCAAATCTATCATTGCCAAAATCCTTATTAATATACCAAGAACCATCATCTTTAGTTACAAATTCAAGACCTTTAAGATTTCTTTTCATTGTCTTTCCATTTTGACCATCGATAGCGATATTAATATCGAATGTAATAACGTCTAGATTTATCATAGCTTCTTTCCCGCTGCACGAATTTAGACTGAACTTGCCTAACATGACATCATTAAAACTTACTTCCCCTGTATAGACATCACACTGACCGTCCACACAACACGTAGTCTCAATATAGAAAAGGTCTGACATATAAAACACCTTGCGTTTATAAAAAAAGAGCTAAATATATATAGCTAGTGCAGCCCTACGCCACGCCGCTATAGTCGTAAACCTAGAGCACTTTAGCTATATAACCATAATACAGCTAGGAATGTAAAATTCAATAGTTAATTGTGTAAGGAAGTCTAAATTACTACATCTTAGAGGAATGGCTGTTTAGTTTTTTTGTTAATCTTTTTTACCATGCTGTCAATCATATGCTTTATCCCTTGATATACAGAGTATATACTTTCGTCGCTACGCATATAAGCAGAACAGGAAAATACATTATGTTCTTCGTCTTCTATTGATAACCCTGTATCACACTTTATGTGTTCACCACCAAGCTTCTCTATCAACTGTTCTCTGTCATCTCCTATAGTTACCTTAACCTTACTTTCTTCTTTACCTATCTTGCCACTTAAAATTGAAACAATGATGGCTGGAGATATGCATATCGCTCCTATCGGCTTTTTTGTAACAAAAAATTCTGAAACTAATCTTTCAAATTCAGGCATTACTGTCACCATGTCTTTATTCTCAGCTAAGTCAGACAAATTTTTTGCAACCCCGTATCCACCAGGTACAACTAGCATGTCAAAATTTTCAGCTTTGGCTTCTTTTAAGTCATATATTTCACCTCTTGCGATTCTTGCTGCTTCCACAAGTACATTCCTTTTTTCTTTTGTTGCCTCTTTTGTTTTATGATTCATAACTTGTGTGATATTGATATCAGGTGCAAAGCATTTAACATCCACATCCTGCTGATCCAGCACAAGCAGACTTAAAACCGCTTCTCTTACCTCCGTACCGTCAAGGTGACCACACCCTGATAAAACCACAGCAGCTTTTAATTTTTTTTCACCCATAAAGTACCTTAATTTCATGTAATCTAGATATTTTAATACAAATTCTATATTTGGAAAGAGGTTATTATATTAATTATCTCATATTTATTATAATATAATTAATAATTGGTATATATAATTAGGCATATTTATAGTTGATGAAGTTGAATATGGCACCTACAAACAGTACGTTTTTTGACACTGACTACCCAGAGCTAAGAAAAGCTATTTCAGATATAATAGAAAGCATTGTACAGTCCCCACAGGAAGAAAAAGGGAAGTTGTTTGAAGCCCTATCAGAACAAGTTAGAGGGATGAATCTCAAAGATTTAGGTTTAGCAATTAATGACCAAGGCTTGCAAAAGGAGGTAAATAAAGAATTATTTATAAAACTCATTGAAGAAGCACTTAAAGGGTTAACTTCTGAAAACGTTGACTCAAAAATAATAGAAGAGGCGTTAAAATCTGTTAATCAGCAAGCAATAAGTAATGTTATAAATAATAATAAAGGTCCGCTGGACAATCTAGTCAATTATTTTAAATCAGCATCTGCAAATAAAAAAATTGGAATAGCTTCTACCGGAATAGTATTGGGAGTAGCATTTTCTCCGCTTATTGTGCTTGCTACATTAATAGCGCTTGTAGCTATTGGAGCGCGTTATGTAGGAATAGGTATAGGAAAGGCAGGGGAAAAAATAAAAGAAGGAGCGATTGAAGCAGGAAAAGCAGTGAAAAGTTCATATAAGGATTTAATAGATAAATTACCTGAGGTTCAAAGAAGAGAAAATAATTTTAAAAAGTTAATAAGCAATTTAATGGAAAAGAATCTTGAAGCTGATGAAGGAGAAAGAACAATGCTTAGTAATGAAATAAAAATAATAAAAATGCTTCAGAATCAAGAGCAACTAGCAGCCATAGGACAGTTAATAGGGGAAGATAAGGCTGGTCTTTTGAACAATCTTATGAGCAAGGGTACTAGTACTCATGAGGAAGACATGGAGAAACTTGTAGATTTTATGAGCGAATTTCAACCTGCAATTATGGCAATTGGTAGTGACATAAAAGAGGTAGAACAAAAAGTTAATGAGAAAGCTCAGGAAATAAAGCCAGATTCTCAATTAGGTAGTTCAAGTGCTGAACGAGTGAGTGAAAAAGGAATCATAGGACCGAGTTGATGCATTTGAGGAGCGTTTGACGCAAAAATTACTATTAGAAAGTGGGATACGCTATTCCTTTCCATCCACTTTTTTGAGCAATCCACTTTCAAATCTAACACACATCTCAGTGATTATAATATCCAATTTTTTATCATGTTTTTCTACAGGTAAATCTTTACAATATTGTTTCTCATAGGCTACACCTATAAATATTTTTCCAAGTGGCCGCAGTTTTTCTGTCATTGTATCATACCAACCACCGCCAAAACCTAATCTATTAAAATGATCATCAAAAGCAATGACAGGAGTAATGATTGTGTCAGGAATTACATCTTCATTTGTTTCGTTCCATCCCTCAAATTTTAGTAACTGATTTTTATCAGGAACCGCTATTTTATAACCTAAATCGAATAAGCTATACATCAAAGGCACAACATTTATTTCCCCATCCATTGGAATATAAACCGCAATTGTTTTACCTTTAACGTAGCTTAAGTTCTGATTAAAGAGATTAATAAGGGAATTTGCCGCATAACTGGAGTAACTTTCATCAATATCTTTTCTTATAGCTCTATATTGCTCTCTTATTTTCTTTTTGTGCTGTTTAATATCTTTGAACATGATCTATCCATTTCGCAGTGAGTTTTTCTTGTAAACTATTTTGCTTTAAGCGCTCACTTAAAAAATCAAAGTCAATAAATTCCATATCCTGGTCTTGATTACTGCAACTATAAACAAAACTCTTTTCTCCTGTTTTTGCATTTATATGTTGCTGCACACACTGAGCGCAGATTTCTTTCATCATACACTGCATAGGAGAATTAACTGATGATATTGCTATGTGGCCTGATTTCAGATATGGCTTTAAAATTGTTTTTCTAGCTTCATTCACAGCTTTCATCATTTTGTCAGAACCAATAGTGATAATTTTATCTATAACGTTCAAATTAATACCTAATCTTCCTTGTTGATAAGAGACTATTGCATCAACTATATTACCATGAAAGGATTTATCTTGATCTCTGCTTGTTTCTATCAATCCTTCTTCACATGCCCAAACTACTGCATTTGATGCACGCTCTATCAGTGCTCGTTTAAATACATCACTTAACTTCTTATAGCCAGCGAAGTACAAAACCTTGTTATTATTTTCAAGACATGCCTTCCCTATCGAAAATAACACTGCATTTCCAACTCCACCACCAATTAGCATTATATTCTTCATGTGCTACTTTAACTACATTTGTTCAAATTTTTTGAAATTTTATAGAATAAAGTAATTTTCGCACACAAAGACAGAGACAAGAACACTCTCTGACTTCAACTATACCGATAACTGACAGCTGCATTTTTACGCATATCATCTAATAACAAGTTGCTTTGTATCATAATCTTTTGTTGATACATCTGCTGTTTAATTGCTTCTATATCCGCTGCATTACTCTTGATATCACACAACATTATTAACTTTGCAATGCCATTTTCTCTCAATTCTACTATTTCATTCACACTTGTTTTACTAAATAAAATCTGTAAATCAGGATTTAAATCTCGCATTTTTATTTCAAACTCTTTTACATTTGGCAACTTAAAATCATCTGCTAATTTGTCAAAATTTAAACAATTGACCTTTTGCTCTTTAAAATTATCCAATAAACTTTCTGAACCTTCAACCACAATCTGTTTTAATTTTAAAGTGCTTTCCAGCAACGCATAACTAAGCTGTACTTTATCCATGACTTTTATAACGGAGTAACTTCCGCTGAAACTAACTGGACCTGCTATATCGCCGGCTTCTAGTCTTTCTAAAACGCTCTTAAGTTTATCTTTGAGCTGACTTAAATTAACTGTTGCTTTACGCATCTTTATTGGAGATTCTGGGTTATTACTATTGCGTAATTTTTTTACTAGATCTTCAGCTATACCATAAACGTCCTTGTCTTTTTGATCAGGAATTATAAACTCTTGGAACGTGATAAGATAATCCGGCTTTTCTGTTTGCCTTTTTACATCATCTACTTCTTTATCACTTATATTAATAAATGGCACAATTCTTACTTCAATAATTTTGCTCCATAGTAACTGACATTTTATTTGTTTTCTTAAAATACTAAGATCTATATTATGCTTTTTTATGTATTGATCAACTTCATTAGCCTTAAGTTTAAAACTTTGGGTTAAAAATAATATGATAGCATTATCTAACTCCTCATTGCTCAATTTTATACTCAGCCTCTGCGCTTCATTGATAATGATAATTTCGTCTATTAGCTCCCTAAGAATTTGAGGTTTTGCTTCTTTTTGATTAACACTTTGGATGCCAAATAATGAATTTATAAAGTTGATGCGTTTTTCGATATCTAAATTTGAAATTGGCTCACCATTTACATCTGCAACAATTTCAATCTCGGTTGCAAGCAACCTAAGTGGCAACACTATCAACAGTAAAATTAGTATTTTATACATACAAGTAAAGTTGTTTAGTTAATAACCAATTCTATAATAAATACTGAGTCAATGCTAGCCAACTTTTTAATAGTTAAAGACGGAAATAAAAAGAAACCATTGCAACAAGAATCAGGTAAACAGGCTAAAAACATGCCAATATAGCAAATTCAGACCGTGCTAAAACAGTATACGGAAGGAGAGGGATTCGAACCCTCGATACGACTTTTGGGTCGTATAACGGTTTAGCAAACCGCCGCCTTCAGCCGCTCGGCCACCCTTCCAAATTTAGAACCTAAAGATTATATAATACCAAGACCTCTACCGCCTGTCTAATGCTTTTAACAGCAACATTTTTCCGAACAACTGTAATTTTTAGATCTGTGGTACAAAAATCTATAGCTAACCCAAGAAAGGTTTCCCTACATCATACCGCGCACAACTGTACGAACATTACAATTTGAGCCTACCAGAAGAATGTCATCCCAGTGCCCAGACACTGGGATCCAGCTTCTATGCAACTTAATTAAAAACGTTTGTTTTAGCGTAAGACAACTACCTTTAGCTCATCAGCTCAGTTATAAGCAAAATTTCTGGATTCCAGACTGGAATGACACCATTTGCTGTGCAGTTTACCTTCAAGAATGAATGTTCGTACAGTTGTGCGCGGTATAGATTCCGCTAACAAGTAGCGAAATGACGAATTTGTTGTTTTTCAAATTGTAGGCAAACCTAAGCCACTTTAGCTATAAATCAATAAAAACTAATTTCTGCTTTTTTCAATGATTTTCTTTGCTTCTTCTACACCAACCCATTCTCCAACTGCTACCGCTTTTCCCTTTTCTAGATCTTTATAATGAGAAAAGAAATGAGCAATTTTATCTAATAGGTTTTTAGATAAGTCAGAATAGTCCTTTATATTGTCATAATAGCTATCAACACTGGAAACAGGCACAGCTAATATCTTTTCATCTTTTCCTTTTTCATCTTTAGTGAGTAATGCGCCTATTGGACGCACCGATATTAAAACACTAGATGCTAAAGGAAATTGAGTTAGCACCAAAACATCCACAGGATCACCATCACCTGCGCAGGTATTTGGTATAAACCCATAATTGCAAGGATAAGTCATTGAGGTAGACAAAATCTGTCAACTTGTAACAACCCAAGCTCTTTATTAAATTCATACTTTACAGGCTCAGCATTTGCACTTATTTCAATTACCACATTCACCGCATTTGGTACCGCTGTTATTTTACTTAAATCCATAAATTACCTTCTTAACTTAAGAATAAGCATTATACAATATGTACTTTTAAGTTGCTAGATTTATGTAGTTCTAAGCTTGTTTTGCATGGAGCTGTTCTAAGTTTTCATTCGTCATTCCATTGACTGTTGAAAGCGGTGGTTTCTGTGATAATTGAAATAAAGCATACACTATTACAATAGTAAGCACCGCAGCAATTGCTAGATTGGTAATGTTGTCTTGTGGCAAAATATTTTTCATTGAGTTGAACAATTTTTGCTCCATAAAGAAATAATCAGCAGCATATAATCCAACAGACAATATAAACATGCCTAACGCTAATTTGCATAATGTATTTCCATAGCCTTTATCTTTTTCCTTATTGATGATGAAATTTGGCCTGCCTTCATTCTCTTCTTGCGGCATTGAGTAGTATATATTGTCAGGGCTTGTTACTAATTGCTCAAATTCATCGCTGTTTTGGTTTTTTAGCAGTTGCTTTAGGGTATTTTTTGCATTTATAGGATATAATTTGTATACATCCTTCAAGTTCTCTTCCCTCGAATCTATACTATCATGATAGATTTTATACTTAATTGTTCCGTCTTCATTTGTTAGATTAATTTCTTCATGTAGTATACTGGATAAAGACACTATATAATCGTTTATTAACGAATCCCTATTTAACTCTAATACTTCTCTTTTTACTGTTTTGTTAGATGATGAAAGTTTTTCGTAGTGACTACCTATGGAAAACAACAATGCTACATCTTTACCTACTTTTATATTGTGAATGGAATAATAGTGATTTATTACCTTTTTATATAAGCTGAATTCTTTATCAAATTCATTTGTATAACTTATCTTTAGTAACTTTTTAACATTATTAAGTACTTGTTTCTCAAAATCATTATTATTGTTAAACAAAGCTTCACCTCTTGGGTTTGCCAAAATGTTAAGAAGCTTTAATTTTTTTTGATTTCCTGTCAATTCTGCTTGATCTACAACTTCTTTTAGCAATTCTCCTAGCGCACTATAATTAGTAGATGTTTTTTCATTTTCAATTGCAGCATATATTTTATCAATTACTTCTTGAGTATTGAGCTGAGCGTTTTCTACAAGAACTTTATAAGCTTGAGCATAAATTAAAAACAGCCCTTGTAGACTAAACTTTAAGTTAAAATATTCATCTAATGGCTCCCTCTCTTTTTTAATGAATGCAGACAAACCAAAATGATTTCTGCTGTCCATACTACGACCCAAGTCAGCATGTTGAAAACTGCCCAAATAAATAAACAAAGCCTCTAGTAAATTGCCCTTACCAACAATTTTTATTAGCTCTTCAACTTCCTTAACCATCCCTCTAACCCACAATATAATAATTATCTTTATAGTATAAAATATATAGGCTTGAAATAGCAATAAATTTTATTGTATGTTTACATTCTGCATTAAAAAGTTAAGCTATGCAGTTAAGAGCATATCCACCCACCGCCAATTACTTGCTCATCTTTATACGCTACACAGGCTTGACCTGGACTGATGCCAAAGTAATCGTCGTTTAAAATAACACAGGCTTTATTTTTTTCGTCAATTGAATGTATTGTTGCAAGACTCCCCGCATGTGATGATCTCAGCTTCACAGTGACTTCCATGCCTTCTTTTGGTTGTTCTAACCAATTTAACTCTTTGATCAATATTTTTTTTTGCATTAATGCGTTGATCGGACCTACTACAACCTCATTATTTTCTGTATTGATTCTTACTACATAGAGAGGTTTATTGTGTGCGATACCCAAGCCCTTTCTCTGCCCTACTGTAAAATTTACTATGCCACTGTGCTCACCTAACACTTTTCCATTAATATCTACTATTTTACCTTTCCGTACAGACTGTGGAGCTAATTTCGCTATTGTCTTACTATAGCTTTGAGAAACGAAGCATATATCTTGACTGTCTGGCTTTTCAGAAATTTGTAAGCTGAAATACTTTGCTAATTTTCTTATATCACTTTTATGGAACCCACCTAGTGGAAATCGCAAAAGCTTCAACTGCTCCTTTGTTGTAGCAAATAGAAAATAGCTTTGATCTTTACTTTTATCAATGCTTCTACACAACTTTAGCTCACCATTTTTTTCTAACCTTCTCACGTAATGTCCTGTTACGAGCACATCCGCACCAAGATTTTTTGTAACTTGCAATAGATCACGAAATTTTACCGTTTGGTTACATCTCACGCATGGTATGGGAGTTTCCCCACGCATATAGGTACTCGCAAAATCCTCTATTACTTCCTTTTTGAATATTTCCTCATAGTTTAAGATATAGTGAGGAAAGCCAACACTTTCAGCCACGCGCTTAGCGTCATAAATATCCTGTCCAGCGCAGCATGCACCCTTTCTTGCGTTAGCATTACCGTCAGTGCCATAGAGTTGAAGAGTCACACCTATCACCTGGTACCCAAGGTTATGTAGCAGTGCTGCAGCAACCGAGCTATCAACTCCCCCGGACATTGCAACAATAGCCTTGGTCTGGTGCGGAGCTTTATCTTTTAGCAGAGGTTCAATTTCAAATTCTTTTAGCATAATCGCCTTAATTTATAAACGCAAATCTTGTGTCATTCCAATATACAACTGTGCAAACGTTTTGATTTGGGGGCAATTTACATAGTAGATGATGTCATGAAAGTAGCTGACACTGGAATCTAGCTTCTATTACACAAATTCATTAAAACAGCATATTTATTTGTAATCAAGTTCCAGTGTCAGCTACTTGGATGATACCCTTTCCTGCTGGAAGTTGCCTTCAAATTACTTGGTGCGTGACACTGGGATCTCATTTATATTACATAATTCCATCAAAACAATTCGATAAACTACCTTCAAAAACAATTTAATTTTGCTTGAATAAAACATGGCCAAAATAATCCATGTTTTCAAGCACTTTTCCACTACCCAAGGCAACACAACAAAGTGGGTCATCTGCAACACGAACTGGTAGTTTTGTTGTTTCACTGATAACTTTGCCCAAGCTACGCAATAATCCACCACCACCGGATAAAATTATTCCTCTATCGACTATATCAGAAGAAAGTTCAGGTGGAGTGCTCTCCAGTGCAGTCCTAATAGCAGAAATTATCTGATGTACAGGCTCTATTAAACTCTCTGCAACTTGATATTCTGACAAAAGCATTTCTTTTGGCATGCCACTCACTAAATCCCTGCCTTTAATTATCATTCCCTCTTTGTTATTTTCACCTGGCAGACTGGCTGAACCTACGTTTTTCTTAATTTTTTCAGCAGTTGTTTCACCGATTAATAACTTATGATTTTCACGGATGTACGATTTTATTGCTTCATCCATAATATCGCCACCTACTCTGGCAGAACGTGAATAAACAATTCCGCCTAAAGAAATAATTGCAACTTCAGTTGTACCGCCTCCTATATCAACGATCATAGAACCCTCAGGTTCAGTAACCGGGAGCCCAGCTCCGATTGCTGCAGCCATTGGTTCTTCAATCAAAAATACTTCATTTGCACCAGCACTTTCTGCTGCATCTTGTATAGCACGCCTTTCAACTGGCGTGGATCCAGATGGAACGCATATGATAATATTAGGTTTATTAACAGTGAATTTTGTGTTTGCACTGCGTATGAAATATTTTAGCATTTCTTCCGCACTTTTAAAATCAGCAATAACTCCATCCTTTAAGGGCCTTATCGCCTCTATTTCTCCAGGCGTTTTTCCAAGCATCATTTTAGCTTTTTTACCAAAAGCATAAGGAACGTAGCTTCCTTTTTCTTTTACTCTTGCTACAACTGAAGGCTCATCAAGCACTATTCCCTGATTTTTCTGATAAACTAAAGTGTTTGCAGTACCAAGGTCTATAGCAATATCGCTAGCAAACAAACCTTTGAAAGTAAAAAGGCTATAAAACTTTCCGGTTAATTTTCGAACAAAATTCATACATAACTCAAGAAAACCATTTATTAAGACAAATTATACTTTTCAGATAAGTAGTAAGTAACACACTCAACGTCTAAACCCTTACCTGTTACTTTTTTTAGCAGTTCCAGGCCACACTTTGCACTGTATACATTTTGAGATAACCAACTGATAAGTAAACTAAAATCTCCTTTTATTATAGCACTTAATGATTCGTAATGATTCTTTTTAACGAAAGAGAAAATCTGCACAGCAGCAATTAAAGCAATAATTTTTATAGGAAAGTAGCCCATAACACCGCTTGCCCAATATTCATCTTGAAAATAAGTGTTTAGCTCATTTTTAGCTTTTACTGGAATTTTATAGTGCTTCATACCTTCCAACCACGCATCATGCAGATCCTTAACTTCCAATGTACCATTTATTATATCCTGTTCTAACCTAGTTCTCAACATAATATGAGCTAACAGACTAAATTCATCTGCGTTCTTTAAAGAAGAAGAGGAAAGGTTTATTTCATTGAAAATCAAGTACAAATTTTCAACACTGCTAACTTTCTCGTTAGTTTTGCCTTTTATAGCAAATTTCTCTTTTATGTGTGGTTGAATGAACTCAATAAATTCTCTGGATGTTCCAATCATCCTTTCCATGAATAACCCTTGAGCTTCATACATAACATGTCTCGTAATTGGGCTATTTATAGAATTTTGCGCTAAACATTTTTGATAAATTGCATAACCACTATGCCGTAAAAGAGAAAATAAACCATAACAAAAGTCAGATTCATCATAATTTATAGGGCAG
Organism: Crematogaster levior; assembly: GCA_901521435.1. Classification (NCBI taxonomy): domain Eukaryota; kingdom Metazoa; phylum Arthropoda; class Insecta; order Hymenoptera; family Formicidae; genus Crematogaster; species Crematogaster levior. The sequence goes on along the minus strand of CABEGB010000682.1, from coordinate 194,900 downwards.
TAATAAGAAGTACGAACCTCATGCAGTGCAACGCCCATTTGCTGTAAACATAACGAGCCAAGTTCAATCTGCTTCTGAGTAGCAACTTTTTGTATATTAGTAACCTTATCCTTTTTCTGCTTTTCAATTATTTTATCTACATTTCCGCTAAAAAATTTGCCTACCTTGGGAAATATTTCCTTTATATTCTTTTCTGTGATATCAGAGTCATAATCAGCAAGCAGTGAGTCGTATTTTGAGCATTTTAATTGCTGCGATTTTATAGAAGCTACTTCGCGAATGAGTTTGATTAAATCAGCAAAACGTTCTTTTAGTTTTTCCAAATTACTGGCTTCAGAATTGGTTAGCCTCCATAAATTTTGGCATTCAACTTTAGCTTTGGACAAAGATTTTACTAAATCAATAGGAACAGCACTGTTGCTCTTATGTATTCTCTCTATTAACTTTAGCTGCCAAGCATCTGCACTCTTTTTGTTGTCAAGAGCATCTGCTAATGATTCCTTTATTACATCATGAGAGATAATTTCATGTCTGATTTCTTCTAGAAGACCTATTTGTTCAACTTTGTCCTCTGCATTCAATTGGCTTTGGTTTAGTACTTTTAGCGTATTTTCGATATTCTTTACCCTATGTAATACTCCCTCTAAAAACTTATAAGATTTCATAATTTGTTCATTATTTTAGAAAACATCTGTTTAATATCGTAATAGATTAATAATAAAGTTAAAAGTATATTTGCTTAAAGTACAATAAAAAATTGCACATTTTATTCCTCCTATGATTGCTGTCCAGTAAAAAATTCAAATTTTGTAAAATCTTTGAAAACCCAGTTGTTTTTAAGAGTATAGAAAATAGTTGTTAGAAACTTCCTAGCAGTTGCAATAATAGCCTTAGCAGCACCACGCTTTTTTTTCACATGCTCGTAAAAACTTCTCAAATAAGGGCTATAACGTATAGCAATCCAAGTACACTGCACTAAAGAAGTACGACCTATTTTTGGTCCACGTTTGGTAATCCTTCCAATTGTACACTGTTGATTAGATTGAGAAACTCGCGGTACAACTCCAAAATAAGCTGTAAGTTTTTCAGGATTACTAAAATTGTTAATATCACCAATTGTTGCAACAAAAACTGCTGCAGAAATTGCACCAATACCTTTAATGCTGATGAGACCATTAAATTCAGGAAGTTGTTTAGCAAAAGCTATAATTTCCTTTTCAAGTTTTTTGAGACTTTCTCGAATGACTTCCAGATTACTGTTAATCACTTCAATTTCGACCTTTTCTAAAAGCTCCCAATTATGCTTCTGAATAGAACGCTCAAATCCCACTTTAGTTGTAAGTACTTCCTTTTTAATCTTGATCCCGTGGTAATTAAAAAGACCATGCATTTTATTGATTAAAGATACCCGTGATTTTACTAACTGATCTCTTGTCTTAAGAAGAGAAGCTAACTGTTGGCATTGTTTGCTTTTGCATTTCGCTTCAGGTAGCATATCTTTGCTTAGAAAAAAAGCAATAGCTCTTGCATCGTGTTTGTCTGTTTTGTTCACAGAACGGCGAACAATTTCAAACTGTCCGGGAGCAATTATTACCACACGCTTAACGTAAGGTGACACTTCATCATAGAAGAAACAGCTATTACCTGTTGCCTCAAAAGCTACTTCATCTGTTTCTCGAAGATCTTTAATAAAATTATCTAAATCCTGTAAGCGAAATGTTTTAATATACTCTGGTTTTTCCTGTTCTAAATAACAAACAGTAAAACTATTAGTGTGTAAATCAACACCTATATAACGCATAAATTTTTCCTCTTATTGAATACTACAACATATCAGAGTAGAATATTACCGGTTGGTCCATTCTCCTATACGCGGTCACTAAATTTTATAGGCCGCACGATGGTTTTCGGTGGCAGGGGCGATTAATCTCCTTCACGAGGTCTTTTTCCTATATACTGCAAAAAGCAGAAAGGGCCTCAAAAAAATGTTCAATCTGCCACCTATCCACTCTGAGAAGTTATTATCTTCTCATGCTTCCAACCGAGCAATAACTATTCATACCACCTCCTTTATTGGATTTTTCTACTCAGAGTCCAGCATATTATAAGAAAATTAATTGTAAGGTTGTAGAAAAAGTATTTAGTATTTTATTTCTCTTGACTATATTACAATATGGAGAGATATTAGGTGCTGAAATTAAAGTTACGCACTATTTTAAAATTTATGGAGGTTTAGTAATGTGGAGTAGACTGGTTATAATGTGCTGTTTTTGTTTACTACTTACTGGTGTAAGTTCTTGCCCAAAAAAAGGAGCAAATACAACAAATAAAATGAATTCTGTTGTTAAGCAGATAGGTGATAAAAGAGTTTTCTTTGGTTATGATGAATCTAATATTACTGAAGTAAGTGCAGATGCATTACTTGACGTAATGGAGGTGTTACAAGATAACCCTGACGCGAAGGTTACTTTAACTGGTCATACTGACAAACCGTGGTTCTCATGAATATAATCTTGCGCTAGGCGCTAGAAGGGCAGATGCAGCTAAAAAATTTATGGTTAGTTGTACACCCTACATAGAAAACAGAATAAAAACTGCTTCTAAAGGTGAAACTGAGCCTTTGGTTGATGTAAAAGATGATTCTAGAAATTCTAAACATGAAAAAGAGCATGCTAAAAATCGTAGAGTGGAGTTTTCATTTTCTGGAATAAAGAAATAGTTTCTTGCATTAAAACCTGGATCCCAGTGTCAAGCACTGGGATGACAAAAGAGAGCAATTCCGTTGCTTGTTAACGGGATCTATATATACCACAAATAAGTCGCGGTATGACGTAAGAGGTCTGACCTATCTGGCCATCAAGAGACATAATGGAATTAAAGTTATCATTTCAAAATGTGGTTAATAGTTTTGCTTTCTATAATAATCAAGTTGCAGTTGCAGTATCAGGTGGTGTAGATAGTATAGTCTTACTGCATTTAATGACCAACTGGGCAAAAAAAAACAAACTTTCACTTCCTATAGCATTAACAGTAAATCATGGATTACGTTCAGAGTCTCAAAAAGAAGCTAATTTTGTTGTAAGTTATGCAAAAGAACTTGGAGCAAAGGAGTCTTTCATATTAAATTGGGAGAAGCAAAATATTAAAGGCAATATTCAGTTACAGGCACGAAAAGCACGGTATAAGTTACTAGCAGAGTGGTGTAAAAATAATAATGTTAAATATTTACTTGTTGCTCATCACAAAGATGATCAAGCAGAAACGTTCTTATTAAGATTGGAGCGAGGTAGTGGCGTAGATGGATTATCATCAATGGACTACAAGTCTTCCCTAAATGGTATTTATATATTTAGGCCATTGTTAAATTTTAGTCGTAGTGAAATAGAAAAGTACGCTAAGCTTCACCAGTTAAAATGGATCGAAGATAGAAGCAACTATGACTTAAAATACAGGCGAACTTTATACCGTAACTTACTTAAAGCAAGTGATAATCAAGAGATTTTAACAGAGCGAATATGCCTTACAGCCCTTCATATGAAAAAGAGCTGCAAAAGCGTTGATGCACTACACACGCCTTGCGTTTAATGACTGCGTTAATGTGCATGATCTTGGTTATATTGAAATTAAACTAAGTGAATTTTATCAATTGCCAGAGGAAATAGCCTTGAGGCTTCTTCTTTACTCTATAATGGCAATTGCCAGTAAACACTATAAACCAAGGTACAGCAGTCTCATTGCAATATTTAATAGAATATTGCAAAAGGATAATAATGTTAACTGTACACTTTCTGGGTGCAAAATAAGAAAATATGGAAAAAATATCTTAATAATTAGAGAATCGTCAAGGATACAAGAAATTACCGTAAACCTACCTTTAAATGAACTTACTCAATGGGATAACAGATTTAGCTGCACAATACTCGGAAATCAAGAGTGTTCAGTTATCATCGCTCCATTAAAAGAAACACAAAAAGTTCCTGAATTTCTGAAGGATTACAACTGCTGCCCTGAAGTTTTCTATTCTTTGCCTGTAGTGCTAAAAGATGGAAAGGTGCTTGCTTATCCTGATGTAAATTGTAACGGAAAAAATACCAATGACGATAAGGTTCAATGCATTATTAATAGCACAATAAAACAAAATTTGGTAAGCTTGATTAGTGTTTAGTTAGAAATAAAAATGAAAAAATTTTTAGAAGGCTTATTGATCTGGTTAGTAATTATTGTTCTTATTTCAGTTGCTTATATTCAGTTCAGCGGAAATGTAGGTAAAAGTAAAACAACTATACCTTTTTCGGAATTTTTAACTAAACTAGAAGACAATGATGTAGAAAATATTGTCATAAAAAACCAGAGCATTGAGGGCAAGTTTAGGGATGGTTCAAGTTTCAACTCAAGCGGTGTTATATATAGCGATCTAATAAAAAATTTACATGATAGAAAAGTGAGATTCTCCTTTTCAACTGGAGATTCTGCCATGAACATAATTGGTGGATTACTTATCTCATGGGTCCCAACATTTATCTTTATTGGCTTTTTGCTATTCTTTTTTAAACAAACACAAGCGGGAGGCAACAGAACTATAAGCTTTGGCAAGTCAAGGGCTAGACTCATGACTAGTGGGAAAAAAGTAACATTTGATGATGTTGCCGGAATTGATGAAGCAAAAGAAGAGCTAGTAGAAATCGTTGATTTCCTTAAACAAAGGCAAAAATTTCAAATATTAGGTGGAAAAATACCAAAAGGGTGCCTTTTAATTGGCTCTCCTGGAACTGGTAAAACTTTACTTGCTCGTGCAATTGCAGGAGAAGCTAATGTACCATTCTTTAGCATTTCTGGATCTGATTTTGTTGAGATGTTTGTTGGTGTTGGTGCGAGCCGTGTTCGTGATATGTTTGATCAAGGCGAGAAAAATGCTCCTTGTATAATTTTTATAGATGAGATAGATGCGGTGGGTAGACATCGTGGCATTGGTCTTGGTGGTGGTAATGACGAAAGAGAACAAACATTAAATCAGTTATTAGTTGAGATGGATGGCTTTGAGTCTAATGAGGGCGTAATAATAATTGCTGCGACTAACCGTCCGGATGTCTTAGATCCAGCACTGCTTAGGCCTGGTCGTTTTGACCGGCAGATTACTATTTCTTTACCCGATATAAATGGGCGCGAGAAAATATTAAATACGCATATGAAGAAAATATCAATGGCCCCTGATGTAAATGTGAAAACAGTTGCAAGAGGAACACCTGGTTTTTCAGGGGCTGATTTAGCAAATTTAGTGAACGAATCTGCGCTTATTGCTGCAAGAAGAAACAAGAAGATTGTTACCATGGATGATTTCGAATATGCACGTGATAAAGTGATGATGGGTGTGGAAAGGCGATCTCTCATTATGACAGAAGAAGAAAAGAGACTGACTGCATACCATGAAGCTGGTCATGCGGTGATTGCTGTTAATATGCCTGCTTCTGATCCTATACACAAGGCAACAATTATTCCACGCGGTAGGGCACTTGGTTTAGTTATGAGACTACCAGAAACAGATAGAGTGTCCCTCACAAGAGAAAAGATGCTAGCAGATATAACTGTTGCAATGGGTGGACGTGTGGCAGAAGAGCTAATTTTTGGCTATGATAAAGTCACAAGCGGCGCATCTTCAGATATAAAACTAGCATCAGATTTATCACGTTCTATGGTAACAAAATGGGGAATGAGCGACAAAATAGGTCCGATCTATCACAATCGCGAACAAACCATGCATGGTTCTGACATAATTTCTGAAGATACGTTAAAACTTATAGATGAAGAAGTGAAGAAAGTTGTGTCTTCTTGCTATGAAAAAGCGAAAGACATTTTGACCAAGCATAAGAAAGGCTTAGATCTCATTGCCGAAAATCTACTGGAGTTTGAAACTTTAACAGGAGATGAAATAAAGGACATATTAAGTGGAAAAAAAATTGTTAGAGAGGAAAATGAGAAGAATGAGAAAATAAAAAAATCCTCTCTCTATTAAATTTGGCCTTGTTTAACTGCCAAATGAAAGTTTTTAGTTGCAGTAATGGCGTCATCAGGTAGCTATCTGACTCACAGAAACGGGGCTAAAATTCCTTGACAAACTCCGCCAGCCCCCTTATCATGAAACTGAAACTATTTATTTATCTTCGCAATCTGTGCAGGTTAATGACAAAAAACTTAGGGTATTTGGCGTCTCATGTTTAATTTTTCGCACTACGTGCATCGCATGTCTTTAAAAATTTCTAGGTTTTTACCTATATAAGCCGAAACGCGCTTACAAAGCGTTTAAGACAGCAAAAAACGTCAAATTGACAAGGGAGAATTTGAATACTAGCTACCCTAGGGTTTCTTTGCCTTTTTTCCTGCTTAGTAAATTTCTTAAACACTTGCGGTGTAGGTTAGTTGCAAGTTAAAAGCAGCTAAATCGCTCTTAATCAAGCGTTTTAGAATAAAAAAACGCCGATATTTTAGTACATAGTAAATAGCCAACCACCAACGGGGTTTCTTTTGCCTTTTTTTCGTTTGGTAAATTTTTTAAATATTTATGACTAAACGACAATCGTCATCCCGCTACGTGTTAGCGGGATCTATGCTAAGGAGATACCGCGAATGAATCGCGGTATGACGTAGGATTGCTGTCATTCCAGTGTCAGCTACTCGGATGACAAAAAAAGGGGGCTACTTAGATGACACTATTCGCTGTACAGTTTACCTTTAAAAATGAATGTTCGTGCAGCTATGGAATAAATCGCGGTATGACGTACCTTTTTCTACTTAGTTTGGGTTATGCAAGAAATCTAATAATTTCACTATACACTTGATTATCATTTTTTGTTTCAATTTCAGTGATGACATGGCACCTACCGGGCTCTTTTATGGCGATTTCTTTAAACCCTTTTCCAACTTTATTATAAAAATTAACATCCATTTCTTCATATTTATTCTTGTCTTTCGCTCTACTTAACCCAACTTTAACATCAATATCTAGAATAAATGTAATATCTGGATATCTAACTCCAGCCAACCTGTGCAAATCTTCTATTAGTTTTAAATCAACTCCAAACCCATATCCTTGGTATGCAATGGTTGAATCAATAAACCGATCACAAATCACTATTTTCCCTTCTGCAAGAGCTGGTAATATTAATTTTTTCATATGTTCGTGCCTCATCGAGATAAGTAGCAAGAGTTCAGAAATAGGATCAATACTATTTGTTAACAACACTCCTCTTATCTTTTCTGCAAAATCAGTGCCACCTGGTTCTCGAGTCGACACTACATTATTTTCGCCGTGAATTTGCTTAAAATGATTTGCAAGTAGCTTAGATTGTGTTGTTTTACCAGAGCCGTCTATTCCTTCGAAAGTTATGAACATAAGTTTTATAATACTAAAAAAGAATATGCAAACAGTATACATAGAAACCGTTTGACATTTAAATAATAAGACCGTAAATTACATACGGTATAATAATAGTCTATGGTTGCTCTGAATACTCCTAAAGTCGATTTTAGTTTTACTGCAAAAGATTTTAATCTTTTGGGAGTAGACAATAAATACTATACATTAAGTGACTGTTGTGGAAAAAATGGTCTTATTGTAATGTTTATATGCAATCACTGTCCTTACGTTCAGTCAATTATTAGCAATCTGGTAAGCGATGTTGATCAATTGAAAAAAGATTATCAGGTAAACACCGTTGCAATAATGTCAAATGATGTAAATGAATATCCAGAAGATTCCTTTGAAAATATGATTAATTTTGCCAAAGAAAATAAGTTTACATTTCCATATTTAATTGATAGTGCACAGAAAATAGCTAAAGAGTATGGTGCTGTTTGTACTCCTGACTTTTTTGGTTTTAATGCTAATTTAAAACTTTGCTATCGTGGACGTTTTAACGACGCAAAAAAAGAAAAGGTTCAAAACTATAAAATAGGAAGTAGTGATTTATTTCAAGCTATGAAATTTGTTGCAGAAACTGGTAATCCTCCGGCTGACCAAAAGTCAAGTATTGGTTGCTCAATTAAATGGTCTGATCCTACAGGTTAAATATCATGCACAGCAGCTCTCAGCATTTGTTTGATATTATAATTCTACTTTCCGCTGCTGTGTTTATAGTCATAGCGTTTTGGAAAATGAATATCAGCCCAGTGCTCGGTTACTTCGTTGCAGGCGCGTTGATTGGTTCTCATGGATTTAATCTGATACATTCAGCTGAAGCAATGGATAATTTTGCAGAATTCGGCGTAGTTTTTCTATTATTCATTATAGGCCTTGAGTTGACCTTTGAACGCCTTATCGCCATGCGTATCCATGTATTTGGATTTGGTTCCCTTCAAGTTATAGTTACCATGGTAGCGATATGGTGCATTGCTCTTGCTTTTGGAGTGAACACTAAAATGGCAGCAGTTATCGGCGGTGGGCTTGCATTGTCCTCAACGGCAATAGTGTTACAGGTTCTGCAGGAAAAAGGCTCCCAAGCAAGTCAAGTTGGTAGGTTGTCAATAGCAGTACTATTAATGCAAGATTTTGCAGTGGTACCGCTAATAGTGTTAGTACCCTTACTTACTGGCAATTCTACAAATAGTCTGATAAGCTCACTAGCAGGTTCACTAGTACAAGCAGCTATTGCATTAGTGTTGATATTTATAACTGGTAGGTTATTACTCAGACCCTTATTTTCGGTTATTGCTAAAATGGAAAGTAACGAGGTCTTTATATCAACAACACTCTTAATAATACTAGGAGCAGCATTTATTACCGAACAATTTCATTTATCAATGGCACTGGGCGCATTCGTTGCTGGGTTATTAGTTGCAGAAACAGAACACAGGCACTCAGTGGAACACGCGGTATTGCCATTTAAAGATTTGTTTCTCGGCTTATTTTTCATGACTGTCGGTATGTCTATCAATATTGACCTTTTACTCAATAAATTGCCGCTAATTACTTTATTGTCGATCATCCTTATCGTTTTAAAAACATCTATCATATACGTATTGTGTAGATTTTTTGGATTTAAGAGTGCACCTGCCATACAAGCTGGATTATTGCTTGCACAAGGTGGTGAATTTGCATTTATCCTGTTTCGCTTAGCAGATGAGTTAGACGTACTACCAAGTGAAATCGCTCAAGTGCTTATGATGGTAACTACGGTAACTATGGCTTTCACTCCTCTTCTATCGGGACTTGGAGATTGGATAGCAAATTCATCTAGCATTGAGAAAGTAATACTAGATGATGAAGCCATTGAAACAGACACACAAGACCTTTATAACCATGTAGTAGTTGCTGGATTCGGTAGGGTAGGATATATGGTAACAAAAATGCTTACCGCAGAGCATCTAAGCTATGTTGTTGTAGATATTCAATCAAAGATAGTCAAAGAAGGGAAAAGTGACAGCTTTCCTATATATCTTGGAGATGCCACGAGATATGAAATTTTAAAATCAGTAGGAATAGAAAGAGCCCAAGCTCTCGTAATCTCAATAAAGAACGAAGTTACTGTAAAGAAGATTGTTTCTCTAGTTGCAACAAATTTTCCATATGTAAATATTATAATACGCCTACCAGATCTGAGTAATGTAGAAGCTTACAAAGATCTAGGGGCTAGTAAAATTATTCCGGAGACATCTGAGATTGGGTTGCAGCTTGGTGGAGCAGCACTGAGCCTAAGTGGTATTAGCGAAAGCGGAGTTGCGTCTCTAAAAAGTAGGTTTAGAAAAGGCAATTATGGCATGATAAAGGATATCAGCAGCGATATTGATGAGTAGAAATGCAAGAGGTATGTCTATAATAGAATATGCACATAATTAACCAAGTTAAGGAAAGTGCAAACCAAGTGATTGCATATTCCAAATGCTTCATTGGCTGTATGGCTAATTTGCTGCCAAAATTGTTCGGCCACAATATACACTTCTCTAGCTTAATACCTAACTCATTGGAAATTTCTTCTGTACTCAGGGTAAACCATGTATTCGAAGCAGTATCGTTCTTGATAAACCAATTTTTGCTTTTATTGCTATCGCAATATAAAGTTCCATCTGCAACTACTTTTTCAATTTTTACTTTTTCCTCTTTTTTTTCTTTAACTATCCCTTTGTTCACTAACATATAATTTCCAGTAGTAAGCAGCATGGGAGACAGCACATAATAGCCGCGTTGCCCTGCAAAAACGTATAGCTCTATGTCACTTAAAATCCCACCAATCTTGACATGCCTATAGTTAAATTTTTCAAGGTCGTTATTGGGCAATAGATAGACAACTGAAAGATTCATATTTTTGATAATATTATTCTTCCAGTTCAATCTGAATACTTGCCATAATCCTAATAAAAAAAGGAGCAAACAAGGTACAATTAAAATAAATACTATCTTTTTTAACACTCTATATTTGTGTTCTTAAATAGTTTTCAACACCCATTAGTTCAATAAGATCGATCTGCTTCTCAATCCAATGGAAGTGCTCTTCTTCATTTTTTAACATCTCTTCTAATAACATTACACTAACAAAATCTTTTTCTTTCTCAGCGATAGAAATCGTTTCTTTGATATCCTTAATACCTTTTCCCTCTAATTTCAAATTAGCTTCTAAGATTTTTTGTATTGTATCTTTTGTAAACTTTCCATCATACTTTGAGATTCCATTTGTATCTTGAAAATTTGGGACTCCTTTAAACAACAAAATTCTTTCTGCCAACTTGCTTGCATGTTCAAGTTCTTCGTTAAGCTCATTTTTTACCTTTTCTGCAAGCCTATTAATTCCATTGTTTTTGAGAACTGCAAAATGCAAAAGACACTGGCGTACAGAAGTCAGCTCATTGGTCAATAATTTGTTCAAATGTTTTACTATCTCTTCATTCATAATCTTCCCTGAGTTCAATTTACCAGCATAATTTACATGATAACGATAGTTATAGCAACTCATTTAATAGTTCCTTTGATAACAACCGTATTAAATAGCATGTCGTGGTATGTCTGTTTTTTCTTAGAGAAGCAAGCAACTAGATACCAATAGAGGGTGAGCAGCACTATAATTACTTTCAATGCACTCAAGACATTCACTAATACCTCCTGATCTTGCAAAAATTCAGTAAGGACAACTACTACACTGTTTAACAAAGGAAGAAAAAACTGGGAAGTGCTTCTGTCAAACGCTAAATTCAAGTCTATTTTAGAATCATCTAAATTGATAGTATATATATTCATCAACTGTTGACCTGGAGTTGCTTGGGCCTTTGAAGATATAAAATATGTGAAGTAACTACAATTTACACACATGTATGATAGATGTAAGATCAACGGAGAATCCTCTAATAGCAGTATAATTAATAAAGTTGGAATTAATAAAATTGCTACATCTATTAAATATGCGCAAAGGCGCCTTTGTATACTGGCAATCTCTGTCATTACCTATCTTCTAAATACTTTATTATAAAATCTGTAAGTTTATCAAAATGCTGAAAACATAACAAATCTTCGTATCCACTTATTGATTGGCCATATATAATAGGTAAACAATTAGCATTTTGTGCACACAGAACATCTGTGATGCTATCACCAATGAAAAACACATTTTCTTTATTTATAGGCAACGTACTCTCCTCTAGTGCAAATAGCAGTGGAGTTGCAGATGGTTTATCTTCCGCAGTATCGCATGAACCAACTACTCTTTCAAAGTAAGAATCTAATTTAAAATAGGCAACTTCTTTACGTAAATTAGTATTTTTCTTATTGCTAACTATTGCTAGATAAATATTGTGGCTTTTCAGTGTCTGCAACATTTTCTCTACTCCTTGATTCAAAGCAATGTTTTGCAATAGTGCATCATCTAAATATTGTTGATATATCTGATTTGCTTTTTTCCACTGATCGCCAAATAAATTGACCATATAGCTCTTTCTCGACTCGTGGGAATTTCTATCAGCAGCTTTATTACTATACCCCATTGAGTTTATGGTATGCTTAATAGCATTAAAAATGTTATCTTGAGTGTCAACTAAGGTATTATCCCAATCGAATACTACTGCTAATGGACTATTTCTCATTTCTACATTGTTGCGTATTTTAGGTTAATAAGTAAATAGCATTTTAATAAAAAAAATATAAATAGAACGCTCTTACTCTTTACCACAAGTTATGTTAACTGTTTTTTATATAATTAGCTAATATACTGGTTATATTGTATGCTTTAAGGTAGTAGGTATGACTGAAGTTAAAAATACACCTCAAACAGGTGTAGAAAAAAAATTTAAAGATGTTTTTGAGCGTTCTCCAGGTGCTTTTCCAGAGGGAACCTCATTAGAGGAGAAGGTTAATTATATTGCAGAAGCAACAGAGGCTCAAAAGGCTATGAGGAGTGGAGAGCTTGAGAACAAAATGAAAAACGTTGCTGAATTAAGCAAAGAACTTGAAAGTCGAAAGAGTCATGCAGCTGAAAAAGTACATCAAGATTTTGAAAGAATTGCTGAGCTTGACCGCCAATATAAAGGCAAGGGTATTTTCAGAAGTGAAAAAGTTGCAGGACCAAAAAGTGACAAAAAACTCCAAGATTCTCCGAAAAAGCCTATAGCAGAAGGTAAAAGCTTTGAGCAAAGTAGACAAAAAGAGACTTCTGTGCAAGCAGATACACAGCCATCAGAGCACATCGTTAGTCCCTCAGTGAGCAAGAGTTCTGTAAAAGAGAAGCTCAACACTGAGCTAGGCAAAAAAGATAACACACTTCAACCACAAGAAAATCAAAAAGAAGAAAGGTTTTTGAGTCTTCTGAAGCGCTTTGTTAAGAAGACACTAGAAAAACTTTTAGGTGAAGATAAAAAGAGTGTGGAAAATGCTCGTGGCATAAAAGAAGATGCTCAAAGAGATACATCAAATAACGAAGAGCAACAAAAGAGTAAGCACTTTGATAAAATTTTAAATCAGGACCAAAGTATAAGCAAGGGCTTAGAGCAAGCAACACAACTTGAAAACCCAACGATAACGCCTGTTAATACTCCTGAAGTAAATACAGGTCGTGAAAGGTGATCCGCTTTCAAGCTTCATTATACCGCCACGAACCGTCATACCGCCGCGGTATCTCAAAGCATAGATCCCGCTAACACGTAGCGGGATGACGATTGTCGTTTAGTCATAAATATTTAAAAAGTTTACCAAACGAAAAAAAGGCAAAAGAAACCCCGTTGGTGGTTGGCTATTTACTATGTACTAAAATATCGGCGTTTTTTTATTCTAAAACGCTTGATTAAGAGCGATTTAGCTGCTTTTAACTTGCAACTAACCTACACCGCAAGTGTTTAAGAAATTTACTAAGCAGGAAAAAAGGCAAAGAAACCCTAGGGTAGCTAGTATTCAAATTCTCCCTTGTCAATTTGACGTTTTTTGCTGTCTTAAACGCTTTGTAAGCGCGTTTCGGCTTATATAGGTAAAAACCTAGAAATTTTTAAAGACATGCGATGCACGTAGTGCGAAAAATTAAACATGAGACGCCAAATACCCTAAGTTTTTTGTCATTAACCTGCACAGATTGCGAAGATAAATAAATAGCTTCAGTTTCATGATAAGGGGGCTGGCAAGGTTTGTCAAATAAGTTTTTTCGTTTCATCCAACGCGCTGCCAAAAGTTTGTTATGCAAGAGATCTCATAAATTGGATGTCATAATAACTACACCCACATTAATTTTGGTGTACGTGACCTTGAAAGATCGTGATTCAATACTTAAATTATTAGGGTAGTAGGCAAATAATGGAGCTCAAAATGCATAATGTACAAGAAACTGAAAATTTAAAATTTGATGCTGAAGTAGGGAAAGTACTGAATATAGTGATTCATTCACTTTATACTAATAAAGACATTTTTCTGCGTGAATTAATATCAAATGCATCGGATGCATGTGATAAATTGCGCTATGGATCTCAACTAAATCCTAATTTGCTAGATTTGAGTGATGAATTAAAAATCACTATTAGCTCCAATAAAGATAAGAACGAGCTATATATCACTGATAATGGCATCGGAATGAACAGACAAGATTTAATAGATAACCTTGGTACAATTGCAAGCTCTGGTACGCAAAAGTTCTTAGATGCGATTAAAAATAGCAAGGATTCAAGCCAAGCTGTGGAGCTGATTGGGAAGTTTGGTGTTGGTTTTTATTCAAGCTTTATGGTTGCATCGGAAGTAATAGTAGAATCAAGAAAAGCTGGAGAGGAGGAGTCTTGGGTCTGGAAATCCAAGGGAGATGGAGAATATTCAATAAGTAAATCAGATGATCAAGTCCCTCGCGGAACCAAAATTACACTCATTATGCATCCTGAAGAGAATGAGTTTTTAGATAAATTTCGTGTTGAAAACATTGTCACTACTTACTCTGATCATATAAATTTTCCTGTTGAATTCATAGACGAAGAAGGAAAAAGTGAAAAGTTAAACAGTAAGGCTGCAATTTGGACTAAGCCAAAAAATGACGTTACTCAGGAGGAGCACAACGATTTTTTCCGCAGTGTTGCGCATGTTGGTGGTGAGCCTTGGATGATATTGCATAATAAAAATGAAGGTGCAATAGAATATACGAATTTGCTTTATGTTCCCTCTATTAAACCTTTTGATTTATTTCATCCAGATAGACGTTGCTCTGTGAAGTTATATGTAAACAAGGTATTTATTACTGAAGATAACGTACAGATCATACCACAATACTTGCGTTTTCTGAAAGGCGTGGTTGATTCACCGGACTTGCCTCTTAATATCAGCAGAGAAACGCTGCAGAATAATCGTGTTGTTGAGCAAATCAGGAAATCCCTCACTAAGCGTGTAATATCAGAGCTTGGTAAAAAGGCAAAAGAGAATTTAGAGGAATATACAAAATTCTGGACCAATTTTGGTGCAGTATTAAAAGAGGGTCTTTGTGAAGCTATGCCAACTGATGAGAGAGAAGCGCTGCTCTCAATTTGCAGATTTAATAGCACCGGTGATGAGAAGTTGATCAGTATTGATGACTATATAAGCAGAATGAAGCCTGAACAGGAGCATATCTATTATCTCACCGGAAATAGCCTCGATTCAGTGAAAAACAGTCCGCAACTTGAGGGGTTCGTCAGTAAAGGACTAGAAGTGCTCCTATTTGTTGATCCAGTTGATGATTTCTGGACCAGTGTAATTCATGAATATAAAGATCAAAAATTCAAGTCTGTGACTCGCGCTGATGTTGATCTGGAAAAATTCTCTTCAGAAGAAGATAAAAAAGATGAAGAAAATAAGCAAGATGAAGAAAAGACTGGGGAAAATACAGATTCTATAATGCAATATTTCACCACAGTGCTCGGAGATTCAGTAAAAAGCGTAAAAATCTCCAAAAAATTGACTGATAGTCCCGTATGCCTAGCGGTTGATGAAGGTGCTATGGATCTTCGCATGGAGCGTTTCTTGCGCGAACAAAAGCAGCTAAATTACCGCACGCCAAAGGTGCTGGAAATCAACACTAAACATCCTGTAATAAAAAATATAATGAAATCTTATGCTGAAAGTGGTGAAAACCCAACATTGGAGGACATGGTTCACTTATTGTTTTACCAAGCTTGTATAGTGGAAGGTGAAGAGATGGATGATGTAAGTCTGTTTGCTAAGAGAGTTAATAATTTGCTTGGCAAGATTTCTGTTTAATGCTATACTTAGCTTAGCTATTAATTAGGGGTAAAACATGTTTGGTTCCAATTCGGAAAGATTAATCAAAAGTTGGCATGGTTTTGAAAAACCAGATTCTGAAGATTCAGGTATTGAAGAAGAGTTTGAAGTTTTAGATAGCGAAAGTCAAGAGATACCAGCTACTCCATGTAGTACATCCCCTGAAGATCTAAGTTTAGAGAATGCAATACTTGCAAACTTTCCTGATGGTTGTGATAGGTCGTTTACTGTAGAGTTAAAAGATGAAGATTCATATGGTATCATTCCTAAAAACTTAACTTTTGCTGAGATTATAAATATCTTAAATCAAGCTATACAAGAAGATAATTGTGAAGAATTAGACAAGGTTGTACAAAATATTGAAGATTATGAAGGCAGGTCTATTACGCTGGATAATGAAAATCTCAAAGATTTCTGTTCAAATCAACTTAATTTGGAGTTACAAAACAGAAGCAACCATCAACATATATATTCAAATGTACTATCACAATATAAATTTGATCAAGAGGGTTTCAAGTATGATTATTCAGTAAAAGAATTGGTACTATTGGCAATTGCAGCTAATGACAAGCTAGTAGAGCAATATCAGGATTTTCTTTTTGCTGAAGAAAACTTAAGTCTTTTACCTCTCCTTGTTGGTAATCAAAAATATATTGAAGCTTTTATAGAAAAATTCCATGGTACCGATGGAGTTTATGGAAGATTAAAAGGTCAAGCTATACAACTTGTCGAACCTAATAAGATTGGCTTTTTCTCAGTTATAGCACTAAGAAAAGAGCAAAAATTACTAGAGACAGTTTTTGTCGAATACGTTTTAAGAGATTTTGGACAGGTGTTAAAAACAAGTAAACCTGATCCTTTGTATGGTGTGCTTGAAACAGCGTCTCTGATCAAAAATGAAGAATTCATCACGATAGTGCTGGATGCATTTGAAAGATATATTAATGAGCCAACTAAAAAAGCCTCAACAGAAGAGTTATTAAAAAAGAGCTTTGCTACCTTGTTAGAAACTGCGATAAGTCAAGAACGCATATCTGTCATTGAATACTTGTGCAAACGATACACTAATAGTGCAGATCATGCCATTTACGATGTATATGAACAAGCATTTGCAGATGATAAAGTTATTACAATACTAAAGCAACAAATCCTGAAAAACATAGGAGCTCGTGGCAGAAAAGAAATTTATGGTTTAATTCTGAAAACTGCATTGGATGCTGGTAATATTGCATTTATTGAGCACTTGTGTGAAAAATGTGCTGAATGCAGCAACGATGTGATTAATTATCTTGATCATAAATCTAAAAATTATGAATCAATTCTGATTGCATTGTCTAATGTTGAAGGTGCTTCAACTATAATAAATGAACCTTCGGTCTTGAGCCAAGTAGTGAATGAAAAAAGTGATGATCAATCAGAAAATCTAGGACTTAAAAGTGCTGGCAGTAAGCAGCCACAAGAAAATGTTGTGGACAAAGAAAAAAATACTATGAATAATAGAGAGGCTTCAATAGAGGAAGCTATAGGTAATGATTGTGAGGGGGGCAAAATGCATAGTAGTGGTCAAGATACAAAAAGCATAGAAAAAAAACTGTCTGATGCTATCTGGGACGTCAATTTCGAGGAAGTGAAATGTTTAGTGAAGCAAGGGGGCAAGGATATAACACAATCCGTTTTAAGTAAAGCCTTAGAGGAGGCTAACGAGACGAAAGTTGGGAGGAGCGATAAAAAGTCTCTAGGTAAGATTAAAAAAATTAGAGAATTTCTTACAAAAGAGCTCAAGAGCCTTGATGGTGCTGATGTTACCGTACCACCAGTAGATGATAGCACTACCACAAGTAGTCAAGTAACTCCTGTGGCAGAGCCTAAAGAAAGTAAAGATCAGGAGCAAGCTCTTGTTCAACCTACTGAAGGGACAAAATTGCAAGCGGGAGAAAATAAGTCAGAGCCCGAAGGTGATCAAAAAAATTCACCACCACCTTCACTAAAGAGTTCTACAGATGGTGATGAAAGTAGCGGCAGTTCTTTTAGTGTGGTCGATAATGTGCCAAGTGATGACGGTGATGCTGACAATAGCAATGGTAATTGTACTGAAACTCCTCCAGATTTTAACAATGGCTCTCCATTTGAGAGTATAGATAAAGAGGAGGATGTTCCTGTCCCTGAAAGTAGTAGTCCGCAAGATACACAGCCAAAAGCTCTAGTACACAACAGCGAGGCTGGCGGTATGGCTATTGAGGGCGACCAACCAGTACCGGGATCAGTACTACCGGCACCTACGCCAACTCTAACAACACCATTATCTCACAAACTAGAAGATGATGCTCAAGGTACTAACGAACAACCTAGTAGCTTACCAAGCAAAAACAATCCTGCTCCACAAGATACAAAAATGCATATTATAGCTGCTTCTACGTTAGCAATAGCTGGAGTTGCTCTAGGAATAGCCATTGCAGTTCACCTACAGATGTTAGCAGTGGGAATAGCAGTTGGAGCTTGTTGTTTAGTTGCTGCTGCAGTTATATACTGCTGTAGACCTAAAAACGCATTTGAGGATAATGAGGTTAAAAAGGTTGATGTTACGCAAAAAAGTACACCTTGCTGTAGCTGACGATGAATAAATATAGTAGTTTACCATTTAATAATTTATTATAATTATGTTAATTATTAGCGAATAAAAACTTGGTAAACTACGAAGAAATATTCTTAAATAAAATCAAAGATATAAAAGATGAGGGGCGCTACCGTGAATTTACGCACTTTGCGTCATTGCCAGGTAGGCTCCCCCACATTATGGACTATGAAAGAAATAGGGAAGTAATTGTTTGGTGCAGTAATAACTATTTGGGAATGTCGCAGAACGAGAAAGTTATTGCTGCTATTCAAAATTCATCAGTTGGCGCTGGAGGAACAAGAAATATATCTGGTACAACAAAAGAGGTTGTCGAACTGGAAAAATCCTTAGCTTGTTTGCATAAAAAAGAGGCTGCTTTAACTTTTGCTTGTGGCTACCTCGCTAACCAGACAACACTTAGCACTTTATCGTCTATTATCCCAAATGTAGTAATTTTTTCAGACGAGAAGAACCATTCTTCAATGATAGAAGGCATAAAATCAGGAAAAAGACCAAAACATATATTTAAACACAATGATGTTGATCACTTAGAGCAGTTGTTAAAGTCCATAGACACAAAAACACCAAAGATAATAGCACTTGAATCCGTATATTCAATGGATGGCGATATAGCGCCACTTGAAGCAATATGCGATCTTGCAGATCAACATAATGCAATCACCTATTTGGACGAGGTGCACGCAGTTGGCATGTATGGTTCACATGGTGGCGGAATTGCAGAAAGAGAAGGCCTGATGGATAGAATAACCGTCATTCAAGGTACACTATCGAAGGCTTTTGGAGTGATGGGTGGGTATATAGCGTCTTCAAAGAGCTTGGTAGATGTAATAAGAAGTTCCGCTCCAGGATTTATTTTCACCACTGCTATGTCGCCTGTTTTAGCAGCGGCAGCAAAGGCAAGCGTTGAGCACCTAAAATCGAGTAACATTGAAAGGGAAAAGCAAAAGCAAGTCGTTGAAAAAGTAAAAAACTCACTGAGAAATGCAGGAATTAACTTCATTCCAACAGAAACTCATATAATTCCAATAATAATTGGCGACCCAGAGTTATCCAAAAAAGCATCAAAATTATTATTTGATGAGTATGGAATATATGTTCAACATATAAATTATCCAACAGTGCCAAGAGGAACTGAGCGTTTCCGTATTACCCCTACACCTTATCATACTGATGAAATGATAAAACATTTAACAGAATCTCTTGTAAAAGTTTTCGAAAAGTTGTCTATCTCTGTAGCCTGTTTATCCTAATTTAATATCGCCAGCAATAATCAATCCGTTGTCTTCCGTTAGCCTTCCACCGCTTTCTTGCAGAAAAAGTCTACCGAGCAAGGCTTTATATTTGTTAACTCCAGAGTAAACTGCTCCTCTGTGCCTTCCTGCTGCAAGGTACGCAAAGCCTAAAATTGTTGAACCGATGGAGCGTATATTACTATTGCCAGGCAGCAATTTATTTAATAAATTACCACTTACATCTATTAGACCCCCTTCACGGCTTTTCACCCGCATTTTTATATGACGAGATCTAAAATCCTCAAGAAAAGCACCTTTCTTTTCTTCTGCCCAAAAAGTTTCTCTAAGAGCCGGAGCATCAATTACAGCTGCCACAACTTTATTTTGATGAATGAGACAGACTGATACTGCAAAATAAACCATGCAACTAGAAAAGTTCTCCCTGCCCTCTATAGGCATAATAAACCAAGTGTAACCGTTATCTTTTATTTCTTGGTCAGTATCATCTTCGGAAATAAACCCATAGTCTCGTTTGTAGTCGTGCAAGCAATCGTATATGGTTTGCTTGGATTTTGAATAAGTTTTATTAATGAAGTCTGCTGATCTAACATTAGAAATTTGCAATTCATTAAAATCGCGCATAAGCTGCCTGGAAGCACTACGCACAGAATCAAGCATCACATTAATTCGTGGTGATGAGATGGACATTCTTCCTTTTACTCTTTCACTCTTTCATAATAGCTGTCATCTGGAGTATATACTACAATTTTATCCTCTTCTTTTATAAACTGAGGCACGTTAACGCGCATTCCGTTTTCTAAAATTGCAGGCTTATAAGAAGCAGTGGCAGTTTGGCCTTTAATAACGGACTCTGTTTCTTTTACAATTAATGTGACGTAGTCAGGCACATGCGCAGAAATTATTTTGTCTTGATAAGTTACTATTTTAACTTTCATATTATCCTGTAGATAAATCTTTTTTTCTCCCAATAAGTCCAAATTTATAGTGATTTGCTCGTAATTACTTGGATGCATAAGATTTACAATGTTTCCTTCAGTGAAAAGGTAAACATACTCCTCTTCATCTAAAATTGCCCTTCTGATTGTTGCATCAGAGCGAAATCTTTCATAGTGTTTTGCTCCGGTTTTAATGTTTTTCATTTCGGCTTGTATGTATGCACCACCTTTACCAGGTTGAGTATGCATAATACCTACAACCAAAAACAATCCGCCGTTATGTTCCAACACCTGACCTGGTCTGATATCGTTAGCTCTTTCTGCCATAATTACATTTTCAGTTCGATCTTACAATTATAAATAGCTTTATATAAATATCAAAGCCTTTATTAGTCAATAAATTCTGGCATATTTAATACTATATACCTCCCCCTTATATTTATATGTGGAAATATCTCTTTAGTGAAAGATAGCATAATGCGTTTTTTTGTGCTGATAACCAAAATTTCTAATATATCCCCTGAGCCGAAATTATATATAGATTTTACATGGCCATATAATTCATTACTTTCCAGCCTTACTTCCATATCTACAAGGTCACTTTGATAAAATTCATTCTCATCATTTAGCTTCGGTAGCTTACTTCTTTCTATATACAGCTTCTTATTCCTTAAAAGCTCTGCTTCATTACGGGAATTTACTCCGCTGATTGTAGCTATTACTAGATTATCACCTATGACGGATACTAAGTCTATTTTATAATTCTCATCACCACTTATTAGCTCACCATATAAGGAGATATTTTCAGGTTTTTCGGTAAAAGTTTTTAATTTAACAGCTCCTTTAATTCCGTGAGGAGAGGTAATCATTCCGAGGCATACCAGATTGTCGTTCATATTAAGATGATAACTAATGTTGACTTTTTTGTCTATAAGGCATAAAATACCTAAAAATATTTGTTGTAATTCTATTAATATAATGTATTATGGAATACATCAATAGTGGGAAGACATGAATCAATGCATTATTAATCAAGCAAAAGAGCTTATCCCTCATTTAAAGAAAGTCAATAGTAAACTACAAGGTGAATCTATAAAGCTCTTCAGTGACAAAGAATCTATAATAGTAGAACGTCGTAAACCTGTTGTTGAAGAGATGCTAAAGCATCTAGAAAGTTCTTCCATCACTAACTGTAATACTATGATTGATGCAGAAACTGGGTTTGGCAAGACTTATGATATTGGATTGTGGAGTCATGCGCTAGCTCAAGCAGGATATCACCATTTAGTTGCAGTGCCAAATGGTAATTTAGTTGAACAAGCTAAGAAAATGATAGATGGTGCATTTACTGTAGATGTTAAAACACCTAAAACTGTGCAAGAAATTGAAGATACGCTGAAAGTCACTAAACCTACAACAATTATAGTAACACATGATCTGCTTTTACAGCAAGAGAATTATCGAAAATTTTCAGCAGAGTTTGGAGAAGAAGCCAAAACCTTAACTTCGTTCTAAACTGATAACATGTATCCGTTCAGCAATGGCGTCAACTTAAGAGCCTCCATCAGCAAACTCTCCTAAAGACATGATGGCGTTTAGGCTTATCTACTTTATTGCGGCTATACAATCTTCCTGGTCGGATCTTAACTTTAGCACGTATACTTGCTCTATCAAAAAGAGCTTGAAAATCTTTTGGTGAACAATTTCCGACCAGCACTTGATAGAGTTTCTGTCTCATTACACCAAATAAAACTGAAAAATTTAAACGATATTCAGCGATTTGATCTGGGTTCCAAGGCCCTTGTGCATCACACATATGAAGCGACAATATATTGCACATAACTAAGTTCGCCCAAAATTCTTGTAATACAGCCTCTAAATTTACTCCAGAAAAATTCTCTAATTCTGCACCTATTTTGAGTCGTTTCCTCTATGTGCCACCTTAATACATAAGCTTTGCTGATATCTTCCAAAGTAAATTTTTCTCGGTCAAAAAGTGAGGTAATCAGCACTTCTGTTTCTCTATTGGCTAATGTAAGCCCTGACTTTTTGTCCTTTCATTTTATTTTCTAGCTTTTTATTTTCTAGTATAAAATCAAAATCTAATTCATCAGATGAAATTCGTTTCCATAGCTTGCTATAATTTCTTTTTTGCAAGCGAAAAATAAAGTCTACTTTCAATTCATAATGCTGCTGAATGAATTTTAATGAAGACGGTCGTAGATAAATAATAATCTATCTTGATTTAATGAACGCATTTGAGTAACGACTTCAGGTAATTGTTCTTCTACTAACGTTTGCTCACCCACATTCCAAGCCGCAAGGCGAGCACTGCAAATCAGCGAAGTACATAAATCAACAAACAAATTGCTAATGGTGGCATTATACCTGTTGTTCCATTTGGTTCAAACTCGGATACAATTTCTTCAGAGCTCGGTAATCGAATACCAGAACCATCTGCTGCAATAAGCCTATAGCCTCTCCAACTCAGGCTCATCTTGATAGGCTGTTTGGATGCTTAAATTCTTTAAAACCTGTATGACAAATCTTATATCTTGCTTTAGAAAAAGCTTGCTTTGAGGGTACAAGTCAATGGATCCATAAGCTCACATTCTATTCCTAAACTTTTCTTAATTAACTTTAAAATCATAGAAAATACTGTCGTAAAAGGAAGTTTTCTTGTTCGTGTGAAACTATTTTTTCCAATACAGTGGAGTTTCTGAAAAGTTTTCGAGTATATTGTATTTTTAATTTGTAAGATAAGATTTTTTCCTTTCTGCATGCATCCTCTAAAAAGGACACATTTTAAACTTTTTTGTTGAAATAAAATAGAAACAAAAGTGCTGTTTCTTGTAGTATTTTACTCCTTAACATCCCTTAAGTTGACGCCATTGTCCGTTCAGGGGTGTGGCTTAAGAGACAATAGATAGGAGATTTTGAGAAGGGTTGAGCTTCTTTTGCCTCCAGGTTAGGTACAATGAGATCACCCGTTCAAGAAACATGTTTCCTCGTACCGACTGTGTAAAATACGAATTCTTACGATAGACTACATAATGCCGTATCTGTCGCTCAACATGGTTATTCGTTAATGCCTGGGTCATCCAAAAATGTCCACATCATTGGCTCGGATTTTATAATACCCTTTACCGTTCGTGAAGCTCCTTTTGCTTCAAGTATATAAGATATTTTTATCATGCAGTACTGTTCGTAATTCTTTGGCTTAACTTTGAAATACTAATTTCATTTTCTGATAAAGCGTTTTTTAATGCAAGCAATCCATTAGCTGCATCTTTTAAACAATGGCCAAGTCTCATTACTTCACTATTCCAACTATGAGATAACCTCTCGAAATTTCTCAATAAGTGAGCCCAACAAATTTGTCGTTTTTCATCACTGAAGTGGTTGTAAACTGCATATCTGTCGGTAATTACCAGGTTTTTGTAATCACAAAAGGGAGTGTTAAATAAACTGTGTCAAACCGAAAAAAAAGCAATAAATTGATATAAAAAAATGGAGGTTTGACATGAGTCAAAAAATAGTAAACAGAACAACCGGATTGGTAGATTATAAAGAATTAGAAACAAATATCTTATCGTCTATACGAGAAGAAAGACCGTTGACAGGAAGATTAACACCATTTATAAAAAAGCTGCTGGAGGCAAGTCTAGAAGGTGAAATAGAAAACCACTTGTTGGCTGAAAGCGAAGAGAGTAACCGAAGAAATGGGAGGAATGGAAAGACTTTGCGGACAAGTGCTGGTTCATTTGAGCTCAAGAGATAGGGAGGGAAGCTTTGAACCACAAATAGTCAAAAAAAGGCAAACAACAGAGCTTGCAACGAAGATTTTGAGCACATTTGCCAGTGGTATGGGCTATAGAGATATAGCGTTACATGTTGAGGAAATTTATGATCACAAAATATCGGCAGCAGAGATATCAAGTATCACTGACAAATTGCTACCAGTAATCAACGAATGGCGTAGTCGCCCGCTGCAGTCCATGTATCCAATAGTGTTTATGGTTTTTTAAAGTCAAAGAGTTGTGTAAGTAAATGTATGTATAATATATTAGGTATAGGTATATTGTGCTATAAAAAAGGTAGAGCAAAAATGGACTATCCTAATTGGGCTTTAACTATGTCTCAATTTGATATCTTCTTTCCCGGCAGATTGAAAATTGAGTTGAACTAAAAATGCGGTTTGACACAGTTTATTTAACACTCCCTTTGTATCATTGTACTGAGCGTGTTAGCGCCGCGGCGGTATGACGTAGGAAAACCTGCACTAGCTATACTAAGCTAATCATCATCTCCAAATATGGAGCTAATTTTTTTGCCCCCAGGAGAAAATTTATTAGTCCAACTGCTTTGCACTTTGGTTACGTCTTTAGTGGCGGTTTTATTGCTGTATTCCTTGATTTCCTTATCTATTCTATCCATCATTTGTGGATCTAGGCAGCTCTTTTTCCATTGATCAGTAGCAAGGAACACTTTGTTTAAATCTTGAGTGCGAATTAAGTATTCTTTATCCTTAGGATAAACCTCTTGTGCCCAAGCAAATAGCTCAAAATAGCGTGCAAACAATTCAGATGCGCGTGACTTTGCAGTTTGATAAGCTTGTATCTCCTTAAATATAACTTGGCTAATAATTTTCTGCACAAGAATATTTACTTGCTTTAGGTTCTGCTCAACATCTTGATAAACTTTATGGAGAAATTCCTGCTCCAGGCTCAAATGAAGCTCATTTTCAACCATATGTGAAAGTTCATGCACTATAATGTATGGATTTGACCTTCTCAGCACAATAACATATCTGTTTGCACTGCAAGACTGAATTGTCTTACACACCCCTTCTTCCATATCCATTAATCTCTCTTGATATATCTCAAACGAAAGCCTATTTTGCTTGATTAGTGACAAAGTGAGGTTTAATGTGTTTCTAAACTTCTCAAATTGATAGAGATATTCTATATAACGTATAGTATTCTCACTGTTTCCAACTCGAGTTGCTTGCTTTATTAAATTCCCAATTAGCATGCTCTATTATTAAAGGAATATTTTTTATATTCAAGAGCTACAAAGTGTTTTTAGGGAGCCTGATTGCATGGCTAAAGTATTCATGTTTACTGATAACCGTCATCCCGCCACGGTATCTCTTAGCCGCTAACACGTAGCGGGATGACGAGATTATCGTCATTCCGCCGCAGACCGTCATTCCGCCGCGGTATCTCTAGATCCCGCTAACAAGCAGCGGGATGACGGTTGTCGTTTAGCTATAAACATTAAGAAATTTACTAAACGGAAAAAAAGGCAAAAGAAGCCCCGTTGGTGACTAGTTATTTATATGTACTTCAAAATATTGGCGTTTTTTATTCTAAACGCTACGATTCAGCCGCTTTTAAATGCAACTAACCTAAATTATAAACGTTAAGAAATTTACTGAGCGGAAAAAAAGGCAAAGAAACCCTAGGGTAGCTAGTATTCAAATTCTCCCTTGTCTATTTGACGTCTTTTACTGTCTTAAACGCTTTATAAGCGCGTTTCAGCTTATATAGGTAGAAACCTAGAAGTTTTATAAAGACATGAGGTGCACATAGTGCAAAAAATTAAGCATGATTTACGCCAAATACATTAAGTTTTTTGTCATTAACCCACTGCAGAGATTGCGAAGATAAATAAATAGCTTCACTTTCATGATAAGGGGGTTGGTGGAGTTTGTCAAGTGATTTTTGACGAAATGATTTTGAAAGTAAAGAGCGGGAGAAGGGGTTCGAACCCTCGACCTCAACCTTGGCAAGGTTGCGCTCTACCAACTGAGCTACTCCCGCAATTAAATCAACCTAAATTTACTTAATTATAGGCATATACAGCGATTTGTAAACCCCGTGTACACGAAAAATGTGAGAGCCCATAAATTTGCGTGGTTCCTTCTATGATCTTTTCGTATACTTAAGGCTCATTTTTGATTATCATAGGTTTTCAACTGTGCCAAAAAATGTATTAATTTTATGGGAATATTTTTATATAAAGACGACTTGCCAGCTAGTTCAATACCAGATGATATAAGGTCTATAGCTGTTGATACCGAGGCAATGGGGCTACTTCATAGCAGAGATAGATTATGCCTTGTGCAGCTCTCTTTTAATGATGGCAACGTTCACTTAGTTCAACTCAAGAACGATTACACAGCGCCAAATTTGAGAAAAATATTAGAGGATAAAAATATAACTAAAATATTTCACTTCGCGCGATTTGATCTGAGCATAATACATTACTACTTGGAAACTTGGGCACTTCCGTGCTATTGCACAAAAATAGCTTCACGGTTAGTTCGCACTTACACAGATAATCATAGCTTAAAAGAACTGTGCTTAGAACTACTTGATACCAAATTAAATAAGCAACAGCAATCTTCTGATTGGGGAAATGAAAATTTGACAGACAAACAAAAAAGTTATGCTGCATCTGATGTTTTGTATCTCCATAAGATAAAGGAAAAGCTAGATTTAATGTTGGAACGTGAAAGTAGAAAAGAATTGGCCCAAAAGTGCTTTGAATTTCTTCCTACTCGCATTGAGTTAGACTTAATGGGTTGGGAAAACGTG
This sequence comes from Crematogaster levior, assembly GCA_901521435.1. Classification (NCBI taxonomy): domain Eukaryota; kingdom Metazoa; phylum Arthropoda; class Insecta; order Hymenoptera; family Formicidae; genus Crematogaster; species Crematogaster levior. The sequence goes on along the minus strand of CABEGB010000682.1, from coordinate 167,784 downwards.
GATATCTTTAATCATCAGATATAACCATTTGTGAGAAGTTTTTTGTTTGTGCAAGACACTTTAGGGCAATTTTTCAGAAGAATTTAGTTGATTAACTGTTGATTGATGCGCTATATTTTACAAAAATTTAGGTATTTTATGAGTGATGATATTACATTGGTAAATGATCAAAATTTCAAATCTGAAGTCACTGACTATAAAGGGTTTGTTCTGATAGACTTTTGGGCAGAATGGTGTGGGCCATGTAAAAGTCTAATGCCGCGTATTGAACAGTTGGCTAAAGACAGAAAAGGCAAGATTAAGATCTGCAAGTTCGACATAGATGAAGGGACTGAAGTGCCAAGTAAGTATGGAGTGCAATCTATACCCACTTTAATCATATTTCAAGATGGTAAGGAAATTGCACGCAAAATTGGTGCAACAAATGATTTGCTAAGTTGGGTTGATAGTGAAATAAGCTAATAGACAAATTTGCTTTTGTGTGTATTATAAATATTGATAAAAGGGATTGTAGCTCAGTCGGTTAGAGCAGTTCGCTCATAACGAATTGGTCGTAGGTTCGAGTCCTACCAATCCCACCATTGTGTTAATCTTAGCATGATCGTAACAATGAGAAAACTATAGTATATGAATTATATATTGATATAATAGAGGAAATAATGGAATTTACTAAACTTTTGAATAATAAGTTAGATGAGTTGCACTTACTAAATCATCCATTTTACCAATCATGGAATACAGGAAGCTTAAGCTTGCAAGCTTTACAAACCTATGCTAAAGAATATTATCACCACGTTGCTGCGTTCCCTCGTTATATCAGTGGTATACATTTTTTGTGCCCAGATCTAAAAATGCGACAGGTTTTGCTTGGTAATTTGATAGAAGAAGAACAAGGTGATGAAAATCACCCAGAGTTATGGAAACGTTTTGCTGAAGGGCTTGGTGTAACACGGTCTGATCTCCATAAGGATGCACAGATTAAAGAGACACAGGAGTTAGTTGATGGTTACTTTGATATTGTACGATCAGACTTTGCTTCCGGTTTGGGGGCACTTTATGCTTATGAACATCAAACTCCAGAGGTTTCTAAGTCTAAAATTGAAGGTTTAAAAAAACACTATTCAATAAGTGATGAGCGTTCTCTTCAATTTTTTACGGTTCATATGCATGCTGATGAATGGCATTCTGAGGAATGTGCAAATCTTATTGCAGACTTAAGCGAAGAAGAGCAAGAGAAAGCCATGCAAGGCGCTAAAAAAGGAGCAAAACTCTTGTGGGGTTTTCTTGACGGGATGATGAACGCTAGTATGTGTCATTAATTGTAAGTAGATTAAACTCAGTGATATTAAAATGCAATGTAATCTTCTTATATCTGACCTGCGGCTTTGGGTTCATTTAGGATGTAGTGCAGAAGAGAAGTTTCATTCTCAATTAGTTAGTGTTAATATTGATTTTACCTCTAAATCCTCCCCTTTAGGACTTACAACTGAACGGCTTGAGGATACTATATGCTACTTGGAGGTAGTTCAGAGTATTCAATCTCTCGTTCAAAGCAAGCAATTCAATTTAATCGAGCACTTAACCCATGATATATACAGAGCCATTAATAATCTTTTGGTGCAAAAAAAACATATTATTTCTTCCATAAGAGTGACTACTCACAAAGTTGCACCACCCGTTCCCGGTGTGCATGGAGGTGTTCTCTTTACTTATTGTAATACATTACAAGAACAGGAAGATAACTAATGATCTATATTTCTATTGGCTCAAATATAGGAAATCGCTTTTCCCATTTACAAAGGGCTGCTCAGTTACTAAAGGAACGCTATTTTAAAGATTTAAAGTCTTCGATCATTCTAGAAACTAAGGCCATTTTACCAAACGGTGCTCCACCTGAGTGGGATAAGCCATTTCTCAACATGATTGTCTATGGAAGTTGTTCTTCTTCTCCCGAAGAGTTATTAAAAGGTCTAAAACAAATTGAGTGTGATATTGGCCGCCTGCAGGTCTATGAAAAGTGGGCACCTCGCGTTATTGATTTGGATATTTTGTTATGGGATGATCTAACGCTCGATACACCCTACCTTAGAATTCCTCACCCAGAATTGATAAACAGACCATTTTTGCTTCACTTGATGGCAATGCTGAACTCTATGGATAATACTCCAATAATCAACAAGACGTTCGGTACTGTTGCTTATGATATCCCTAACATTCAAGATTGTTTTTTAAAGAGTTTTACGCTTTCGCCAGAGCTTGTGGGTATTGTCAATATTACTCTTGATTCATTTTCAGATGGTGGTCTTTATTATGATGCAGATCAAGCAACCAAGCAAGCACTGCAACTGGTATCAGACGGTGCAAGTATAGTTGATCTTGGTGCTCAATCAACAAGACCTGGATCTTTAATGCAGATCCCAGAGGAAGAGTATGCACATCTAAAGCCAGTACTTGATAATCTTAGCGATTATATGAAAGCTGGCGATATTAAAGTTAGCATTGATAGTTTCTGGCCAGATGTTATTTTGAATGTTTTAAAACACTACAAAATTACCTGGGTAAACGATCAGAAGGAAGCTCTAGATAATAATACCTTAAAAGCAATTGCTAGTAATGGTTGCAGCATCGTTATTATGCATTCACTTTCAATACCACCACATAGAGACAACATTATTCCAGGCGACACTGACCCAATTGATATCATAAATAATTGGGCAGAGAAGAGCATTAGCAGGTTACTTACCCTAGGTTTTGATCAAAGCTCGATAATTATTGATCCTGGTATTGGTTTTGGAAAATCTCTATATCAGAATATCTGGCTTTTACGTAATATAGAAGCATTGCGAAGTTTTGGCTGCAAAGTTCTGGTTGGTCATTCTAGAAAGTCATTTATTTCTTCTTTTTCTACAGAACCTGTCTTTAACCGAGATTTAGAAACAATTGCTTTATCATCTGCATTGCACAACAAGGTTGATTTCCTTCGAGTGCATAATGTGCGTGATCACATGCGATTTTTTGTAGCTCAAGCTGCTTTACAGGAATGAAGATTATCGGAATTATGGCTGTTGATCCCAATGGGGTAATTGGAATAAATAATGGATTGCCCTGGCATTATCCAAGTGAGTTAGATCATTTTCGTCAGGTGACTGACAAACAAGTTATTGTTATGGGAAGAAAAACATTTGAAACAATACCACAAAACATATTAAAGCCTATTGTTTTTTCTCGTAACAAATTAAGTCCTTGTTTTAATAAAGGCATAGAATGCACTATTGTTTCTTCTATGCAAGAGTTCTTGTCAATCCAAGGTAATTGGAGTTACCCTCAAATCTTCATGATTGGTGGAGCACAAATAGCGCACCTTTTTTTGAAGTATGATTTAATCTCAGAGTTTATCATAACAGAAATTCACAGACCTCATGAAGGTGATGTATATTTCAACTTAACACTTCTTGATAGATGGAATAAAACTATTCTTACCAAAACAAAAGACTATACTATATGCAAGCTAACACGTTAATATGCATATTGAAGCAATTTATACCCACCGCATTGAATGTGGAGAAGTATTAGAGCAGGTTCTTGATCGCTATGTTTCAGAGTTGCTAAAAGAGGAAGTTGTTCTTGCTATCACATCGAAAATCATTTCCATTTGTCAAAAACAAGTGGTTTGCAAAACTGCTTGTTCTAAAGAAGAGCTAATCAAGAGAGAAGCTGATGCAATTGTTGATATGGCTCACAGTATCTGTTTAACGATTAAAGATAATATCTTAATTCCATCTGCTGGTATTGATGAATCAAATGGTAATGAGGTGTATATTCTATATCCAAAAGATGTTCAGAAAACAGCTCTATCAATATGGAACTATCTCAAGACAAAACACTGCATAAAACATCTTGGTATTTTGATTACAGATAGTAATGTAACACCTATGCGTCGTGGGGTTACAGGCATTGCTCTTGGTTGGTGTGGATTTGAGCCACTTTATTCTTATATAGGCAAACCAGATCTTTATAGCGAGCCACTTAAAGTAACACAAGTCAATCTTCTTGATGCACTGGCAACATCTGCTGTTTTAGTTATGGGAGAAGGGGCAGAGCAAACACCAATGGCAATAATTAGTGGCGCACCAAAGGTTCACTTTCTTACTCGTCCGCCAACTACAAAAGAAGAAAAAAGTGTTAAGATATCTATGAAAAAAGATCTTTACTCTCCTCTCCTCATGGGAGCCCATTGGTTAAAGAGAAACTTAAAAAATTTGCTATTTCTTCATAAGGAGAAGTAGTTAAAGGAATTTACTCTATTTCTCCCTCTTTTTTTATTATTTTTAATCTATAGTTAACGTAAAAGAGATATGCAAAAACTCTATTGATCCATAGTCTGCAAATTATTAATAACACTTACTTTAAAGAACCTTACTTTACGCTGATCTTTGAGCGCTCTTTTGTGGTATTTTGTAAGAGTATAACTTGTGAAATCGTCTTCCCTATAGATTAAAGAGTTACACTGCTTTATATGTGATGCTATCCACTCTGCATAGTCCTGATGATCGGTTGCAATGAATATTTCCCCTGTTATAAGTATTTTTTTTTTAAAAATCTAATAAATTTAAATCTGAGGATGAGAGTACCGATGCGAAAAACAGGGGCGGATCAGCTCATAGTAGTGAAGAAGTTTCTGTAATGGAAATGGAGCGAAGGAGCTGAGTTATTTAGTTTTAATTATTTTGTCAACCGTAATGGGAGGAATTAATGAATAAAACAAAGTCTTTTGATATACCGAAGCAACTTATTTGGAGAGCTTATAAACAAGTATCGAAAAATAAAGGTGCTGCAGGTGTAGATGAGGTCTCGATAACAAAGTTTGAGGAAAATCTAAAAGATAATTTGTACAAACTATGGAATCGGATGTCATCCGGAAGTTATTTTCCCGAGCCAGTAAAAGCTGTTGCAATACCGAAAGATACGGGAGGACAAAGAACTTTATGTGTTCCTTCAGTGTCCGACAGGGTAGCACAAACAGCCGCTACTATGTATCTTGAACCGATAGTAGAGCCGAAATTTCACGAGGATTCATATGGTTATAGACCAAATAAGTCTGCATTGGATGCGGTATATACAGCACGGAAGAGATGTTGGAAAAATGATTGGACAGTAGATCTTGATATATCTGGATTTTTCGACAATCTGGACCACGATTTAGCACTGCAGGCTATCAAGAAACACACAGACTGCAAATGGGTCATACTGTATGTTGAGAGGTGGATGAAAGCCCCCATTCAGCAAGCAGATGGCAGTAAGGTAGTTAGGGATAAAGGAGTTCCGCAAGGAGGTTCAGTTAGCCCAATCATCTCTAATATATTCATGCATCATGTGTTTGATATATGGATGAAAAAGAACTACCCGACAGTACCATTTGAGAGGTATGTGGATGATGCGATAGTGCACTGCAGAACTAAGAGACAGGCAGAATTTATGAAAGTAATGATCGAAGAAAGATTGGCTAAGTGTAAATTGAGGTTACATCCTGAAAAGACACAGATAGTGTACTGTAAGGATGGTAATAGGAGAGATGAGTTTCCTACACAAAACTTTGATTTCTTGGGCTATACCTTTAGAGCTAGAGGAGCAAAGAATAAGAAGGGGGACTGTTATGTTTCATTTCTACCTGCAATCAGCAACAAAGCCAAGAAGAAGATCAAGAAAACCATAAAGTCATGGAGAATACATCGGATTACGTGGACCACATTAGAGGAAATATCGAAGAAAATAGATCCAATAGTCAGAGGCTGGTTTCAGTACTATGGCAGGTTTTATAAATCGGAGATGTATACATCTCTCAGAAATATAGAGAGATACCTCATAAGATGGGTCAGAACCAAATATAAGAAACTTCGAGATCATGGAAGACTAGCAAAGCAATTTCTAGGAAAAGTGAGAAAGAGGTCTCCAAATATTTTCTATCATTGGACACTTGGGTTAGGATCAAAGGGCTAAATAATGGGAGCTGTATAAACCGAGAGGTTTCCGTACAGTTCTGCGAGAGACTGGTGGGGAAGTTCCGCTGGTCTACTCTCCTTTTGGCCATGGATCTGGAAAGAGGATAAAGAATCTTTCAACACTGTTGTCAGGAAAATTTGCAATCAATTCTCTTGCATCTTCTGTCCATATTAAAATGTTTTTTATGTTTTGTATTTCTATGTTTGTTAGCAAGCGAGAAACCCCCTTTAAGTAGGGCTCACATTCTATAAATAATAGATCAGGTTCATTGAGCACCTGGTAAAGCATATTTTCACCGTTGCCAAAGCCTATTTCTACCCATATTCTTTTTCGTGAATTTACAATCTTCTCTATAGATTCCTTGCTGTTTTGAATAGAATATTTTTCCAATATTTCATCAACATCCGGTTTTAACCTGGACCTTCTGGAGAACGATCTAATCCACTTGCTATTCTTAAATAGCATATTCTTGATACATATATAATTTTCTCACTATATTTTATATAGCTTAAACAATTCTCGAAATGAATTAACAAAAAATTACTTGTCAATAATTATTAATATTATATAATATATGAGTTCTAATAAAGTTTAAATTAAAGGTCACATTGCATGAATAATAATGATCCAGTTGTAAATCTATCAGTTACTATTAGAAAGCTATCATCAAACAAGTTTATAGAAGAGATATGTCAAGGCCAATTTGAGGATCAAGATAATGCCTTGTTTGAAGATTCTTTTGTTAACAAAATTAAAGAAGGAGATGTGGTAGAAGGTGTAATTACAAGAATAAACCCTAACGACGTTGTGGTTGATATTGGTTTAAAGTCTGACGGGAGAATTCTGATCAAGGAACTCGGTTGTAATGATGAGATCATTATTGGCTCAAAAATTAGAGTTTATGTGGAAAGAATTGAAGATTATCATGGTAATGTTGTTCTTAGCCGTGAAAAAGCAATTAGAGACGAGAAATGGAATAAGTTGGAAGAAGATACAGTTACAAGAGCTGAAGTAAGTGGAGTTATTAAACGCTCAATTAAATGTGGTTTTATTGTTGATCTTGGTGACGGAATAAGCGCTTTTTTACCGCTGAGTCACGTGGATTTGAAGCAAGTAAAAGACGCGAAGCACTTTATTGAAACTGAACAAAAGTTCATCGTGCTTAAAATGGATAAGAAGCAAGGTAATATTGTAGTATCAAGAAAGCTGGTGTTAGAAAAATTGCACGCTGGTGAAAAAATTAAATTTTTAGAATCTTTAAATGAAGGCGATATAATAGAAGGAAAAATAAAAAGCATCACTCATTACGGTGTATTTGTCGGTATTCATGAATCAGATGTAGTGGGAGTTATAGATGGATTGCTACATATTACAGATATCTCTTGGAGTAGAGTGAGTCATCCATCTGCAGTTTTTGCTTGTGGCCAGACTATAAAAGTTAAAATTATAAAAATAGATAAGGAAAATGCTAAAATTTCCTTGGGTGTGAAGCAGCTAGAAGATAGCCCTTGGCAAGATGCAGAGTTAAAATATCCAGTTGATAGTGTGCATAAGGGTTATGTAACAAGCATAGAAGATTATGGATTGTTTGTTGAGCTTAGACCTGGAATTGAAGGTTTAGTGCACTCGTCAGAAATAGCTTGGGTTAAGAGTAATTTACCAGTTAGTAGTCTCGTAACAAGGGGACAAGAAGTATATGTAAAAATTCTCAGTATTGACATTGCTAAGAGTAGGATGAGTTTAAGCATGAAAAGGTGTGTAGACAACCCTTGGCAAGTATTTATCAAGAAATATCCTCCTGGTTCTATTGTTTCTGGTGAAGTGAAGAATAATACTGGCTCATATGTATCTGTTGCTTTCAATGATTCTGAAATAGATGAGAACGTAGAAGGGACAATATATGTGAAAGATTTAAGTTGGTCTAAAAATAGCTCAGATGAGATAAAGAAGTATAATGTAGGTGATAAAATAGAAGCAAAAGTAATAAGGGCTAACGTGAATCGGGCAAGAATTTATCTTGGAATAAAACAAATAGAGTATGATCCTCTTGAAGAACTGATAAAGAAAGTTAAGGTAGGCGATAAAATACAGGTTATTGTAGGTAAGAGAGAAGATAATGAACTAGTCGTTGAAGTTGAGAACGATGTAACCCTTCTAATAGATCAAGAGCATTTACCGGAAAATAAAAAGTTCTCTATATCAGAAAAAATAGAAGTTGAAGTATTGGGTGTTGAAAAATATAACATAGTATTATCTGCTAAGTGATAAGGTTTACTTATTTTGGCTTCATATAAATGGCAACAAAGTCTGATATAATAGCGAGGGTAGCAAAAAGACATCCTTTTTTAGATAAGATTGTTATAGCAGCTATAATTGATAGATTTTTTGGGATACTTTCAAGCACATTGAAGCATCATAATAGAGTTGAAATTAGGGGGTTTGGTTCTTTTTCAGTTAGAAGTTATAACTTGAAAGAAACAAGCCATTTAATGTTACAGAAGTTTACAAAGAATCAATACTTTAAAACATATTTTCGTAGCAGTAAAAAATTATCTGATTTGATAAATGAATAAAAATTTATACCATAAATAAGATGAAAGTAGGGGTTTGAGTTTATACTGTACGATAGAAATTTTTAGCACCATATGCAAGTAGTAGAAATAGTTATACGTAATAACACATACAAAATATCTTGCGAAAGTGGGAAGAAGAGCCATTTATTACGTCTTGCTAATAGTTTTGACAAGCTAGTTGGTTCTGTATCTCAAAAAACTGGAGGTAAGGGTTCAGATGCATTAAATTTCTTACTTGCAGCGCTAATTCTTGAGGATAAAATTTTAGAATTAACAAAGCGGTTGGATGAAGCAAATCAAGAGCGCGAAAAGTATAGAAACGAGAAAAGAATAGAATATATTGAGGTACTAGATAAGGTAAATAAGATTATCACTAATCTTGAGTGCATAAAGGATTAGCTTCAATAAAGCAAGCAATTAAATTGACTATCTGACTATTTAAGCCAGGAGGGAGGTTTGTCTTACGAGTTATGTAACAATATAATTCGTAATCATCAAGATCAACTATTTTTTCGTATTCGATTAGTTTGCTCAAGGAAAATTTATCAAGATACTTCAATGCAAAATGCCCTAAAAGTATATCGGTTTCTTTGCAACCCCTATGCCAGCTTCTATACATCAATTTTCTTCTGAGTAGTGAGGTATTTGTCATTACAATTAAACTTTTTTTTAATTTAAAAGCTAAACTAAATACTTGTCAAGCGAGGCGCGTTTTAATATACTTAACATTTGTTTAAGATCTAAATACACAGGTGGAGTTAATTTCGAATTTCATTCATCAGTTTGGCAATGGAATATATTGTTTTTTGTCATTTGCCTTAATCATTTCTGTTATAGTGTTTGTGCATGAATATGGGCATTATGTTGTTGCCAAAGCATGCAAAGTTAAAGTTGAATTTTTTTCTATAGGTTTTGGTCCTGAAATTTTTGGTTTTAACGATAAGTCTGGAACTAGATGGAAATTAAGCGCTGTTCCATTGGGTGGTTATGTTAAAATGTTAGGGGATACTAATGCAGCGAGTGTCCCAGCTGATCAAAAAGAATTAACTGAAGAAGAAAAGTTGTATTCATTTCATACAAAACCGCGGTATAAAAAAGCAGCAGTGGTTTTTGCAGGACCTTTTGCAAATATGATACTTGCTGTTATAGCTTTTACAATATTTTTTAGCACGGCAGGTTATTACCGCACTCCACCGGTGATTAGGGATGTAATTGAAGGAAGTGCAGCCAAACAAGCTGGCCTATTACCAGGTGACACTATTACACAAATCAATGAACATAAAATAAAATACTTTGAAGATATCTCACGTGTGATAATGTCGAACCCCAAGACGAGAATGGAAATTAAATATAGCAGAAATAATGAGGAGCGTAGAACTAGCCTGACTCCATTGACAATTGAGAGTAGAGATGTTTTTGGCAACATAATAGAAAGAGAAACTATAGGGATTATTTCAGTCAATACATTAAAACAGTCATCTTTTCTTGGGGCTGTGAGCTTATCAGTAAGTGAAACTTACCACACTATGTGCTTAACGATCAAAGCTATCTTTCAAATTATCGTTGGTAAGAGAAGTGCAAGTGAAATAGGTGGACCAATAAAAATTGCAAAATATTCAGGGCAATCAGCCAAAAAAGGATTTATTATGGTTGTGTATCTCATGGCAATTATTTCAGCTAATTTAGCTGCGATTAACTTGCTACCAATTCCTCCACTGGATGGTGGGCATTTATTTCGTTATATTATAGAAGCAGTTATACGTAGAGATTTAAGTTTGAAATATCAAAAATATGAGGCTACCTTTGGTGCTTTCATTTTGTTCTTGCTGATGGCAATTGCAATTTCGAATGATATTAGGAGTCTTTTTTAAAATAAATATGAAAAAGCTATTTTACATACTAATAGTAATTTTTATCTCCTTTCCCGCTCTACTTGTTGCTTTAGAAAATAAGGAAAAAGTACAGATAAAAGATATCAAATGCATTGGCAATGAGCGAGTAAGCAATCAAACAGTAGGGTTTTATATAAAGTTAGAACCTGGTAGCTATGTAGACGACGATGATATAGATTCGATTATAAAAGGTTTATATAAAACAAAGTTGTTTGCTAGTGTTAACGCTTATATCGATGATAAAAAAAATTTAGTAGTAAAAATTCAAGAAAATCCACTAATTAAAAAGATAATATTAAAGGGTAATAAATTATTTAACAGCAAAGAGCTGCTAAATAATGTAATTCAATCAAAATCGCTAACTATTTTCACTGAAACAAAATTGCAAAACGATTTAATGAATTTAATCACTACTTATAGAAATAATGGTAAGGTTGGTGTTAAAATTGAATATGAGCTGAATAAGCTTGATAGTAATAGGGTCAATCTAATTTTTAAAATAAAAGAAGGTAAAACCTCTAAAATTAAGAATATGAAATTTATAGGTAACAAAAACTTTTCTGAAAACGAGCTAGAGCAAGCTATTAAAGTGCATAGTAATGACATATTTAGTAAGTTATTTAGAGCCATGTTTAAGGGCGGAACTCGTTATTCACCACAGCATTTATTGATTAACATAGAATTGCTCGATCGTTTTTATTCATCTAAAGGATATATTCAAAATAATATTCAACCGATTGTTGAGGTTGATAATAATAATCAGATAGAATTGACTTTTTTGATTGACGAAGGACAGCAATATTTGTTTGGAAATAATGAGGTTAATATTGAAACTGAAATTCAGGATTTGAGCCTAAAAGAAGAAATATTGGACTTTATAACAGAGGAAAACGATAAGATATTTAATAGAATTAGAATTAACAATACAGTAGAAAAAATAAGTAGATATTTAAATGAGAAGGGGTATATATTTGCAAAAGTTAACCCAGAATATACACAACGTAATAATGTTGTAGATGTAACCTACAAAGTGCTTCCGGGCAAAAAGATTTATATAAACCAAATTACAATTGACGGCAATGATCGCACTTTAGATAAAGTGATCAGAAGTAAGCTAAGTATAGCAGAAGGTGACGCATACAATATATCTGAGATTCAAAAATCGCGTAAAAAGCTAATTGGCAGCGATTTTTTTGAAACAGTAAAAATAAACAGTTATGCAGTCAACAACAGTGCAGTCAACATTGATTTAAATGTAAAAGAAAAAAGAACTGGCTCGCTATCCTTAGCAGGGGGAATGTCTTTCCCTGGTGGACCGTTTCTAAAAACTGATATTAAAGAACATAATTTATTTGGTAGCGGAAAAGAACTCTCTTTTGCCCTTGAGAAAAGTAAATATGTATTCTCTACCGATTTAGAAGTTATTGAAAACAATTTTAATGATTCTGATACATCACTAGGCGTAGGCATATTTTACGAAAAACAAGATAAGCCAAACACTACTTTTGATATTTGCGATATGGGATTTTCAACAAAGCTATCATATAAAGTTGTAGAAAACCTAACTAATTCCCTTCGCTATTCTTATAAGTATCACCACATATACATGGATAACAAGGGTGGAAAAGATGAGGATATCTCTGATATAATACGGAGCCGAGAAGGTGAATACCATATTTCATCAGTGGGGTACACGTTAGCGTATAATAAACTAGATAATCTCTATTCTCCAAAAGAAGGATATTTATTACGCTTAAGTCAGGATATCTCAGGCCTTGGAGGGACCGTGAACTTCTTAAGATCTGAATTCTTATCTTTTTATACGCACCCTATATTGAGCAAAATTGATGACAACATAACACTGCGCTTTAAAATGGCTGCAGGTCACATTTTTTCATATACAGACGAAGATCTGAACATTGGTCAACACTTCTTTAAAGGTGGCAATGAAATTAGAGGATTTGACCTTTCCGGTATTGGCCCAAGAGCAAAAGATAAGAATGAAAGCTCACTAGGAGGCAAAACTTATTTTAATTTAACACAGCAAGTGGATTTTCCACTACCAAAATTATATGATTATGCTGGCATCAAAGGTTCACTATTCGTTGACTATGCAGCACTTTTTGGTTTAGATAATAAAGATGAGAAATATAAAGGGTCATACTACGATAGTAAGCTGGTGAGAGTGTCACCAGGTTTTGGCTTTTCGATGCCTTCTCCTTTTGGTGGCAGACTTAGGTTAGATTTTGGTTTTCCTCTAGTTAAGGAGCCCTATGATAAAGTGCAACCTGGTGAGGGTATTTTATCACATATTAAACTTTCTATTGAAGCGGGGATTTGAATGAAATATATACAGTTATTTATATCAGTTATTGGCTTAATTATTTCCTTATTTGTGGGGTATAAGTTTGCAGGATATCAACCTCAGAACACAAAGGCTGCCATTATTGATAGTGATAAAGTTATCAATGAATCTCTTGCTCTGCAAAACATACAACAACAAATAAAGGAGCAGAATTCTAGATTACAACAAGAATTTGAAAGTGAGTTAGAAAAACTTAAGCCATCAAAAGAAGAATTTGAACTTTTGTCAGAAGAAGCAAAAAAGGAAAAGACAGAACAGTTTAATAAGCATACTGTAAATGCTAGAGATGCTTACGCTAAAAAAATGTTGTATTTAGAAGAAAGTTATAGAGATGCAGTAGAGAGTGTTTTTAACAAGATAAAAGAAGTTGCTAAAAAAACGGCAGAAAAAGACAACATAGATTTGGTACTATTTATTTCAAAAAAGAACCAAGTTTTATACTCTATGGATGAAGTTGATTTATCGGATATGGTATTAAACAATATAAACAAGGAAATACCTGAATTTGCTTTAAAAGGCATTGAGTAGGCTTATGCAATTTAATATCAGTGATATTATAAAAATACTACCACATTCTTATCCGTTTCTCTTAGTAGATAGGGTTATAGAGTGTGATCCTGGTAAAAGTATAAAAGCAATCAAAAATGTGACTTTCAATGAGCCATTTTTTATTGGTCATTTCCCTGGTCATCCAATAATGCCAGGAGTCTTGATAATTGAATCTCTAGCTCAAGCATCTGCTATATGTGTTCTTGGTAAAGAAAGTCAAGGTACAATAGAAAACAAAGCTATTTACTTTATGTCTATTGAAAATGCAAGATTCAGAAAGCCAGTCACTCCAGGGGACACACTGATTCTGCAAGCTAATGTTAAAAACGCACGTTTAAGTGCATGTAAATTTGAGTGTATTGCATGTGTTGGTGAAGAAAAGGTTGCAGAAGCAACGATTTTAGCTATGCTACAAAATACGTAATATACAAAAGACAGTGTGCATACTGTATAATGCAGCTTAATATCTCATTTTCAAATTTATATACTCGCAGTGGATTAATAAAATTGGATGAGACATTTTTGAATTATATTAAATCATGTGATGAAAGCTTGTTTTGTTCATTAATTGAAGCAAGGGAAAATCAGATTGGTGATAGCCAGTTAATAATAGACCTCTCATATTTATTTGACGAGTTCATTGCAAAACTTTTCAACATTGAAAAAGAAATAGAAGAGCTAAAGAAAAAACATAATGACTTTGCTGTGATATATAAATGCAAAAGGTTATTTATCCAACGCTACGCATTGAAGAAATACATTAATGTGGCGAATATAGATATTACTAACAAACTAAGTCATTTTCTCACTTTGCCAACAACAGAAAAAAATTTTGCCGAGCAGGTGATGCATTGGTTTGAAGATAAAGAGAATCACAAAGAAGAAATAGAACTTGCGGCACAATATGCAGTGTGGAGAGTAAAAAATAAACAGAGTATATTATTCAGTATTCATAAAAAAATCGACCACGAAAACCTCATGCCATTTTCTAAAAAAGAAGTGGACAAAGTTGAAGTGCTGTATTCAAATGAAGTAAAAAGACGATATGGTTTTGATCTAACAAGCAAAAAGATGAGTTTGAACAAAGCATTAGATAACGCTCACTACTGCATATTCTGTCATAAGCAAAATAAGGACAGCTGCTCAAAGGGGCTAATTAATAACGACAATACTTTTAAACAGTCCCCACTAAAAGTTGAGCTGCATGGCTGTCCACTAGAACAGAAAATATCAGAAATGAATCTGGTGAAAAGTGAAGGTTACAGCATAGCAAGCCTTGCAATTGTGATGATAGATAACCCATTATGTGCGGCTACTGGGCACAGAATATGCAATGACTGCATGAACTCGTGCATATATCAGAAACAAGAACCCGTGAATGTGCCAATAATTGAAACAAGGATTTTGGATGATGTGCTTAGTTTACCGTACGGATTTGAAATATATTCTCTGCTCAGCCGTTGGAATCCTTTAAATTTTCAGCGTTCATTGCCAAGAGAAAACACCGGAAAAAACGTTCTAGTTGTAGGCCTTGGTCCTGCTGGTTTTAATTTAGCTCATCATTTGTTGAATGATGGGCATAACGTTATCGCCATTGATGGACTAAAGATTGAACCTTTAATCGATAATTTCCAGCTAATTAAAGATTTTGAACACGAAAAATTGAGTGAACGCACGGCAGGTGGGTTTGGTGGAGTGGCAGAATATGGCATTACTTCTAGGTGGGATAAAAATTACTTAAAGATTATTAGATTACTGCTGGAAAGACGTGAGAATTTCGCACTTTATGGGGGCATTCGTTTTGGTGGCACGATTAATGTTGATGACGCGTTCAACTTGGGTTTTGATCACATCGCTTTAGCGCTTGGCTCTGGCAAGCCACGAATGATCAAAATAAAGAATATACTAGCTCGTGGAGTGCGTATGGCATCTGACTTTCTTATGTCGTTACAACTGACTGGCGCTCTTAAATTTGATTCTATAGCAAATCTGCAAGTTCGTATGCCGATAATTGTCATAGGTGCGGGGCTTACTGCGATTGACACTGCCACCAAGAAGCTTTAGCGTATTATCCAATTCAAGTAGAAAAATTTCTTCTTCGTTATGAGATATTAGTTGATAAGTATGGAGAGGACTATGTTGAAAAAGATTGGACAGAGGAAGAACACAAAATTGCAAATGAGCTCATATCGCACGCACAGTTGATCCAAGCAGAACAAGAGTTAGCAAAAAAAGAGAATAGAGAAATAAAAATATTAGAGTTAATGCAGAGCTTGGGGGGAGTGAAAGTTGTATATAGAAAAGAGCTAAAAGATTCACCAAGTTATCGATTAAATAGCGAAGAGGTGGAAAATGCACTGTCAGAAGGGATTTACTTTGTTGAAAACTTAGAGCCAGTTGAAGTTGTGACGGATAAATATAACCATGCTGAATCAATAAAACTAATAGACACAAAATCCGGCGAAATCAAATGCATGAAAGCACGTTCTATTTTTATAGCAGCAGGTACTGAGCCAAATACAGTTATTGCAACAGAAGATAAAAGCATTTTAAATTAAGTAATGGGTATTTTACTCATTTGAATTCATCAGGAAAAGAAATAGATCCAATATTTTCTCCTAAGATGCAGGATAAAGACAGAATATTAGTATATAGGCAAGGCAATAAAACAATTAGCTTTTTTGGTGATCTTCATCCTTCGTATAGCGGCAGCGTCGTGAAAGCTATGGCAAGCGCTAAGAATGGTTACCCTATCATTTCTCAGCTTTTGAATAGAGTTAATAGCTTCATTTCTGTCACTCCAGCTAGAATCTCGGAGTCATATGCACAATTGTATGAATGTTGTAATGTAAGAGTAACTTTCACCAAAAAAGATGTCATCCCAGTGCCCAGACACTGGGATCCAGAAAACTTAATTTTAAGTGAGTATGCCAGGTGGTTGTATAATAAGAACTGGATTCCAGTGTCAGCTACTTGCATGACACCACCTGCTATGCGAATTACCTACAAATTGCAGCATTTGTACACTAAAGTGCTACGCGCTGGAATAATGTCAGAACACCTGGCTAACAAAGAATTTTTCAATAAAATCAAAGAGCAATTCACTGCAAAGGTTATAAAAGTTCAATATTTAACAGACAAAATTGTGGAAATAGTGATCAAAGCACCACTTGCGGCAAAGAATTTTAAACCTGGACAATTCTTTAGGTTGCAAAATTTTGAAACCAATAGCAGAAAAGCCAATAATACAAACCTTGCTATGGAAGGTATAGCAGTAACCGGCACTGAAGTAGACAAAAAAAAAGGAATTATTTCCACTATTGTGCTTGAAACTGGCGGTTCCACTAATTTATGTAAATGTTTTAAAGAAGGTGAACAAGTAATTCTTATGGGTCCAACTGGCAGCCCTACTGAGGTTTACTAAGTCTGGATATTAAAGTGATGCCAAATTTTATTTCAAAAAGTAAATAATTTACTAACGCTCGTGCACAAATTAAAAATAAATTATGCACAAGTGTAGCATTGTGAGTTAAGAATGCTATATTAAAGCTTACCTCACTATTAAAGCTATCGGTCAGATTAGATTAAAAACCTAATCTGACCGGTTTCTCTATAACCCTCTAAACTCTGATATAATTATATGATAATTAGTTTAATTAGTGGTTAATATGCAAATTGATTTTATTCATATATTGAGATAGCATAAACCATATTGGTTTAAATTATTGTGCAACTTTATAAATCGTCACTGTTACTTCTACTGACTGTATTAATAGTTATAGTCCTAAAATTACCTGAAAATTTGAGCATTGCAGTAAATTGGTCTCTCCCAATTCTGGATTTTGATTTATCTTTTCGTATCATACTAATATCTTTTTTATCAGTTGCATTTTTAGCTGTTCTACCAGCACAAAATTTGACTTTTTCAGAGATGCTATCTTTTGCTGCTTACACTATTAGTTCACTTTATGCAGTTTTATCTGAACATATGATATTGGTTATAATATTCTGTGAATTAATGACCGTCAGTGCATTTTTTACTATCGCAGCTGGCTGTAGAGATAGTGGACCTGCAATAAGGTACGCTTGTGTACACTTTTTCGTTGGAGTTATATTAACAGCAGGATTGGCACTGCAAAGTACTAACCTGATAATTTTAGGTTTATTGATAAACTGCGCTTGTTTCCCTTTTTCGTTTTGGATTGTTGATGCATATCCTGCTGCATCGCTACATGGCACTACATATCTCTCTTTATTTACCACTAAAGTCTCTTTTTAGTGATGCTTTTACACACTTATAACCTATGGCAAGATTGTACTGAAATATTAGCGCTTGTAGGTGCCATCACTGCAATTTACAGCATTATATTTGCTTCTCTTGAGCAAAATATTCGTAGATTTTTATGCTATAATATTGTAGGACAAATGGGCTTGCTGATTATTGCAGGAGGTTTACTCAGCCCTTCGGAAAAGGCAATACCAATTTTGATACTGCATATAATCTTCTCTCTTGTTTATCAATCATTATTGTTTGTGGTCAGCAATTCGATTATTTCACGAACAAAAAACAATTAGTTTTAATGGAGTAGGTAAACTGATGTCAGTGGAAGGCATGTGTGCTATAATCGCAATACTTACAATGGCTGCATTTCCTGGAACCGCTGGATTTATCAGTAAATCATATATCACAGTTGAAATTGAAATGAACACTGTTGCCTTAAAAGGGTATAAAAATTTATATAAGGTTCTAAATTTGCTGCTTCATTTAAAGCGTGGGGCTAAAGTTTCTTTATTACTTATTTATTGCAAAAAGTAATTCAAAACCTTTAGCAGAGAGGGGGGGCAAAATGACTATGATCATTTTAGCATTTATATGCGTAATCACTGGCAATCCTTACTTACCTATTTACAATAAATCTTCGATTTTCGATTTTGTGTACAACACAAAAAATATTTTGTTGCAATTTAATTTGTTACTCTGTACCACTTTATTGTTTATTCCTTTACGCAAGTTATTTTACCCGAGAATAAATTTTAAAATGGATGTTGATTGGACTTTTAGAGCTTTCATACCCTATATTGTCTTGCTGTTCAATCAGTTAGTCTCTAAAACTAGAGAAATGTTTGCCAGCATAGTGCAAAACTTGACTAATTCACTTGCTGGTTTATACTTTAATAATATTACTAAACTTAAAGAAGTGCTGGATTATAACTCAGTGAGTTTTGTTTCAGCTTCTTCTCTTTTTAATGAGTATTCTACTAACGCTATTATGTTTAAATCGTTAACTAAAAGTTTAAATTCTGTATTTAGTAAACTGAGAGGAAAGTCAATCATTTCTGAAGATGATTTTAATCTTGCCATGCGTGAAATACGTATAGCTTTAATTGAAGCTGACGTTTCACTTGAAGTTGCGAAAAAAATTCATCAATGACATTAAAGATAAAGTGATTGGGGAAAAAGTCATAAAAAGTGTTTCTCCAGCACAAATGATAATTAAAATTGTGCAGGATAATTTAGTTGCAGTTCTCGGATCAGAGAAAAGTGACTTAAATCTAGCAGTTAAACCCCCTGCTGTGATTATGATGGTGGGCTTACAAAGTGCAGGTAAAACAACTACCTCAGGAAAGCTTGCTTTAAAGCTAAAAAAAAGAGAAAAAAGTGATACTCGCTTCTTTAGACATTTATAGGCCGGCTGCCCAGAAACAGCTTGAGGTGTTGGGTAAACAAGTAGACATACAAACTTTACCTACAGTAATAAATGAGGGAACATTGCAATTACAAAAAGGGCACTGGCAGCAGCAAAGAACGATAATTATGATGTATTAATACTGGACACCGCAGGCAGGCTTCATATTGACAATAATATGATGAATGAGTTGAAAGCCGTAAAGGAAATAGCTTCACCTGCAGAAGTTATTTTAGTAGCCGACGCAATGATAGGCCAGGATGCGGTCAACATTGCCAAATCATTCAATGAGGGCAATAGGTGTAACCGGCATTATTCTTACCCGTGTTGATGGTGATGCACGTGGTGGTGCTACTCTTTCTATGAAAATGATCGCCGATTGTCCAATTAAATTTATTGCTTGTGGTGAAAAATTAAGTGACCTCGATGATTTTTACCCCGATAGAATTGCAAAAAGGATACTTAGCATGGGTGATGTTGTCTCATTGGTTGAAAAAGCTGCTGAGATTGTTGGTCAGGAAGAAATTGATAAGTTACAAAAAAAGTAAAAAGGGTAAATTCGACCTAAACGACCTAGTGGGAATGTTAAAAACTCTCAATAAAATGGATGGTATTAGCAACATAATGAAATTCATTCCTAGTTCATTCACAAAAAAGCTAAGTAGCAGTGTGCCAGATGACAATAAAGTGAAAAAATATATAGCTATCATAAACTCAATGACTGAAAAAGAAAGGCAAAATCCAGATATTTTAAATGGCAAAAGAAGACTTAGAATTTCTAAGGGGTCCGGAACAAGTGTAACTGAAGTTAATCTTCTGATTAAGCAGTATAATCAAATGAGCTCTGTAGTAAATAAGTTCAGTAAAGTTGACCATAGTAAACTCAAAGAATCTGATTTGATGGATATGCTAAGCAGAAAGTAAGTTAGCAGGCAGTGGAATGAGACGATTGTCAGTAAACCTTTAGCTATATCAAAAGTAGCTTAGGTCTCGCAAAAAAATTTACAGCTTCTTGCTAGCCAAGAAATTTATTATTAATTTTAGGAAATACTATAGCTAACCAAGAAAGGTTTCCCTATGTCATACCGCCGCGGTATCTCAGCATAGATTCCGCTAACGAGTAGCAGAATGACGGTTTTTCAAATTGTAGGTAAACCTAAGCCACTTTAGCTATATACTTTCCAACCTGTTTTCACTCCTAATCTTTTCTTATTGATTTACAGCAGGTTCTTTGTTACAGTTCATAGTTATGCAAAGAAACCTAAAGCCTTATGAGTTTATTTACAGCCAGTGATTTACATAATTTGGAACTGTATAGCTGAGTATTGTATATGATAATATTGATAACAAACGATGATGGCTTTGGAAGTAAAGGAATAAAATTACTCAAAGAGATTGCACGGAATTTTGCGTCAGAAATATGGATAGTGGCACCAGATACTGATAGAAGCGGGGCTGCAAGATCTCTTGATTATCCGGTGAAACAATCTATTGGAATAAACCAACATAGTGAAAGGGAATTTAGTGTGTCTGGCACTCCTGCAGATTGTGTCATTATTGCGCTAAATAAAGTTATGAATAAAAAACCAGACTTAATATTGTCCGGAGTAAATATTGGATCAAATGTCGGGGACGATATTTGTTATTCAGGAACAATTGGTGCTGTAATGGAAGGTGCTGCAAGGTCTATACCTTCTATTGCGCTGAGCCAAGTTTATCATGATAAAATAGACTGGCACAATACAAAGGTTTTTGCACCAAAGGTTATTGCCAAGCTAGTTAAGGTTGGTTGGCCTAAAAACATAGTGATGAGTGTAAATTTTCCTGCTACGGAAAAAGTAAAAGGAGTAGAATTTGCTGAACAAGGTGAATATAACATTGATGGGGATTTAACTTTTACTGAAAATTCGAATGGCTCTTTTAGCTTAAATTGGTCTCGAGAGCACTCAGGCAGTGGTAGTGTAAATAAAATAAAAGAAGGATTTATTACTATCACACCAGTAAAATTAGATTTTACAGATTATGATACATTGAATGCTATGAAAAATTCTTGTGCAGACGAATTTTCTTCTATAGCTGACTAAGAAAAACATTTGCATTGCTCCTAATTGATGTTTTCTATTGTGTTATCGCGAGCAATTATTTTTTCTTCACCTGTATCCATGTTTTTAATCTTTAAAGTTTTACTACTCAATTCTTCATCGCCAAAGATTAAAGCAACTTTTGCATTTGCTTGATTTGCTTTTTTCATGCGAGTTTTAGGCGTTCCACTATATTCGTGAATCACATACAAACCATTTCTGCGTAATTCATTCGCAAGTGTTAGAGCATGTTCATCAGCCTCCCTGCCGATCGGAATTAGGTAAATAGGTCGCTCTTCTTTCGGAGAATAATTGATTAACTCCATTATGCGTTCAATACCTCCTGCAAATCCTATTGCTGGAGTGTGTTTTCCACCTACTAAAGATACTAGATTATCGTATCTTCCACCGGCAAAAACTGCCCCTTGTGCACCTAAATCCTCTGTAACAAATTCAAACACTGTGTGGCAATAATAATCCAAACCTCGAACTAGTTTATTGTTTACGGTATAAGGTATATCAAGAATTGTTAATCCATTTAGTATTTGTTCAAAGAAATCTGAGGACTCTTTCGTATAATAATTGCTGATTTTAGGCGCATCAGAAATTATTGATTTATCTTTCTCATCCTTGGAATCCAGTATTCTGAGTGGATTTTTGATCAACCTATTTTTGCTATCTTCTGATAGATCATTTTGATACTTTGTAAAGTATAAGATCAAAGCTTCTTTATACTTAGTTATTGTTTCACCATCACCTAAAGA
This sequence comes from Crematogaster levior, assembly GCA_901521435.1. Classification (NCBI taxonomy): domain Eukaryota; kingdom Metazoa; phylum Arthropoda; class Insecta; order Hymenoptera; family Formicidae; genus Crematogaster; species Crematogaster levior. The sequence continues at coordinate 145,873 of CABEGB010000682.1, read as the reverse complement.
GTTGATCTCCAGCTTTACATTTTTATTGATGCCAAATTCAGTTAGTAAGTGCCGAGCGAGTGATATCAATTCAATATCAGCTTTTGGATCTTCTATGCCAAAAACCTCAAAATTTATCTGATGAAATTGCCTTTGTCTTCCCTTTTGCGGTCTTTCATAGCGAAATGCAGGTCCTGTTGAGAATAATTTTATCGGTGTTTGCAGTTTTTTTTCAATGAGTAGCCTGACAACTGCTGCAGTGAACTCAGGACGTAAAGTTATGCTCTTTCCCCCTTTATCATTAAAGGTGTACATCTCTTTAGTGATGATGTCTGAGCTATCACCTAAGGTTTTTGTAAAAACCTCCGTGTACTCAAATATTGGAGTTTGGGCGGGCAAAAAGCCGTATAAACTTGAGATTCTGTTTGCTGTTTGCTCTATGTATTTAAACTTGTACCATTCATCAAACAGGAGATCTTTTGTTCCTCTAACCGTTTGATTAGTCATAGTGTGGTCTCTATACCTGCAACCTCTGGTATGTGGTAGCTCAGCATATTCTGCACTCCTTGCTTTAAAGTAATTGCAGCACTTGGGCATCCGGAGCAAGCTCCTTGTAACTCAACATAAACTATCCCGTCTTTATAGCCACGAAATTTGATATCGCCACCATCTTGAGCAACTGCAGGTTTGATATGACTTTCCATCAATTCTTTTATTCTATTTACAATTTCTATATCATTTTTATCAAAAAATTCTTCATCTGGATCATTCACTTCTTCTTTATCTAGCGCTTTTCCACCTGAAGTAAAGTGATCCATGATTGTAGTTAAAATTTCTACTTTTAATGTATCCCAATTAATTCCACCCAATTTTGTTACTGAAATAAAATCATGACCAAAAAACACTCTTACCACATGTCCTATTTGAAAAAGATTTGCTGCTAACTTGGAGTTTTTTATTTCATCTGCGTTTGAAAAATCAGCCGTTTCTCCTTCGTTTAGAATTGCAAATCCAGGGAGAAATTTCAGTGTGTTTGGATTTGGTGTTTCTTCAATCTGGATGAACATGTTATTTACCATGACAATTATAATTGTTACTATTTAATCATAAAATGATAAAAATATACATGTCATTCATCTTTTTTCTTTTTTTAGTATTCATAGTAATTACGTTTGTTTTGCCTAGCGTTGTTGTATTTTTTCTTTTCCTGACAAAAAAAAATAACATAAGTTTCATGATGAACTCTATATTGAGTAAATTTTTGAACGAATTTAATAGCAGTAGAAGTTATACTGAAAATTACACTGGTGATAACATGTCCAAAGATGAAGCATTAAAGATACTGGGGCTGAATCCTGAGGCAAGTCAAAATGAAATTAATAAAGCATATCAAAATTTAATGAAATTAGTTCACCCAGATAAGGAAGGCTCAGAGTATTTTGCACAGAAATTAAATGCGGCACGTGATAGGTTGCTGAAGAGGTAGTAATTAATACCGCCTTAAACTTTTTATTTGTGTGTAAAGGATAAGTTGCTACAATAAAACGAGTTAAAGGTAGAGAAAGCTTTAAGTTATGCAGAAAAAAAAAACAACGATAGAAGAAGAAAAAGGCATATTAGGATGGATAGAATATAGACTGCCTATATTTTCTTTTCTAAGACACACTGCTTCTTACCAAGTGCCAAAAAACTTAAATTATGCTTGGAACTTTGGTTCTTTGGCTGGTATAGCGCTAATTTTACAAATAATAACAGGCATATTTCTTGCTATGCACTATACTCCGCATGTTGATTATGCGTTTAATAGTGTAGAGCGCATAATGCGGGATGTGAATTACGGGTGGTTAATACGCTACACTCATGCTGTTGGAGCATCGCTCTTCTTTATGGTAGTCTATGTTCATATAATGCGTGGATTATATTACGGATCTTATAAAAGACCGAGAGAGATGGTGTGGTTTGTTGGTATATTTATATTTTTTGCAATGATGGCAACTGCCTTTATGGGATATGTTCTTCCTTGGGGACAGATGAGTTTCTGGGGTGCAACAGTCATAACTAACTTATTTTCAGCTATACCTTTAATTGGCAATAAAATAGTTATATGGTTATGGGGTGGTTTTTCAGTGGATAACCCAACACTTAACCGTTTTTTCGCTCTGCATTATCTTCTGCCTTTTGTTATTATTGCTTTAGCTATGCTTCATGTGATAGCTTTGCATAGGTTTGGCTCTGGTAACCCAAGTGGAGTGGAGGTAAAATCAGATAAGGATACCATTCCTCTCTATCCTTATTATATAGTCAAGGATTGCATAACTTTTGGTCTGTTTTTTGTAGTTTTGTTTGCATTTGTTTTCTATGCTCCTAATTATCTTGGACATCCAGACAATTATATAGAAGCTGATTCTATGGTCACTCCGGTACATATAGTGCCAGAGTGGTATTTTTTACCTTTTTATGCAATGCTACGTTCAATTCCAGATAAACTTACTGGTGTGCTTACCATGTTTGCATCTATTTTAGTGTGGTTTTTGTTACCTTGGCTTGATAAATCAAAAGTTAAAAGTGGTACTTATCGCCCGGTATTCAAGAAATTTTTTTGGGTTTTTGCAATAAATTTTGCACTTCTTGCCTGGATTGGAGGACAAGAGGTGAAAGAGCCTTACATCACTATGAGTAGGCTATCTACTCTTTATTATTTTGCATACTTTGTAATAATTTTACCTCTGCTTAGTAAGTATGAAAAGCCAGGAGAACCACCAAAAACCTTAAGTGATTCTGCGTCGGGGATGAGGTAATGTTGGTTAAAAATATATTTGCTGTGTTTTGTGCATTATTTCTTGCTAATTATGTATCTGCAGAAGAATTCAAGCCATCACCAAATAAGAAAATGGACTGGAAATTTGATGGAATTACCGGATCTTTCGATAGAGAGTCAATTCAGCGTGGCTATAAAGTGTATAAGGAAGTCTGTGCTGCTTGTCATTCAATGAATAGAATAGCGTTTCGTAATTTGCAAGATGTTGGTTTTTCTGAAGAAGATATAAAACAGATTGCAGCTTCTTATCAAGTTAAAGATGGTTCGAATGATTTGGGTGAAATGTTTGACAGACCTGGAATACCTTCGGATTATTTTATTGCACCTTTTGATACAAAAGAAGCAGCTGCAGCAAGCAATAATGGTGCTATTCCACCAGACTTATCATTAATTATTAAAGCAAGGCATGATGGTGCAAATTATGTCTATTCACTGCTGACAGGCTATCAAAACGGCGAGCACGATGAGAATGGTTTGTATTTTAATCCGTATTTTCTAACAGGCAGATTAGCTATGGCGCCACCACTTTCTGAAGGAATGGTGGAATATGATGGTGCAAGACAAGCCACAGTTGAAAATATGGCGTATGATATGATAAATTTTTTACAATGGGCAGCAGAGCCAGAACTAGAGCGCCGGCATAAACTTGGATTAAAAGTAGTGGCGTATTTTATAATTTTAACAGTGTTTTTTGTATTAACTAACAATAGAATTTGGAGCAAGCTCTATAAAAAGAAGTGATAGTCAATTTTGCCTCAAATACAATGGTTGTCATCCAAGTAGCTAACACTGGTTCCTTTATGACGGCAGTGCCCAGAGGTATCATGCAAGTAGCTGACAACATCGAAACGAAAAACTTACTTGACAAACTCCGCTAGCCCCCTTATCATAAAACTGAAGCTATGTACAGTCCCAGAGTGTGATGGTATAAGTTTAATATAAATAATTCAGGAGCATTGTAAACACATAAATTCACAAGGGGTAAAACCTTTGAGGGGTTTTAAGTCTTTCAGCGTAATTGTAAGCCATGACAAAGTCAAAGATGCTTTGTGAGTTGCTGATGTAATTGGTAGTAGTATTTTTTAAAGTTTCGTTCAACTTGCACAAGATTTTTGTTAGACGATGTTCAATATTATGTTCTTCACAAACTCTATCAAATATGTGTTGGAAAGCGTATTTATGGCGTTTCTGGTTGGTAAATTGTATACCGTTGTCTGTCAAAACAGTGTGTGGTAGAATTTTAATCAAATTACGTAAAAACTCAGCAGCTATAGGTTTTGTAGCACGTTTATGTAACTCAACATAGGTGAATTTGATCTATAGCAACAAATAGATATAGTTTTCCCTCCTCTGTTCTGACTTCTGCAATATCAATATGCTATAGGATATTTCTTAAATTTCTTTTTTGGTTAATCAACATCTGGCAGTTTGCTAATGTTATAACAGCGATGCAGGCTAGAAGTGCGGAATTGTAGACTGCAAGGCAATCATCTAATGGTAGAAGTGTATGCTTCCGAAATGCGATCTTCTTCTAAAGTTAGAACAGTTGATCTTGGATGTTTTGGCCCCATATTCACATCTTTAGTGAATGAGCGTTTTCTCCATTTGACAATAGTTTTTGGATTAAGGTTTGGAGAGTTTTGCTATACTATTTTGTATTGCTCTACGCTGTTGTCCGGGCGCACCCATGTAACCATAATTCCTCCTTCGATGGTATTTTTTTCTTACATTTTATCATACCATCACACTCTGGGACTGTACATCTAAGGGATACCGCGGCGGTATGACGTAGGGGTTGCCGAGATTCCAGTGCTTGACACTGGAATCTAGTTCTTATTGTACATTTACTTGATGTAGAGTTAAGTTTCCTGGACCCAAGTAGTCTGGGCACTGGGATGACACTCTGACAATCGTCATACCACCACGAACCGTCATACCGCCGCGGTATCTCTAGATCCCGCTAACAAGTAGCGGGATGACGGTTGTCGGTGAACCTAAGTTACTTTAGCTACAAACATTAAGAAACCTACCAAACAAAAAAAAGGCAAAGAACTCCCGTGGTGCGAGTTTTGACTCTCTAATACTTTAAATTGGCGCTGTAATAATGTGCTGACGCTTAAAATAAGCGCGGTTTGGCTGAATGTAGAAAAATTTTAAAAGACATGCAGCCGCTATAATTTTATGTAATCCGCCAAAAGATACCCTAAGTTTTTTACTGAATTTTGTCATTGAGCTGCAGGTCAAAAACAAGTTTTGAGTCACAAATACCCTTAACGGCTAAGGTAAGGGGGCTGGCGGAGTTTGTCAAGTAAGTTTTTTCGTTTCTATTCCCAACAAAAGTTCGTCATATGGTTATGCAAGAAGTCTAATGAGAATTGGTATAACCATGCATGAACGCTATTTTCGGCAAAATCTCTTACAATGCTCAAAAGCAGAAAAACAAAAACTTGATTTTCGCAGCTAAATAGTGGACCATCAAAAGCACGCCTAAATATCTACAATGAAAGAAAAAACTTTTACAATCATCGATGGCTATGGTTTTCTTTTCAGAGCTTACTATGTACTACCTCACTTAATTACCACAACAGGAATGCCAATAGGTGGTGTATATGGCTTTCTGAATATGGTTCTTAAGTACATTGCCCATTCGGACTACTTAACTATAGCACTTGATGCAGGAAAAAAGAATTTTAGGCACAATTTATATCCTGAATACAAAGCAAACAGAGTAACGCCTCCTGAGGACTTGATTCCACAGTTTGCAATACTAAGGGAAGCAGTAGAAGCTTTTAACCTCAGCTATGAAGAAATTGAAGGCTATGAAGCAGATGACATAATCGCAACACTAGCTGCAAAGTATGCCGACCACCAAGACTTTAAAGTGGTAGTAGTTTCATCAGACAAAGATTTGTTTCAGCTTTTGAATTACAATATTCTAATATTTGATCCCATTAAAAATATATACATAGATGAAAAACAAGTAATAGAAAAATTTGGTGTAAATTCAAACAAACTTCTTGATTTATTTTCCTTAACTGGTGATGCATCTGATAACATTCCAGGTGTTCCAGGGATAGGCCCAAAAACTGCAGCTAAACTGCTGGATGAATTTGATTCGTTGAATAACATTATAGAAAACATTGATAACATCGAACAAACGAGGGTTCGTAATATCCTTACTGAACATAAAGAGAAAGCACTAACTTCAAGAGAACTTTTATTACTATGCGAAAAAGTAGATCTTCAGCATGATATTGTAAAATATGAAGTTCATCCTCCAAATATGGAGAAATTGTTGTCCTTTCTAAAGAAGTATGAGTTTAATTCATTGATAAACAAAGCAGAGAAGCTTTTTTCCTATAATAAACCCAGCGCGGAAAAGAAACTAGAATATAGTAGTGAGGAATTAGAAAAATTTTTGGGATATTGCAGATATGGAGGCAAAATTGCAATTCATTGCCACTTTGAAAACAACGCGTTAAACAAAATCTCTTTGTCTTGCAGTGAAGATAATATTTTTTATGTAGAGCGAGACAGTACACAAGATGCACTCATTACAATCAACTCAACTTTACTCTCAAATGGGGTGCTTAAAATAATACATAACATTAAAGAGATGAGAAAAATCTTCCCTGCAGTGGAGAAGATGCTAGATTCAGTTGATGATTTGATGATAATGTCATATAGCTTAGATACAGGAAAACACGACCACAGCATTCCAAACATAGTTGCGTATAATTTGAGTGAAAATGCAGAAGTTTTTTCAGCAAAAACTTTAATAGCGATCCATGAAAAGCTAACACAAAGATTGTTCCAGGAAAAGCTTTTTACAATTTACGAGCGCTTCGATAAGCCACTTATGAAAGTAATATTTGATATGGAAAAAAATGGAATACTACTGGACATACAAAAATTACAGGAGCTATCCGATAAATTTCAGCAGGTAATTGCCGTGCTTGAAGATGAGATATATAACTTAGCAGGGGAAAGATTTAATATTGCTTCGCCAAAACAATTAAGTGATATTTTATTTAATAAAATGGGGCTAAGTAAAAAGAAGAAGTCAAAATCTGGGTCTTATAGCACAAACTCTGAAATTCTAGAGGCACTCGAAGAGGAAGGAGCAGAAATCGCAGGTAAAATTTTAAGCTGGCGACATTTAAGTAAATTAAAGGGTACCTACACTGATGCATTAATAAAGCAAGTTGATCCACTTGACGACAGAATACACACAAATTTTTCGATAACTATAACTGCAACTGGAAGACTTAGCTCCAGCAATCCTAACTTACAAAATATTCCTATCAGAAGCAAAGAGGGAAATTTTATCAGGCAAGCATTTGTTGTGCCAAAAGGGTGCAAGATGATCTCTGCTGACTATTCACAAATAGAATTGAGACTCTTGGCACATGTTGCAAACGTTGCAGCATTTAAAGAAGCTTTTGCAAACAGACAAGATATTCACGACATCACTGCAAGGCAAGTCTTTGGAGTGCAAGAAATAGATGAACAATTAAGGCGCAAAGCAAAATCTATCAATTTTGGGATTATATATGGCATTAGTCCGTTTGGCCTCGCAAAACGACTTGGAATCACCACTGCGGAAGCTGCTGAATACATTAATTATTATTTCTCTTGTTACCCAGAGATAAAGATCTACATGGAAAAAGTAGTGTCTATTGCAAGGCAACATGACTATGTAGAAACCTTGTTTGGTAGGAGATGTTTTGTAAGAGATATACACAATAAAGTTCCTTACATGAGACAATTTGCAGAAAGGGCAGCAATAAATGCACCGCTGCAAGGAACTGCTGCTGATATAATAAAAAGTGCAATGATTCGACCCCTTTGATCAGTTAAAAGCTGGTAAATAATCCTCCAGGTTCACGATGAACTACATTGGTTGAAGTAGAAGACGAAAAGCATTACAAGAACAGCAAAACTTATGAAAGATATAATGGAAAATGCAATAGAAATTTCTGTACCAATTGAAGTAGAAATAAAAGTTGGCGACAACTGGGGTCTAAATTCCCTTAATTATGACTTTAAACATCGTGAATTTAGAGTATAAATCATTTTGAACTAATACGAAAAATATGTTAGAATAGAAATATATAAATGCAAATAGGTCAGCCATGACCATGATCACAAGTAAAAGTTCAAAACCTCCAAAGTTACCTACTCAGGTAACTAATGAAGGTGAGAAAACTTTTGAAAAAGAGGAACATCAGTTAATCTATCGTGCTTTCTTAGATATTTTAGAAAAATCCAGAAACTCTAGAAAAGCAAACGAAACAGGAAATAGAAAAGAAGAAAACAGAAATTGAAAGAAGAACTTTCAGATAAAGAAAAACAAATTACATCGTGATCTGAGTCATTAAACAAACAATTAAAGGATTACAGAATGGAAATGAAAAGAAAATTTTTACTTTTATATCAAAAATCATGAAGGTATATTCAAGAAAATCAATCATGAAGATATAAAGTTACTAAGTGAAGAATTTTTCTCAGTTTTACTTTCCGTATTTGAGAAAATTAGAGAGAAAATTAGCTAATGAGGAGAATCTCAAGAATGGTAAAATAAAAAAAAGTAGTAGATGACTGTGTAGCTGATATACGCGGTACAGAAGCCAAAGATTCAATAATAAAAACTTATTGGTTTGCCAATTTGAATAAAAATAGACCCGAAAATATTTCTGGCTCCCTTATGGATGGGATGAAAGAAAAATACCATTTTTAGGTGGAGGTAAAGAAAAAGATGAACCACCACTTAGTGACAAAGAGATGGTAACAACGTTCTTACGTAAATCTTTACTTCCTGTTGCTCTTTTTGCTTTTACGACATTGATCTTTGGCACTAGCCCAATCATGCTAAAGTATTGTTGTTGGACTTTTTAGTCACTGAAGTAAATGCAGTCAAAAGTCTCTTTTCAAATAGGAAAGGTAATTTATATAACCCTAATACTGAAAAGGAAAAGAATGGGTAGTGGAAATTAGCGATGGTATCAATACAATTTTAGAAACCCCGGTCAAAAGAGTTGAGAAAGGCACCCTGTTTCTGAAACAAATTCCCAAGGAAAGAAAAGAGGAACAACCAGCCTGTTCCTGAGAAAGTTTCCCAGAAAAATGAAAAGATGAACAACAACCTAACTATGCTTGAAAAATTAGTGTTGGTCCGCAAGCTGAAAACACAGGGCGACAACCTACTTAGGTTTGCCAAAAGTGAATTGTGTAAGAGGTCTGCTATTATTCTATAATGCATACAACAGAGTATGATCAGACGGATTTTCTAGCTTACGCAATCTATCATCTACGTAACATGTTTTCCAATTTATCTACAGCTTGTGGCGATAATAGCATATAATCTATTCGCATTCCTTGATTGTTTCTGAGTGAATTGCCTTGATAATGCCACCAAGTGAATTGTTGCCAAAATTGGGGGTGGGATATTCTAAACGTGTCTTTAAACCCAAGATTCAAGATTGCTCTTAACTTCTCAATGTTCTTTTATATGAAAGCACACTTGGCCATTCAATAAATTTGAATCAAAAACATCAATTTCATCCAGTGCAACATTATAATCGCCAGCTATAATAGTTAACTCTTCATTTTTCAACAAAGTGCTCATCCTTTTCATATAGGTTATCAAAAACTTGAGTTTATACTCAAACGTATGAGAGTTCAGGCTTTAGCTTTGGCACGTATACACTTCCTACCCTTACCTTCTGATTAGTGTGTTTTATTACACATTCTATATAACGTGCTTCTTGATGACCTTCTTACAATGTCAATTTTAGTTTTTCCAGTATCGGATATTTAGATAAACACAAACGCCATTTCTTGCAACTTGTCCATAGATAGCATATTCATATCCTAACTTTTCTATCTCTGCATAAGGAAATTGCTCTTCCACATTTTATCTCTTGCAGCAAAAAAACTATATCTATCTGACTATCAACTATAAAACTATAAAGTTGATTGACTCTTTACGTATGGAGTTTACGTTCCAAGTTGCAAATCTTTAGCATCAACAACTTTACATTAATTATATCAATTAAACTCTCCTGTAGGCAACCTCGATGTTATAATTTTTCCACTTGATTAACTTTAAACTATCAGCAATAAGTTTTTACTCATGGTATATGCAACTGTATTATTCATCACAGGAGATAGCCCACTTTTTAGAAACCATGAACAAAAATACCCTTGCCTCTGTGAGGAAAAGCAACACCATTCATTTTACCATCCAATAGTGTAAATTTACACCTATTAGTTAGACTCCTTTTTAATAATTGTTTTATAGAGTACAACTTCTCTTACGTTAAAACCTTCTTCAGATAATCTCTTTTTAGGTCACATGATACTTTGTCCCCTTATATATAAGAACTTTATTGCATTTGAATAATGTGAGCTTTTATGAGTGATATCAGATCAACGTTGCTATCTGCTGAGATTATACCGGAAAATCCCAAATTTTTTGCAGCCTGCATGGTTGAATTACCAACCGTAAATAATCGGAAAGTCATCCACTTTGCATATTTTGACTAAAAGCCTTTTACACTGTTTTTACTTGTAGATATTACAACGTCAATTTACCGTGCAGATATATCAGGATTTAAGTACTTTATTGTGAATACTGGTTCTATAAAACTTTGTATCCATACTTTCTCAATATATTTCTTTTGTATTGAACGAGTCCAATAAAAGGCTCCTCGTTAATAAAATAGACTTCATTCTGATTTATTTCACTACTAGTAAAAATAGTACCGCTTTATACACAAATTACTGAATAAAAATATTTTGATTGGTTTGAGCAATTATTCAAGTAATTGATGTTGAAATTAAAGAAACTAAATTCATATACTTTTTAATGCTAATTACATTAAACTCTTTTGAATGGTTCTTCAATGGAATTATATAGCTAATATTCTGTATAAGTCGAATGAGTTGTTATTGATGCATGATAATTATACCCAGCTATCGCGGGTTGAATGTTAAAGTGATCAGTTTTGAGATTATCATTTTTATCTATTTGTGGGTTTACTAATCATAGTCCGAACGATATTGCTTACATAAAGGCAATGTTCTAGAATAAAAAAAGGCAGTGGAAACAAAAGGAAATTGATAGAGATTCGAGGGAGGCAATATATGCAATTCTCCTATTAAAACGAAATGTTAGATATAATATCAAGACAGATCTTTGTTAGTTTTTTTTTGTGCTACACCAAGTTGTTTTGTGGGAATGATCCTTTAATGACCATATTTTAAAGCAAACGAAAGTGCACTGAATATAGTGCCGGCAATACTAAAATACAGACTTAAGACAGGAATACCAAAGGCTAATGCTGCTATATATCCAATAAAAGAAGGATAGATAGCGCAGTAACTAAGCGTTTCGAGTAAGTTCGTTCTTTCTTCTGTATTAACTTATTTTTCATCATACATAGCATAAATATTATTTGATATGTTATATTATAGCATTAATTAATTCAACAAGCAATATGGAAGCTAAGAGTGCCCGAGAGAAGACTTGAACTTCCACAACTTAAAAAAAGTTACTAGCAACTCTGGAAGCTAGCGCGTCTACCACCAATCCGCCACCCGGGCTTTTATAGTTTTACTATTTAAAGTTAAATAATATACTTAAACAATTTTTAGTTCAAAGGTAATGCCAAAATCTAGATCAAATATTTTTCTCTTTCCAAAACAATGTTGATATTAACGTATATAAAATAGTCAATAACGCTTTGAGCAATAGCGATGGTGGTGAGCCTGTTTCTAGAATTTTGCCAGTTGAGTCCCTAGTTTTGATGACAATATATTAAAAACACGTGGATTTGAATACCAGAAGGGGATTTGGTTTAAGGTCTTTGTGAGGATAGTACATCTTTTGTTTGTTCTTCTGAGATTAAAGAAAAGAAATTAGTAATGCTGCTTCTATGGTAAAAGCTCAGTGTCTTTAAACAAGACAAATTCAATAAATTTAAACGAAGAGACAAAAAAGTCATATTCGAGGATTAACCCTACAAAATGAAATGATCTGAATTCAAAAGATTAAACTACTCAAATGAGGTTAATGAGTATGTAAGGTCCAAAAATAACTGCGAAAAGCAAAAATAACTCTAAGTGGAGAATGGCAAGTCGTACAAAAATAAAGGGTGATCACAGACTAAGCGATATCAGGCCCTCTAGTACGTTTTGAATGTGCTAGTCATTGTAGAAGAAGATGGTCAAAACCAAAGGGGTTCTGCAGGGCATGGTGGAAGGGATTCTTATAGTAAGTTTATTTCTGAGAAAAGTGGAAAGAAGTTGCAAACCAGGCTTTGGAACAAGCACTGTAAATCTTGAAGCAATTCCAACTCCAGCCGGAGAAATGGCAGTCGTTTTAGGTCCAGGATGGCGGGAATATTGTTACATGAAGCTGTGGGTCATGGACTTGAGGGCGACTTCAATCGCAAAAGTCTCAGCATTTCAAATTCTGTGGGTAAACAAGTAGCAGCTAGTGGCACTATAGTAGTTGATGATGGAACTCTGCTAATTGCGTGGCTCTATCAGCGTAGACGATGAAGGCACTCCACCTGGTTATAATGTATTGATAGAGGATGGAATTCCTCAAAGGCTACATGCAGGATCATGAACGCTAAACTCATGGGTGGAATCTAACTGGTAATGGTAGAAGAAAGTTATAAAGAAGTTACTATGCCGCGCATGACAAACATCTATATGTTACCAGGAAACATACGCCGGAAGAAATAATATCTAGCGTAAAAAGAAAGGCGGTATGCAGTAAATTTCGGTGGTGGCAAGTTGATATAACGTCAGGGAAATTTGTTTTTTCATCTTCAGAAGCTTACTTAATAGAAAAAATGGTAAAATTACACAGCCAGTCAAAGGAGCAACACTAATTGGTGATGAGTTTCAACAGTGCCAAAAAAAAGTATCCATGGTTGGTAAACGACTTAAAGTTGGACCCCGGTGTTGGCATTACGCTCAAAAGATGGACAAATGTGCCCGTGTTGAGTTGGTCAAACCAACACTCCAAAGTCGACGCAATAACTGTTGGTGGAACTGAGATATAGATATGGGCTAAAACGGGTTCCAGCGCATGACGTACAATTATTTACAAAACATTGTAGCCGTTATTCAAGTAGTCGCAGAAACGAAAAAATCCATTTGACACCCTTCACCAACCCTTATCATGAAAGTGAAGCTATTTATTTATCTTCGCAATCTCTGCAGTGGATTAATGACAAAAAAAAATGAATGTATCTGGCGTAAATCATGCTTAATTTTTTTTTTGCACTATGTGCACTCATGTCTTTTATAAACTTCTAGGGTTTCTACCTATATAAGCTGAAACGCGCTTATAAAGGTTTAAAACGGTAAAAGACGTCAAATAGACAAGGAGAATTTATCACTAGCTACCTAGGGTTTCTTTGCCTTTTTCCGCTCAGTAAATTTCTTAACGTTTATAATTTAGGTTAGTTGCATTTAAAAAGCAGCTAAATTGCAGCGTTTAGAATAAAAAACGCCAATATTTTGAAGTACATATAAATAACTAGTCACCAACGGGGCTTCTTTTGCCTTTTTCGTTTGGTAAATTTCTTTTGATGCTTATAGCTAAAACAACCGTCATCCCTGTAAGGTCAAGTATCCCGCTTTTGTTATGGTTGAGATACTGCGAATGAATCGCGGTATGACGGTTCGTGGCGGTATATTCGTCATCCCCGCTACGTGTTAGCGGCTAAGAGATACCGCAGCGGTATGACGGTTCTTGGCAGTATGACAATAACCTCGTTATTCCGCTACGTGTTAGCGCTAAGAGATACCCCGCAGCGGTATGACGGTTAATTATTCCGCTACTGTTAGCGCCACGGTGGTATGACGTCTTAGCTATAGTTAACAATAGAAGCAAAAAAACTCATCATTTTTGGAGGAGGAGATTTTCGAAACCTCAAAGCAGGGGGATTGATTTTGGATCTGATAATTTTGTATTTAATCTTTGATTGGCTCTAATGGAGTTTTCTGCTCTTTCCCATTTATCGTCTGGAATTGGGAACAGGCCAATCCATAATGTTTTGCGGGTATAACTTGTTTTTTTGGTTTTTATTTTTTTGCTTGTAATTACTAAATTTCTCTTTAACTCGTCAATCTCTCTTATTTTTGTTTTAATTGCTTGGATATAGTTAGTTTGTTCTCTAGTCAATTTTTGTTTTCTTTGTCTTAACCCACTAGCTATTCTGCTTGAGTTGTTGTTTGGCTTGTATACCTTGGTCTTGCTGTACGTTTTGTTCCTCTACTTTTATATTCAACTTCAGTTTGAGTTGTCTGACCTTTTTCCTGCTGTAATATGTTCTGCAGTTGCTCTGGACTTTGATAGATGCCAGCTCTTCCCGTGTACACGTTAACATCCCTTCCTTTTCCTTAAGTTGATATTGAAGTTTTTCTATTCCCTCTTCTTATTTTCTCTTCAATTGGCTCATCTGCAAGTGATCTTCCAGGTCAAGTTGTCGAATTTCCCTCTCTAAATCTTCTTTTTCTCTCTGTAATTCATTTAATCCTTTAGACAATCGGTTCGCTGTTTCAGCCAATGTATTGTTTTTCCTTTTGTTTCCGCTGTTCTTACAACTGTTTTTCATGTATTTTTTCTTCAGGTCATTCTCCAAATCTGCATTCTTTTCCCTTTAGTGTTAAATTAGCTTCTCTTTGTTTCAATTTTTTTTCTGTAGTTCTTTATTTTATCCTAATTTACTGATTGAACTTCATCTTTTTATCTTTCAACTGATCATTTAAGCTCTTTATTACATCATTTTCTGTTCTTCTTCTCTATCTTTTGTGTTAACTGCTCAATATTTTGATTCTTCCAAGCTAATTCTTGCCATCCTTTTCAATTCAGCTTTTAAGTCTTCAGCTTCTTCTTCCCAAATTTTGTTTTCCCTCACTTATGCGCTTATTTGTGTATCACCTTCCTTTTCTATTTTGATTAAGTTCTCCTAATTTTCGAGTTTCTCTATAAGTGACTCCAATAGAAGCATCTTGTTCCTTTATTCTTTGATCTCTTTCAAATATCATCGCTTCGTTGTTGTTCATTAACTTTATCTCTTAAGGAGTTGGTACTTCAATCTTAGATTGTCACGCTGCTCTGCAAGTTTGTTCAATTTCATTTATAGCCCCATCTACACCTTTGTAAATCCTTCTTGTTCATACTTTTTTCTTATAATCTTTGTGTATTTCTTTGTTCATCGTAGTCATCGTCAATGTATTCATCAGTAGACTCTTCATCACCAATCTTCACTTTCAACAGAAAAAGAACTTCTACGTGAAGAAGGTGTGCTAGGAGAGGAATACCCACTGCTGCTTGGTGGGTGGTGACTGATGTGGATCTTTGTAAATATTTCCCTCTGCTAATACTCTTTGATTGCCCACAGCACTACCTTGCTCTATGTTAATAAGGAAAGCCTGATATAGAGTTTTTCCGTTAATAAAAAGCTTCTTTATTCTGTTCAACTAACTTTAATATTTTATCTTTTTGTTTCCTCTGGTGGAACTTTAAATCACCAAATTTTTGCTTTACCAACTCACTCTTTTTATGCCCTTAGAACTCACTTCTACAGCATGCTACAATCTGTTGCCTTCAGAATCCTTTAACCTGCCAATTAATGGTCATTTCACATGAACCAGAGCCAGCAAGATCATAGTGCCTTTCACTGCCTTTTTTTTTTTTGCAGTTATTTGACTATCTTCCTAAAGATATGTTATAAACCTAATACCTTCACTTGCTGGTAAATTTTAAAATATTGCTAATTTCTATTGATTTTTCTTCATTTTCAAATCTAATTTTTGAAATCATTTATCTTTGTTGAATACGCTAAGAAATTTTTGACCATATAGAGGTAACTTGTTCTTTTGGTGTCGCATCTATTGATTGCTCAAAAAATTTTTGGAACTCCTTTTCCCATTCTTTTAAATTTATCTGTCCTGTAATGTCCTCATCTTTGCGTAAAGGACCAATAAAGTACCAGATTAAGTTTTTTTCCAATTGTTTTATAGTCTCCTGAAAGCTGCTGCAGATTCAATCACATCTTAAGATGTCCTTTTTTCTGCTTGTTCACCTACATTTGGACTTTGACTTTCAGCTATAAATACATTTTCGTTTTCCTGCGGCATAATTTTACATCTTTAAAAGATATACTATAATATTAACAGATTTTTAAAAAGTCAACTAATCGTTGAGTAAATAAACCTTGAGAATTTGTCCATTATTATAGTAATTACCCCTTAAGAAAAGCAGTATGGACAACAACATTATATAAGAAAATACGATATTAGAGGTATAGTAGGTAAGATTTGTGATTAATGATGGGTACGAGGTAGAAAGTTTGAGCCAAACCAGAAGCAGGTTTGTGTCGACTTCTTGTTTCATTAGATAGATACCGGTATAGAAAGAATTAATTTAGGGGTTTAATTTTATCTGGTAAATGTTATACGCGTTGTTTCATGCTCTTCCATGCTCTACGCTGCAAATTCATCACACAGGCGGATCTGGGTATTATAATAACTGCCTCATAACCCCAAAGGAATATAATGCTTTTAATTTTTAGTAATAAAAAAAGTCTTCTCAGATCAAGAGATAAAGGATAAACAGTAAGAATTAAAAAAAAAACAGTACAAGAATTGGAAGCTTAATTAACATAAATATATAGTGGAGTAGTTCTGCATATTAAAAAAAGTGCAGTGAAGAATAATACACAGAAATTAAAAGAAACAGCCTGGGATTGTGGAAATAGTCCAGCAAGTGGGAATTATATGTGTATTGAAAAGATCTTGCCTGGTCATAATGCATATCGTAACCAATAACTCATAGATGGGGCATTTCCACTTTATGATCCAGATCCTATAGAGGAAAAAAAATCAATTAATTGACATTGTGAAGGAATATGGATGTGATCTTTGGCATTGCGTTAGATGGCGATAGCGATATAGGGTGCGCTTTAATTGATAATAAAGGCAACGTTGTTTCCAATGACCATTTATAATTTTAAATGTGAAGTGCTGAGGAATATCCAAAAAGCAAAAGTTATTGCTAACGTAAAATGATGAAGGTGCATGATTTTGTTAGAAGTTAGAGGGCAAGTTATTACCTGCGCCACTGGACATTCAATTAGTTAAGAAGAAGATGGTAGAGAAGAGGCAAGGTTTGCTGGTGAGTTAAGCGGGCACTTCTTCTTTTTGAGCTTTTTGATGATGGGCTATATTCTGCTGTTAAAAGCAGTTGACATTTTGCTTAAGAAAAACCAAAGCCTATCTCAGGTGATTGAGGATTTACCAGTTATATATCACCATGAAGTAAAGATTGTAGTGAAAGATGAGAAAAAATTTCAAATAATTGAATCAATAAAGAAAAACACTAGAGAAGCAAAAATATTGTATTTTCAGATCTTGATGGTGCTTAAAGTAACCCGATAATAAAGGTTGGTGGCTTCTTAGGGTATCAAATACGCAAACTGCATTACAGCAAGATGAAAGAGAGACTTTAGAAGGTTTTGAACTTATCAAAAAGGTTTTGTTCCATTACATTGATGAAGCAAGGTCTTAAATTGTAGCTACTCACAGAAAAAATTAACCCCTATCTCTTAAATAGAGCCACTTAAGGTGGCTGCTCCTGAAACCTGATTTTGAAGGACTTTCCTTCGTCTTCAATAAAACAAACATTACTTTTGTTTGTTACTGCAGCACACCATTATTCTTAAGATGTACAGTTCCAGAGTGTGATGGTAAGGATTTAGTATAAACACCAGGACTGAGAACATATAAATTCAAAAGGAGTAAGATTCATTAAGAGTTTTGAGTCTCTTTGCATAATTGTAAGCCCTATAAAGATGCTTTGTGAGTTTACTAATGTGAAATGTTATGTCTTTTGTAAACAGCGATGCAGGCTAGAAGTGCGGAATTGTGACTGCAAGGCAATCATCTAATGGTAGAAGTGTATGCTTCGAAATGCGACCTTCTTCTTCTAAAGTTAGAACAGTTGATCTTGATGTTTTGAGGCGTCTTTAGTGAATGAGCGTTTTCTCCATTTGACAATAGTTTTTGGATTAAGGTTTGGAGAGCTTTGCTATACTATTTTGTATTGCTCTACGCTGTTGTCCGGGCGCACCCATGTAACCATAATTCCTCCTTCGATGGTATTTTTTTCTTACATTTTATCATACCATCACACTCTGGGACTGTACATCTAGATTTGAGAAATCTTATAGGCTTTTGTTCTCATGAAAATTATGTTCTCATGAGTAAATTAATGTTATCCTTTTTGTTGATCTAAAGTTTTTATGTTCATACACTTACGTGTCCATAGTGTTTATTCGCTGCTTGAAAGCTCGGTTAAAATTGAGGAGCTGATAGGCCTTTGTTTGCGAAATAAAATGCCAGCGGTTGCAATTACTGATTCAGGCAACTTGTTTGGCTCGCTCGAATTTTCAGAATATGCAGCAAGTAGGGGAATACAGCTAATAATAGGGTGCAATATTATAGTTAAACATTCAGAACAAAATTTACCTATATTATTGCTTTGCAAAAAATGAGCAAGGGTACACTAATTTAGTCACTTTGGTGAGTGAGTCTTTTAAAAAGCGCAAGAATAACAGCGATATTCCTTACGTTGATTTTTGATGAGCTATTGAATTTAAAGTATGGGTCTGATCGTTTTAACCGGTGGATGTTTGGCTCAACTATTGTTGGGGCAAGATAAAGAAAACGGTTGAAAAACTGCTTTCAGCATTCGATGGTCATTTATATGTTGAATTGCAGCGTCATGGGCTAAATAAAGAGCTAGAGCTTGAAGAAGCTTTAATAGATTTTGCTTATCAGCGCAATGCACCACTGGTTGCAACGAACGATGTGTTTTTTCCAAATAGGTCTGATTATGAGGCTTATGACATATTAACGTGCATATCGGAAGGGAGTTATGCCCTGGAGAATAACAGAAAGAAGTTAGCTACCGAGCATTACTTCAAGTCTGTGGCAGAAATGGAGGCACTGTTCAGCGACATTCCCGAAGCAATTCATAACACTAACACTTAGTGATAGCTAAGCGGTGCTCTTTACATGCCAAGAAGCAGGCAGCCTATCTTGCCTAAATTTCCTTGTCGAGAGAATAAAACTGAGAATGAAGAACTGAGGGAGCAGGCAGTTGCAGGGTTGAAGCTGCGTATTGCAAAATCCTCTTCTGTCACCAGAACACCCTCCACTGTCATCCCAGTACTTGATACTGGGATCCAGAGAGATTCCAGCGTCACGCGCTGGAATGACACCAAGCCAGATGATGACACACAACATGATATCGATATCAAGCAATACTACGACCGGTTAGATTATGAACTAAGTGTAATAACTTCAATGAACTATGCTGGTTATTTTCTAATAGTTTCTGATTTCATTCGTTGAGCAAAGCAAATGGCATTCCAGTTGGGCCAGGAAGAGGTTCAGGAGCTGGATCAATTGTTGCTTGGGGCTTACAGATTACAGACCTTGACCCAATAAAGTTTGGCCTAATATTTGAAAGATTTTTGAATCCTGATCGTGTATCAATGCCTGACTTTGATATCGATTTTTGCCAAGAGAAAAGGGACCTGGTTATTGATTATGTTCAGAAAAAGTATTACGGTTATGTGTTACTCAAATAATCACTTTTGAAAATTGCAAAAGGGCAGATTGCGTGATGTTGGTAGAGTATTGCAAAATGCCTTTTACTCTCAAGTGGATAAAATATCTAAAATGGTTCCATTTAATCCAGTAAATCCTGTAACTTTATCGCAAGCGATAGAGCTTGATCAAAACCTGCAGAAAGAACGAGATAGTGATGAGGTGATTGCAAAGCTTCTTGATATATCACTAAAGCTTGAAGGAATATATCGTCACGTTTCAACTCATGCTGCTGGAATTGTAATATGCGATCAAAAATTAGAAAATTTTGTTCCCGTCTATTATGATCCAAATTCGGCTCTGCCAATCACTCAATACAGCATGAAATATGTGGAGAAAGCTGGGTTAATAAAATTTGATTTTCTTGGACTTGGTACGCTAACACTAATAGATCATGTATGTCGTTTAATTAATCGTGATGAAAAAAAGATCGATATTTCTTCAGTTCCTTTGGATGATCAAAAAACCTATGAGATGCTCTCTAGCGGTGATTCAATTGGAGTATTCCAGCTTGAAAGTTCGGGAATGAGAGAAGCTTTAATCAAATTAAAGCCAGATTGCATTGAAGATATTATTGCTTTAATTTCCCTTTATCGTCCAGGACCTATGGATAACATTCCAACTTATGTTGCAAGAAAGCATGGCCTTGAAAAGCCAGATTATATTCATCCGTTACTTGAAGGAGTGTTAAAAGAAACATTTGGGGTAATAATCTACCAGGAGCAGGTGATGGAAATAGCCCGTATTCTCTCTGGATATAGTCTTGCAGAAGCAGATTTGCTGAGACGTGCCATGGGTAAGAAAATTAAGGAAGAGATGGATAAACAACGTGCACTTTTCATCCAAGGGACAACGAAAAATGGCGTTGATTATGACAGGGCAAGTTATATCTTTGACCTTGTTGCAAAATTTGCTGGTTATGGATTTAATAAATCTCACGCAGCTGCATATGCGGTTATATCTTATCAAACGGCTTACCTTAAAGCTAATTATTCATTAGAATTTTTTACAGCACTAATGAATCTAAATATTGATGATAGAGATAAACTGAATTTATTTTATCATGCAGCAAAGTTTAGTGGCGTTACCGTTCTTCCACCTGATATAAACAAGTCTCAAGCTGAATTCTCAATAGAGGGTGAGTGCATACGTTATGGTATTGCTGCATTGAGGAATGTTGGTTTTTCTATAGCAGAAGGAATAGTGAACACACGTTCAAGCGCTTATAAGGACATATGGGAATTCATTCAAAATTCAGGTCATATAATAAATAAGAGAGCGCTAGAAAGCCTAATTAAATCCGGGGCATTCGATAGCGTGCATAAGAACAGAAAGCAGCTATATGAGTCAATGGACACACTGATTTACTTTGCAAATAAAAACAAACAGGATAGAGAATCAAGTCAAGCTGCTTTGTTTGGTAGTCTTGATGTACTCAAACCGAAATTTGAGAATGTGGAAGATTTTGATGAAGAGGAAAAATTAGAGCATGAGTTATTTTCACTAGGATTTTATTTAACTAATCATCCACTTGAAAAATTTAGAATTCTTCTGGAAAAGTTAAATATTGGGTTTATCGGAGAAAATAGAACAGCAAAAACTGCTGGGGTAATATTAAATGCACGTATGAGAACTTCAGAGCGTGGAAGGTTTGTTATACTCACACTTTCTGATCCCCATAACGTTTCTGAAATAGCATTTTATAATAATGAAATAATAGAAGAAAAAAGAGATTTATTTTCACCAGGAACATTTGTGATAATTGATCTTGAAGCTTCGGAAAATACGACAAGATTAGCAGGCAAGGATATATCTGAGTTTACAAAAAGAATCACTTCTACAATAAAAGAATTAGTTCTCACCACTGAGTGCACGGATTCGCAAAAAGCCGCTATGGAATTAAACACAATATTGAAAGATGAAGGCAGAACCAAAATAATGCTAAAACTTCTTCTCGAAAAACATAAAGTGAGCATCTTATTACCAGGTGCATACTCAATTGCTCCTCAAGTTATTTATGAAATATCTAACTTAAGCTGGATTAAAGGCGTAGAAATTAATACAAATAACTTGCTTATATAAAAAAGCTTTATATAATGAAATATTTAATCGGTATTAAAGGAAGATATAGTGAATCTTTATGAATTTACTTTTATAGCACAACAAGGATTGTTACAGCAAGAAGTAGAGGAGATGGTCCAAGAGCTAGCTGTTTCATTGAAAAATATTAAAGCAGATGTTATTTTCCAGAAGATTAAGAGTCTTATGGAAAGGCAAAATAGTACGCTTACAAAACAAGAGTTAGAAACGCGTGCTGAAAACATTAAAGAAGGTCTAGTTGCTTACTCTGATTTCTTGGAAGATCTTACAAAAATTTTATGGGTTGAATTGGAAGAAGATCTTTCAAATTTGAAAGAAGTGAAGTCAAAAATCGATAAAGAGTTGAAAGATGACCTAAAAGATTTAGGAATAACGCAAGATTTTATAAAATTTCTAGGAGGCAGTGAGCAAATTACTAAAAGTGCGTTTATCCATAATGCAGTAAATGCTTTGAAGAGAAATATTTCAGAACATCTAATAAAGATTTTTCAAGATATTTTGAAAGATTTTAGAATAAACGGTCCAACTCAATCGAGCAAAGCATTGGAGATGCTTTTGGAAAACATTGAAGCATCAGGATTAATCAAGTATGAACATTGGGGTCTTTTGGATTTTGCATATCCAATAAATAAGATGAAGAGCGGTCATTATTGTATAATGTGCATAAGTTCTACTGCAAGCATTCTGAATGAATTTGTGCGTAGAATGAAACTTAATGAGAACATTATTCGCCACTTGTCTGTGCAGGTTGATAAATTTTTGAAGGTAAATCTTATATGATGAATAAACAAATTGAGGAGCAAAGCGCATAATGATGAAAAGACGAAATAGTTTTAATAATTCTTACGTATCTGTAAATAATAGGACTGGCTTTAGGCGTTCTAAAGTTTGCCCTCTTGCTACGTCTAAAGATGAAGACATAGATTATAAGGATACAGGTTTATTATCCAAGTTTACCTCTGACTATGGTAGGATATTACCTAGAAGATTAACAGGCGTATGTGCAAAAAAACAAAGGAAGTTACGCTTAGCGATCATAAGGGCACGTTTTTTAGCTCTTGTTCCTTACTGTACTAAAAAAGTTTAGGTAATTTATGTTGATAATTTTAAAGGAAAATATAAGGACTTTAGGTAAGTTTGGTGAAGTTGTCAAAGTTAAACCAGGTTATGCACGTAATTTTCTTTTTCCACAAAGAAAAGCGGTGAAGGCTACCAAGGAGAATTTAGCAAAACTAGAAGAACAACGTTTATTGCTGGAGAAAGAGAATACAAAAAGATTAAATGTAGCAAAAGAGCTTGCATTGTCACTACATGATAAGTTTGTGGTATTGATAAAGCAAGCTTCAGAGGATGGTAAAATTTTTGGTTCTGTAACAACACGTGAAATTGCGAAAGTTTTACTACAAGAAGGACATGCGATAGATCACCGTAGTTTATCTTTTGGTGGAATAAGCATCAAAAACTTGGGTGAATACCAAGTAAACGTAGAATTACATAGTGAAGTAGTAGTACCAATTACTATATACGTCGTGAAATCCGAAACAGATGCAAATGAGCTAAGGCAAGTAAAATTGCAAAATCAGAAGTCTGAGCAACAAGAAGGTGAAGCAGTGGAGCAAGAAGATGCAAATAACAAATAGCAGTGAATAAAATATATCAACTATTCCTGTCATTCCAGTGCCTTTTTTTTCTGTCATCCCAGTGCGTGACACTGGGATCTAGCGTATTCAAAGATAAGACGGGGGTCATTTAATGATCCCACGCTATAGCCAAAAAGAAATGTCTTCCATTTGGGAGGAAAATAATAAATTTAATATATGGCTTAAAATAGAAAAATTAGCGTGTGAAGCTCAAGCAGAGTTAGGAGTGATTCCAAATAGTGTTGCTCAGAAGCTTTCTGGTGCTATTGAATTTGATATTGAACGTATCAACGAAATTGAATCCATTGTAAAACATGATGTTATAGCTTTTCTGACATATGTTGCTGAAAAAGCGGGAGTTGATGTTCGTTATCTCCACTATGGAATGACAAGTTCTGATGTTTTGGATACATGCCTTGCGGTGCAGTTGAAAGAGTCATGTGATATTTTACTCGGGAATCTAGAAAATTTACTTGCAGTATTAAGAAAAAAAGCTGAGGACTATAAAGATATTGTTTGTGTTGGGCGCAGTCATGGAATGCATGCAGAACCAACAACTCTTGGATTAAATTTGCTAGATTTTTTGCTGAATTTAAACGCAATTATCAGAGATTAATTAGCGCACAAAAGAGATCTCAATTTGTAAAATATCAGGTGCAGTAGGTAATTTTGCAAATGTTGATCCGTTTGTTGAAGAGTATGTAGCGAAAGAAATGGGACTCATACCTGAAACCATATCGTCTCAAGTCATTCCTCGTGATAGACATGCCATGTTCTTTTCGGTTTTGGGAGTGATTGCAAGCTCAATAGAAAATATTGCAATTGAAATTCGTCATTTGCAAAGAACTGAAATCGGCGAAATTTCTGAGCATTTTTCCATTGGGCAGAAGGGAAGCTCTGCTATGCCACACAAATGTAATCCTATTTTAAGTGAAAATCTGACGGGACTCTCACGTTTAATACGCAGTTATGTTTTTCCTGCGTTAGAAAATGTTGCATTGTGGCACGAACGTGATATATCACACTCGTCTGTGGAAAGATGCATTGCTCCTGATGCTTGTATAACAATGGATTTCGCTTTAGTGCGATTAACAGATTTGATAGATAAATTGGTAATCAATAAGGAAAACATTGAAAATAACTTAAATTTTTCAAAAGGTTTAGTTTTCTCACAGCGTGTATTGCTTGAGTTAGTAAATAGTGGTTTGGCGAGGGAAGAGGCGTATAAAATTGTTCAGAGCAATGCAATGAAAGTGAAACAAAACAACAGCGATTTTCTGGCCGAATTGAAACAAGATAAACCTTTACTTAAGGTTATTAACTCGGAAAAACTTGAATCTTTGTTTGATTTGAAATATTATACAAAGCATGTAGGTCACATATATAGCAAGGTTTTCAATTAGGCTGAGTAGCTCAGTTGGTAGAGCAGGAGGATCATAATCTCTTGGTCGGGGGTTCAAGTCCCTCCTCAGCCACTCGAACTAAACTATGTTTAGCAAGATAGTGCTATTGGTGAAGTAGTGCGACCCAGTGTCAGCTACTTGGAATGGTTACGTTCAGTCACTTAGGTGTACAGTTTAGAGGACAATGGATAAGAGATTGTGAAAAGGGTTTAGCTTTTGGCCTATGATCTCTTTAAATGATAGAATTTCACTACAAAACTTAACTTTCTTCTATGCAATTAGCTAAGTCAAGAAAGGTGAATCTATCTCTTGTTGCAAACGCAAGATCAACCACTTTACAATATTGTTCTTTATTCCAACTGAGGTGCTCTGGTAAGTGCGGAATTGATAGATCTTCAAATATTTTTTGCAGGTATTTTGCAGGTAGTAAATTTTGCTTAATTAAATTGGAAATATTAGTCCATTCTTTACAAATAATCTCTTGGATTTTTTGCTGCATAATTTGCTTCTGTTCAAAAGTTCTTACAAATTCGATATTATCAAAGCACTGAGTTATATGTTTTACATCTAAAGTGGTCGGGTTGATAATCGGGTTTTGTATTGATAATATCTTTTCCTGCAAATTAGCCATGGTAATCGTCGTAACAGCAATTTTTTCGCCATGTAGTGAGGAATGATCTCTTGTTACCATTTCCATTGCGTGAGCTACCATATGCTCTCCTTGGCTTGCAGAATAGCTGCCTTTTGATATTACCATTCCAAGTCCTGAAATGAGTAGAACTTCCATAAGTAATAGGACCACTTTTCTACTTCTTTTAGTAAGCGCCGTATACTCTCTTAGCAAAATTTGCTCCAAATCGCGAACAAGTGTAAAAGGTAATTCATTGTATTCTGTGCCAAGCAACAGATGAGATAGTAGCCAGTCAGCCTGGACTGTCGAACGGCAAATGAAATCTGCAAATCCGCTTAATGTGAGGCGCAGTGGTGCATTGGTAAGTATGTCTATATCTATATATATCGCTCTTGGAAGATGTGCTTTGAACGATTTTTTGTATCCATTTACTAATATTGAAGCATTTGCGGATGTATATCCATTCATGGAAGCGGCTGTTGGGAACGATATATAATCTTTTTTCTCGAGGTAGCTTGCATATTTGCAGATGTCGTTAACGGTGCCGCTACCAAATGCAACTATTAGGTCACTGTCTTTTGCTTTGTTTCTAACTAGATTTATGGTTTCAAGAGAGGCAAGTGAAAGATTAGTACCCATGGTTGGTGTCATTCCAGCGCGTGACGCTGATTTTTTTTCCTGGATCCCAATCTCGGAGGACTGGGATGATAAAATGTAGGGAGCATCCGAAATGATATGAGGTTTTGCAAGAGGCCTAACGGTATTGCTCGGGATAATTAAGTAAGAAATTTTATTAAATACGTTTTTGTTTAAAAGTTTTGCTGTATTTTCATCTGCAACTAGAAAGATGTCATTTCCGTGTCGTGTGCATATTTTATAGATATCATCAGCAAGGTGGTAATCTGTTATTACTTCCCTTAGAAAAATTTGTTCGGCTTGATGTAATATTTGCTTTAAATAGTGCATAGAGTGTTTACAATATAGCAATATAAGTATTTTAAGATTGACATGAAAATTGACCCTGTAGAGCTAACTAAGAAATTGATCTCTTTTGAGAGTATAACACCAAGGGACGGCGGGGCAATAGAACATATAGCAACAATCTTTAAGAAAAGTAGCTTTGACTGTGAGATTTTAGAATTTGGTGATGATGGAACTAAAGTTAAAAATCTTTATGCGAAATATATAAACGGAGTACCAAATTTGTGCTTTGCTGGGCATGTTGATGTTGTACCACCGGGTCAGTTAAAAGATTGGGCATTTGGTCCATTTAATCCAGAAGTTAGAGATGGAATGCTATATGGAAGAGGAGCAGCTGATATGAAAAGCGGAATAGCTGCATTTATTGCTGCTATGGCAAATTTAATTGCAGAAAAGTTTCAATTTAATGGTTCGATAAGTGCATTGATTACCAGTGCTGAAGAAAGCACGGAAGAATATGGAACAAAGGCAGTTTTGGAATGGATGAAAAGTAAGCAAAAAAAAATAGATTTTTGTGTAGTTGCCGAACCAACCAGTAGTGAGAAATTAGGTGATACCATAAAAATAGGCAGAAGAGGTTCTGTAACATTTGAATTAATTTGCCATGGAAAACAAGGACACGTTGCCTACCCAGACCTAGCAGATAATCCAATATATAAGGTAATATCGATATTGAGTAAGGTAAAAAATACTACTTTTGATCATGGTAATAAATATTTTCAGCCTTCACATTGCGAAGTTACTACTATCGATGTTGGAAATAATACTAGCAATCTAATACCTAGTTCAGCAACTACACGTTTTAGCATTCGATATAACGATACACAAACACCTGACGGCTTATATAAGCTGATTGATGAAATATGCTCCAGTGTAACTAACGATTATAAACTTTCTATGCATAGCAGCAGGGACGTTTTCCTCTCTACTCCTGATAGAAATACTGATATTATGCTTGATGCGATAAATAAAGTTACCAGTATTGATGCTGTGCTGAGCACAAGTGGTGGCACATCTGACGCTGCGTTTATCAAAGATGTTTGTCCAGTGATTGAATTTGGTATAATCAACAAAACCGCACATCAGATAAACGAATGCGTATTAGTAAATGATATACACAAATTAACAGCTATATATAAGGAATTTATAGAAAATTATTTCAATCCCACTAATAAAATATTGAATCAGATCAACGTAGTTAGTAATATACCTAGTGGTCCATTGTTAGCTTAGATGTAATCAGATCTCTTGCATAACTGTTGTTTGAGTAACAACTGCCAGCGTGTGACGTTAGAATCCAAAAACCATGAGAGCTACAAAAACCACTTGACAAACTCCGCCAGCTCCCTTATCATGGAAGTGAAGCTATTGTATTTGCTTTCGCCAATCTGCAGATTAAAAGGTAAGGATTACTTAATGTATCGGCGTCTTATGTTTAATTTTTTGCAGTATATAGATACTGTATGTCTTTACAAAACTTCATCTACATCTAGGTTTTTATCTAAATAAGCTGAACGCGCTTATAAAGCGTTACAAGACATCAAAAAATGCCAATACTCGACAGAGATAGTAAAAGACTAGCTAACTCGGGGATTTTTTGTCTTTTTTTCTGCTTAGTAAATTTCTTAAACATTTGCAGCGTAGGTTAGTTGCAATTAAAAGCAGCTGAATTTCGCTTGTCAAGCGTTTAAAACATAAAAAACGCCAATATTTTAAAGCGGATAATAACCACGGGGCTTCTTTTGCCTTTTTTTCATTTGGTAAATTTCTTAATGTTTGTAGCTAGAGACTCTCATCTTTAGCGAGCTTCAAGGTAATTGGTTGCTATTTGCGAAAATATTCGCATAATTTAAGTAACATTACTTAATAAAAATTAACTATGGAGCTTAATAAGATTGCAGCATCGATTTTACTTTCTGGGCTAATCATTATGATAGTCAGCAACGTAGTTGATATGCTGTATAGTCCAGAGGAATATAAGATTGAACACCAAACGATAGTAACTGCTGGTAACAATGAGTCCCAGCAAAAAATCGAGCAAGTGGCGCTCGATATTGGAGCGCTCATGCAGAATGCTAGCTTTGAAAAAGGTAAATCAGCAGCAAAAAAATGCATAGCCTGCCATAGTTTTGAGAAAGGTGAAATGAATAAAGTAGGACCAAACTTATGGAACGTAGTTGGAAACAAAAAGGCCCATCTTGGCAACTCATTCAATTACTCAAAAGCAGTGCTTGAAAGAGGTGGAAAATGGGGGTATGAGGAGCTATTTGCCTTTTTAAAGAACCCAAAAGCCTATATAAAAGGTACACGTATGGCATTTGCAGGTATTTCCAATCCACAAGAAATTGCAGATCTAGTCAGCTATTTGCGTTCGATGAGCGATAGTCCGGTTGCTTTGCCAAAGTAGTATGAATTATTGTAAATTGTTTGATGGAAATAATGGTCACATAGCATATCGAAAGCTACAAGGGAAGAAAGCTTCTGTAGTTTTTTTCGGTGGGTTTGCATCTAATATGGATGGAACTAAAGCAACTGCTATTTACAAGTTTTGCCAAGAAAATGATGTAGCACTTGTGCTATTTGATTATTTTGGTCACGGTCATTCAAGTGGTAATTTTATTGATTACACGATAAGTGATTGGCAAAAAAATTGTGCTAAAGTGATGAGTGAATTAACTAGCGATAAACAAATAATTATAGGTTCAAGTATGGGAGGATGGCTGATGCTGCTCACTGCCCTTCAATCTTCAGAAAAAATTGCAGCATTAATCGGCATATCGCCTGCTCCTGATTTCACTGAAGATTTGATATTCAAGCAATTGTCAGACAAGCAAAAAGAAGAACTAGATTCTAAAGGTGTAATAGATTTTACTTCAGAGCATTGTACATACAAAATAACTAAAAATTTGATCGAAGATGGCAGAAAGAACCTTCTTTTAAACAGAGAAGCAATATATATAAACTGTCCTGTGCGCTTATTGCATAGCATTAATGATAAAGATGTTCCTTATCAAACTTCATTGAATTTAGCTGAAAAAATTAAGTCAACCGATGTTGAAGTATACTTGATGAAATCAGCAGAGCACAACATGTCTGACAATCACTCACTGAAAGTTTTATTTAAGACCATTAGAGAATTTTTGCCAGCAAAAACATATAGGTAACCGTTCACAGATTTTCGCTTAATTCTTTAATCTCACTAATGGAAAGACCAGTGCACTCAACAATAATGTTGATGTCAACATTATTAGCCAGCATTGCTTTTGCGACTTCAATTTTCCCTTCAATTTTTCCTTTCTCTATACCTTTTTGTATACCTTTCTCTTCAGCAAGATCAAGTCTGTATTCAAGAATGGCTTCTTCTTTGCGTAGATCCATTATTCTTTCTTCGTAAGCTACTAAATCTTTTTCGTTCCAACGAAACTTGTCTAATTCATCATATGCTAGCTTTATTAT
Organism: Crematogaster levior; assembly: GCA_901521435.1. Lineage (NCBI taxonomy): Eukaryota > Metazoa > Arthropoda > Insecta > Hymenoptera > Formicidae > Crematogaster > Crematogaster levior. The sequence continues at coordinate 116,164 of CABEGB010000682.1, read as the reverse complement.
TGGCGCTTTTTCTGCTATCTCTTTTAAGTCCTCTTCTGTTGTTTCTTCTGCGTATTTAAAAAAGAAACACCACCTTTCTACTATACTTTCTAACTGCTCTACCTTACTTTTTGAAAGTTTGGGCAATCCAATAAAGACAAATTTAAAATCTTTTAAGTAATGGCCGTTAGTTTTTATATCACGTATATTATGAGTAGAGATATAATCAACTTCTTCAGGAAGTAAGTTACAATTTGATATAGCAATAAAGAAGACTTTCTTTAAATCAATGTAGTTGCCAGATTTATCTAATTGTCTTGAGTAGGCTTTAGCGGCATATAATTGAGCGCGTTTTTCGAAGCCCTTGTCTCTAGCGAGCTGCATTTCTGCTATATATCTATTTCCATGAGAATCCTTGCAGAGAACATCAACAATACTTTGTTTATCAGAGGCAACTTCGGGATCCATAATAGTGCTAAGAAACTCAACTTCTTGTATTGCATTTATCTCAGTAAACCCTAAAATATCGTTCAAAAAGTGGATCAGGATATTCTTATTTTTTTCCGTTCCAAAGATTTTTTTGAAACACAAATCATTGCGAGGATCGAGAAATTTTGAAAGAGCCATGGCAAAAATGCTTGAAAATATTAATAATTATACACACAATTATTCAATCATATTTTTGAAGATAGCTAGTTTCTGTATTTATTTTAAATTGAAGAAAACTCAAATGAAAGATTGTGCTTTGCTAAAAATCACAGAATGCAGTCTGGTTACAAATAAACTATTTTGACAGTTAATGGGGTCTAGTTTTGACGTATGGACTATCCAAAGAAAAGGGTGGTATCATAACCTCAAAAATTTTTATGCTTTCTTCATTCAGAAACTCATACTTACCCTGCATTATTCCTGACGGTGCATTTAAGTATGTTCCACTTGTGTATTTAAATACCTCTCCAGATTTTATCACAGGTTGTTCTCCGATAACACCAACTCCGGCAATCTCATTTATTTTTCCCTTATAATCTATTATTTGCCAATGACGACTTAATAATTGAATAGTTGATTGGCTTTTGTTTTTTATCTTAACGTTATACATCCATACATAGCAATTTTCATAAGGAATGGATTGCTCTTCAATATAAATTGGTAAAACTGTAACTTCAACAAAGTTGGTAGTTAGTGTGTACTCTATCATTATAAAATATTCATGATAAGAAAATAGTATTTTAATTATATACTTTTTTCATAGATTTTTCAAGTATACTTTAATTAGGAAATATCAATTTATAGTATGAATGAACCAGATGCGCTTAGCAAAAAAGTAATAGGAATAATAGGTGGTGGACAATTAGGTAAAATGACTGCTATCGCTGCAATAAAACTTGGACAAAAAACACATGTTTTTGCCAGTGCTAAGGACGATCCGGCTTGCTCTGTTGCTGATGATTTCACAATAGCAGATTTCTCTGATAAGAAAGCGCTTGAATCTTTTGCACAGAGTGTGGATTTGGTCACTATTGAGTCTGAAAATATTCCATGTAGTGCAATTGATATCGATGTAAATTTTTATCCGGGTAAAAAAGCGTTACACATTTCGCAAAACAGACTGAGAGAAAAGGATTTTATTAAAAACTTGGGTGTAAAAACTGCTGATTATAAGAGTATACAAAATTATAATGAGCTATTAGAAAGCAGTAGAGCTTTTGGCTATCCAACAAGGCTGAAAACAACAGAAATGGGTTACGATGGAAAAGGGCAATATGTGCTTGAGAATGATTCTGAAGTGAAGCAATTTGCTTCCTTTGATTGGAATACAGAGTACATACTTGAAGCAAGTGTTGATTTACTGAAAGAGGCTTCAATAGTTATTGCAAGAGATAAAAACGGTAAAGTAGCTTTTTTTCCTATAGCAGAAAATTACCACGTTGATGGAATACTTGATACTTCAACAGTGCCAGCTAAAATAGATAGCAAATTAACTCAAGAGGTACAACGAGCTGCAAAGAAAATAGCAAATGCGCTCGATGTAATAGGAATTCTGGCTATTGAATTTTTTGTTACTAAAGATAACGAGTTGTTAGTTAATGAACTAGCTCCAAGACCTCACAATTCTTGCCACTGGAGCTTGGATGCATGTAACGTTAGTCAATTTGAACAGCTGGTTAGGATAATATGCGGGCTACCTATGCAGGAAGTAGTATTACGCTTTCCTTGTATGACGAAAAATATAATAGGTAACGATATATATGATTCTCATAAGTATTTGAGCAACGAAAAAGCTAGTTTAACCATATATGGGAAAAAAGAGGTTAGAGATAAGCGTAAAATGGGACATGTCAATATAGATTTAAGTTATTGAGTCTCTCTTATTAGATGTACAGTTCCAGAGTGTGATGGTAAGGATTTAGTATAAACAATTCAGGAGCACTGAGAACATATAAATTCAAAAGGAGTAAGACCACTAAGAGTTTTGAGTCTCTTTGCATAATTGTAAGCCATATAAAGATGCTTTGTGAGTTGCTGATGTGATTGGTAGTAGTATTTTTTAAAGTTTCGTTCAACTTGCCCAAGATTTTTGTTAGACGATGTTCAATATTATGTTCTTTACAAACTCTATCAAATATGTGTTGGAAAGCGTATTTATGGCGTTTCTGGTTGGTAAATTGTATACCGTTGTCTGTCAAAACAGTGTGTGGTAGAATTTTAATCAAATTACGTAAAAACTCAGCAGCTATGGGTTTTGTAGCACGTTTATGTAACTCAACATAGGTGAATTTGATCTATAGCAACAAATAGATATAGTTTTCCCTCCTCTGTTCTGACTTCTGCAATATCAATATGCTATAGGATATTTCTTAAATTTCTTTTTTGGTTTAATCAACATCTGGCAGTTTGCTAATGTTATAACAGCGATGCAGGCTAGAAGTGCGGAATTGTAGACTGCAAGGCAATCATCTAATGGTAGAAGTGTATGCTTCCGAAATGCGATCTTCTTCTAAAGTTAGAACAGTTGATCTTGGATGTTTTGAGCGTCTTTAGTAAATGAGCGTTTTCTCCATTTGACAATAGTTTTTGGATTAAGGTTTGGAAAGCTTTGCTATACTATTTTGTATTGCTCTACGCTGTTGTCCGGGCGCACCCATGTAACCACAATTCCTCCTTCGATGGTATTTTTTTCTTACATTTTATCATACCATCACACTCTGGGACTGTACATCTTATATCATCAGAGCCTCTGCATAGCCAAATTTGGGTTTTGAGTAGACACAGCAGCTACTGTAATATAGTTTCGAAAGAAGTCTAATGTATTTTGCTATATGATCATAGGTCTAACAGGCGGAATTGGGGTAGGAAAGAGCTTTGTAGCTAGTTGCTTTCAAGAGTTTGGTGCTGCTGTGTTTGATGCTGATTCTGTTGTACACCAACTTTATAAAGTGGATAAAAGCATAATAAGTTATGCAGAAAAAAATTTTCCTGGAGTGGTAGTAAATGGTGAAATAGGTAAAACAGTACTGTCTAAATATTTCTTAGCCTACGATGAAAATTGGAAACAATTTCAATCTTTGGTTCACTCTGCTGTGCTGCGTGAATTAGAATTTTTTATTGCCAAGGAAAAAAAGATCGATAGAAAGCTTTTAGTTTTAGATGTGCCACTTCTATTAGAAACAAAATTTCATTCATACTGTGACCTTATTATTTTTATCTATGCAGATAGCGTTGTGCAAGCTCAAAGACTCAACGAACGCAACATAGATAAAGAAAAGCTAAATTTAATCTTCAATGTTCAGTTATCTATTGAGGAGAAAAGGAAGATGAGTGACTTTATTATCGATACCAGTGTAAGCAAAGAGTATGTTTTTTCTCAAGTAAAAGATATAGTGGATTCATTAAACCTAAACACGTAGCTAATGCAGCCCTACGTCATATCAACTTGGCCGCTAACAAGCAGCGGGATGACGGTTGTCAGGGTAGTACCTTTTCTCCTGTCATCCCAGTGCTTGACACTGGGATCTAGCTTTTTGCAATAATTTTATCGAAAATGTTTGCTCGTTTACAATCAATTTTTCCTGGATCCCAGTGTCTGGGCACTGGGATGACACCCTACCCTAACCGTCATACCGCCGCGGTATCTCTTAACATAGATCCCGCTAACACGTAGCGGGATGACGATTGTCGATAAATCTAAGTTACTTTAGCAACAGTTATTCTCCACTAAATTACTCTGAATTTTGGTTATATTATTTGCGGATTTCACTGCTGAAATCTCAAATTTTGAGCTTGTGTTCAAAAATGATTCAACTGACCTGCCAAAAAAATCATATCTCCATCCCTTGAATAATTTATCTGTCTGTCCAGATATTGACCCGGTTAACTCATCTTTTGAAGAAACTAATTTCCTTGATATGTTACTTTCTTTACATTTACTATCTAAAATAATTGAGAGTATATCAAGTACAGATTTGTCATAATTACTCGATAAGGTGTTGTTTTGCTGCATCCAATTTCTCTCATTTTCATTAAAAATATTCACAAACTCTAGTAAATCCGCATCTTTTATATTTTTTGTATTCCTCTTGAGATCATCTAAAATCTCATCAACATGCTCTACATTTTTTTCAATAAAATCAGCTATTACAGCATCATTGATTATTTTATTACGGTTCATATTATAGCGCTGTGCTAAGGTTTCTTGCCACTCACTAACTGCTTTAACAGTTAGTATCAATCTTGGATTTACTTCATAATTAAATTTAATCCTCTTCCATGCATCTTTTGGGCTATGTAAATACTTATTTATATCAACTATTGATTCCATCTCTTCTTGAAACCAACCCATCCTATTATTTTCTTCAAGTTTATTGCACAATATTTGGTATAGGTCATATAGGTGTACCACGTCGTTTATTGCATAGTCTAACTGATCCTTGGACAACGGACGCCTTAACCAATCTGAATTTTTAGCTTTAATTTTATCCAGCACTACTCCTTGATATTGCTCTACTACTTTTGAGTAACCAATAAAGTCATGATAATAATGACAAAACATAGCGGCAACTTGGGTATCAAAAATGGGAGTGGGAATACATTTAAACACAGTGAGTAAGGATTCTATATCCTGCCGGCAGCTATGAAACACTTTGGTTATCCCATGATTTAGCATTATTTTCTTAATGAATGATAAATCAATTTCTGGCACTAATGCGTCTACAATAAAACTCTTCTCTCCGTAAGAAATTTGAATTAACGACAATTTTGGGTAGTAGATTAAATTATTTCTAATGAACTCCGTGTCAACTGCTATAAATTTTGGCTTTTTTGCTATCAACCCCTCACATATGTCCTCCAGCTCCGACGTTGTATTAATTAACATATGTTTTTTATTCAGTGGTTCTACTTTATCTGACCTTACCCAGAAAAAGTAGAGAAAAGTTAAGACGTTTTTATCACGAGAATGATGCATCAAATTGTACAGGAATGCAATAATTAATAGCAGAATGCCTACGTTGTTTGTTATAAAAGATTTCTATGTATTCAAATATGGCAGTTCTGGTTTGTTGAGCGAGAATAAGCAGCTCCCTTTTGAGTGAACTTTTCTGCAACAGAGTTATCGTAACAACATCCCTTATGGCTCATGCTGGAAATGATGTTTTTTGTGTTCAATAGAAATTGGTAATTTTGAGAGGTATACTGTGACCCTTGATCGCTATGTAACAGCAGATTTTTATCGGGTTTGCGCTTATTAACGGCCATCAATTTGGCTGATCAGTGGTGAATCTTTGATCCAATATGTTCGGAGCCACAACTCGGTTGCTTATTTGCTGTTTTTTATTTTTGAACCTTGCATCACACTTTGTACTGTTTTAATTTTTGCCTAAAGCTTTTAATTCAGCGTGAATTTTAGGGATCTGCATTTGGATGCTTTTTTTGAATATCTGCTAGAAGCCCATCTCTTGCTAATTCCTTACTGCTTTTTCCCTTAGCAACCCATACCACCAGCAGATATGTCTAAAACCCTACATAGTTCCTGTATTTTATAGCAATTTCTATATAAAAGAATACTTTACTCTTTTTGTTTGGTCAGGGCTTTTTTTTTATGTCTCTTTCTCTTGTTACTCTTGCTAGTTCTTTTTTTAGATCAAATCTTTCTTTGTCATAAGGAGCCTTTGTCTGGAAATGCGTATGCTTTTGACATTTTTCCATCATATTTTCTTACTTAACATACTGCCATCTATGCCTAGATCTTTTTCTATTTTTGTACTTCTGTTTCTTTAACCAGCTTAACAGCTTCTAATTTGAATCCTGCTGCTTCTATTTGCCATATTTTGAAAAAACGTTTTATTTTACTCCAAAAACGTCTTAACTTTCTCTCTACTTTTTCTGGGTAAGGTCAGAGTATCCACTTTAACCTCTCTAAATTTGCTCATAACCTCTTAACTTGACGCGTATGATTCCCTACTTGGATGACAGATAGTAGTGCGAAAGCCTCTTACAACTTACTTTTAATTAGTCTAACCCATGCGTGCCAATCCCTCTCACCAAGATTGCTTTCAAAAGATAGGAGATCCTTTACAGCTTTTGAGCAAATTTCTTCACTTGGAATTGATAACTCCCTATTCATTGCTAACGTTAAACATTGAGTTTTGCACGCTTGTTCTAAATGATACGTGTAAAACATTGCTTCTTGTATAGTACGACCACACGTTATAGATCCATGATTGCGCATTAACATGACAAAATTTTCTTTCAGATCAGCTATTAACCTCTTTCCTTCTGTATTGCTAAGTGCTAGGGAGTTATAATTATGGTAAGAGATTTTATTGTAAAAGTGCAGTGCCCATTGACTTATTGGAAGTAGTCCATCTTTTAGAGAAGAAACTGCTACAATAGAAGGTGTATGCAGGTGAAAAATTGCTTGAATGTCTTTCCTTGCTTGATAAACAAAACCATGAATTATATAGCCAGTTTTATTATATTGATATTCTGTACCCTCAATCACATTTCCATCTAGTGATACTCTCATCAATGAATTTTCATTCACTTCGTCAAAGCGTATACCAAATGGGTAAATATAAAACGACTTTTGATCTTCAGAACGTACCGAGAGGTGAGTATATGTATGATCATCCAGTTTAAGGTAAGACAAAATCTGATAGGCATAGACTAGATCCCTTTTTACTCTGCTCTTTGTTAACAACACAATCCTCTGTTAGAACCTGTACATGATCTCAAAGAAGAAATAAAGAATGAAGTGAAAATAAATTTATTTACCAAAATAGAGTTGCCTTGGTCTACAGATCTTAGTTTCTTTATCATTTATCATTTCATACCACTGAGTAACCCAACCAGTGGTTCTTGCAAGTGCAAAAATAGGCGTGAACATATTTGAGGGAATATCGATAGCATTCATTATTATACCTGAGTAAAAATCAACATTTGGATATAACTTACGCACGATAAAATATTCATCCTTTAAAGCTATTTCTTCAAGTTTTTTTGCAATTTTGAGCAATTCATTATTTTGTTCTAGTTTACTTAGAACCTCATGACAAGCGTCTTTCAATATCCGCGCGCGCGGATCATAATTTTTATAAACACGATGTCCAAATCCCATCAATTTAAATGGATCTTTATCATCTTTAGCTTTTTCGATGAATTTATCTATATCTTCACTTTGCTCTATCTCTTTTAGCATATTTATAACTGCTTCATTAGCTCCACCATGTGCTGGTCCCCAAAGTGTAGCAACTCCTGCAGAGAGGCTTGCAAACAGATTAGAACCAGCCGATCCCACCAATCTGACAGCCGCCGTAGAAGCATTCTGTTCATGATCAGCATGGAGAGTAAATATTTTATCCAGAGCTTTTGCAAAAAGGGCATTATCAACAGCATCGCCAAATATCATCTTTAAGAAATTTTCACTGTAACTTAATTCATTGTTAGCATTTATGAATTCCTGATTGTTGATATGCCTATAAATCATTGCAACAATTGCAGGAACTTGTGCTATTGCAGAAATTCCAAAATCTAAATCTTCACCATTGACATTGTTGCCATGTGTTTCATGGTAAGATGCTGACAAATTTGCAAAACATGCAACTAAAATCGACATAGGGTGAGCAGTTTTTGGAAATGCTTTGATCACATTTGTAACTTGCTCTGATACTTTGGATGATTCTTGTATTTTGAGAAGAAATTTTTTGTGTTGCTCTGAATTGGGTAGTTCACCATAGAGTAATAAATAAATCACAGCAGTAAAACTATTATTCTCTGCCAAATCAGCTATATCATGTCCCCTATATTTAAGAACTCCTTCATCTCCATCAATAAATGTAATCGAAGAAGAACATGAAGCTGTGGAAACAAACCCCGGATCATAAGTGAATAATCCTGTCGTCTTATATAAATCCTTGATATTTAACACGTCAGGACCTATTGTTCCACTTAATATGGGTAGCTCAATTTTTAATCCATTACTTAGTTCTAATAGCACTTTTTTATCCATCACTTAAGCTACTTAAATTTTATACAGAATATACAAACTGAAGAGTATATATTAATACAGTTAACTTTACATTAACCGTATTAAGCGGTCATCAATGCTTTTACTTTTGCATTTAAGCGACTTATTTTACGCGCAGCAGTATTCCTATGAATAACACCTTTATTCACACACTTGTGTAAATTAGATTCAGCATTCTGAAATGCCAGAACAACATTTTCTTTGTCGCCAGACTTGATTATATCAACCAATTTTCTAATAGCGGTGCGAGTTTTACTTTTCCGCATCTTATTTATTAAAGTGCGCTTTGCTATTACCTTTATCATTTTTTTAGCACTCTTATGATTTGCCATATATTAATACCTAAAATACTGTACTTTTTTTTTAATTATAAAGTTTTTTTTGTTAATTTGCAATATCAGTTTTTTCTATGGTTAATCTACTGCTTCTCTCTTCAATAATTTTTTCTAAATTTTGCAAGAATTCATTTTTGCTTAACCCAGGATATATTGGGGGCAATATTTCTATTACTGCCTTTCCGGGATTCTTTCTCAGAGAAAGTATGCTTTTTACCAAAACAAACCAGTGTTTAAAGCAACCGGTAACACAGGAACAGATAATACGCTATATAAAGCAGCAATACCTGGTTGATATTTTATATTTTGGTTTATAGTCGTTCTTGTACCTTCAGGAAATATTATTATGCTTCTATTTTCTTTTATACGCATTTTTGCTAGTTTAATTATATGGCGTATAGAACTGATACCATCTGAACGGTTAATAAAAATCATTTTCAGCGCTATAAGATGCAAACCAATGAATGGAATCCATTTCAATTCACGTTTTAAAATAAAACCGCTTTTCTAAATAGTAGTATAAAAATAAATGTTTCAAATGGAGATTGGTGTTTAGATGCAATGATAAAAGGTTGCTTAGGAATGTTTTCCATTCCCCTCACTTCACATTTAATGCCACATAATAAACGCAGCATGAGTAATACAACTCTCACCGAACAGACGAGGAAAATGGTTATTACGTACTCAGGAAAGAAAATTACAGGGAGAGCAACTAAAGTATAGAATACTTCCCATAATATAAGGAAGAAATTAAACAATAAACTTGAAATCACAAACTCACATAAACTTATTTGAATTTAACTTTACTACAAATTAAAAGCAACAAGTTTAATTATTGCTCATCTGAGTAATAGGATGCGAATCAGCTAATTTGTCCTTTAACTTTTCGTTAGCAATATGGGTATATATTTGTGTTGTAGAAAGGTTAGTATGGCCAAGAACTTTCTGTATCAACACAATATTTGCTCCGCTATCCAGTAGATGGGTAGCAAAAGAATGCCTAATCACGTGTGGAGAGATCTTATTTTCATCAATATTGCATTTTCTTGCTAACTCCTTCATTAATTGACCGACCCTCTGCCTTGTAATTGGTTTATTAGGTTTATCACCTGGGAATAGCCAATCGGATTCCTTTCCGTTAAGGATCAGATTGTCACGAACTGATAAATAATTTCTAAGGCTCTGCAATGCTTGTTCATTAAAAAGAATTTGCCTCTCTCTACCACTTTTTCCTTTTATTATTATATAGCATTCTTTGTTATTACTGTTTATTAAATGTGACACTTCACATAACTTCATATCAATTAGTTCAGAAACACGCATTCCAGAAGAGTAAAGGATATCTAAAATCGCACATAGCCTTTTACTGCTTATCTCTTTATTCGATTCGCTTGCTGATTTTCTCACTGTGTCCATTAGCAAAAATATTTCTTCGACACTTAAATACTTAGGCAAAGGACGAGAAACTTTTGGATTCTTTAACTCAGCATCATTAGCCGGTGCTGGATTAAAATCTATTATTCCGTCATTAAATAGACACTTATAGAAATTTTTCATAGCGGATATTTTTCTTGATATAGAGCTACTTTTATATTTTTTTTGTGTACATAGAAATTTCACATAATCTTTAATATTGGTTTTGTTTGCGCCAACCAAGGTAGTGTCGCTTTCTAATAAAAATTCTTCAAACTGGTGTAAATCCGAACGATAACTTTCCAGAGTATTTTGTGTAGCGGACCTCTCTGAAGCTAAAGCATCTATGTAATATGTTATGTAAAGATTTTCTTTTTTATTTTGCGACTGTTTATTTTTCATTACCAGCTCCTATATTTATTTCTTTGGCTATAATTTGATTAGAAGTATTCCCTGTGTTTCTTATGAGAAAATATGAGACAAATAAGGCATTTATCAATAGAGTGAACATCACAAACTTTTGCTTTAACCTTTTTTTTAAATTTAATCTTACTTTTATCATAGTTAAATTATAACGTCAAATCTATAAAAAACACCTTATAAAGTGAGCTCTACTATAAATATAGAATACTTCTTAGCTGTATCTATATTTATTATAATTCTAACATAGACAGATAGAGATTTCAATTACGTTAGTGTTATGGGTGTTAATAAATTTTTAATATATACCTTTACAAAAGAAGAAATCAAATGGCATCTTTTTTTAATAAAGTGCTAATAAAAGGAACGGTCACATTTGACCCTATAGATTCATTATCTATCTTCTCTATAATTTTATCAATGCTATAGAAAGAACGTTCTATTCTTGCTAAAATATAATTAATCACTTTTAAATCAATTTTTAACTGTTTATCTGAAAATCGTTTTATTAGCATAATTTTAATAATTCCTCGCTTGCAGGCAAAATTTTTACGCTGGTAGTTGACAATATTCGGGAGCTTAAATCTCTTAGTTTGAAGTTAAGCTTTTTTGGTGAAATTGAAGAAGTGATTAGCAGCCTCTTGTCACTTTCTTTCATGTAGTTGTAACAATGTAATAACATTGCTTCATCTTTAATGTTTTGTACGTCTTCTAAAATAAAAGTATCGCTATATCTAATCTCGCTTACGAAGTTATTCACATTGATAAAAATTGCATCGTTTATTGATTGCCAAATATGAGCAAGATGAGTTTTACCGGAGCTTTTAGGTCCAAAAAGAATCAGACATTTCCAAGATAAATCATCAATTACTGAATTATATATGTGCTTATTTTCATCTAAGATGATGTAATTTTGCCGACTATAATCAGCTTGATTGTTGTTAAATAAATTTAATTGCACATTAAACCTCTTACGTAACCTCTTTCTGGTAGTAATTTTTGCACAAAAATTTACTTACACTCCTCAAATGTGTCAGGTATTCTGGATTCATTTCTCCTCTTACCATAAATTGATTATACAAAAGGTCTGTTAGCCGTTTTTATAAAGCTCACTTTTAAAATATTTATTGATTGCATATTCTACTGATACATTGAACATTGCTATTATTGGAATAAAAAGTAATATACCTGTAAATCCAAAATATGAAGCGCATATAGTAATTCCCAGAATAATTACAGCTGGATGTATATGAACTTTTTTTCCTATTAATAAAGGAACTAATATGTTTGAATCTATTAATTGTCCAATACCAAATAATAGTAAAACAGCAGCACTTTCAAACCATCCACTAAATTGAGTGATAGCGCTCAAAAAACCAATAATGGTATATAATAATGGTCCTACGTAAGGTATAAATGTTAATATTCCTGATAAAATTCCAATAACAATAGAGTGTTTCAATCCGATTATGCTCAGGCTCACAGAGTAAAAGACCATCATGACAATACATACATTTACCTGCCCCTTTAGATAACTAGATATAATGAAATCTACTTTGGAAAAATAATCTGCAATTTTTCCCCTGTAAGGAATAGGGATTAATTTATTAGCTTTTTCTATAATTAAAGGCCAATCACGTAATATATAGAAAAACACTACAGGAGTAATCACCATTAATGATACCGTGTTAAAGCTTGAACTTAACACTTGGATTATAAAGTTACTAGCAATATCAAGAGCATTCATGAAATAAGATACATAGCCGCTGTAATTTTCTGCTAGACTTTTAGATAAGTGATCAAATAAGCTATCCTCGATTTTTATATTAAGAAATTCTAATACAGAGGGGATTACTTTAAGCTTTAATGAAGGCATTTTACTCACTAAGAAATTTAATATTGAGGTAATTTGAACATATATAATAGGTAAAACATATGTTATAACTAGTATAAAAGCTATTAATAAAACAAGTATTATAAAAATTACAGAACATAAACGCGGTATTCTATACTTTTCAAACTTGACTACTAGCGGATTAAATAAATATGCAACAACAATGGATATTAAACATGGAAAAATCATAGGACGCACCAGGAATAACACCCCTATTATAAAAAGCAGTATAAAACAAATAGTTATATGACGTTTTTGCATGCTTTTAGCATAGTCAATTTACTGAAAAATATGCAATTTATTTTTCCTATGTTGAAAGTATTTGACGATTTGTAATACTATTTATTACTTTATTAATCCTGTTAAGTAGTAGTTTTTTGTTAAGAATATGGAATTTTAGGCATAGAATTCCCCCATGTGAAAAAAGATTCAGAAAAAATGTAGTGCCATACGACAGAGATTAAGCATGTGTGTGCACCCACATACGCTGAAGAAGATACGCTACATTTTTAACTGAATTTTAGATGCGTAATAGAAAGGCCTGCAGGCAAAGATAGATTTTGAGCTCTCTAAATATCTCTTTTGCTATTATAATTATGCTAATTAAGTAGGGGAAGTAATTTTTTATATAAAGTCAAAAATTTTTTTTGAAAAGAATTTGGGGTAAAGAGGGAAGCCTCTGCAAAGAGAAAATAGGCCTCTTCTTAATCCTATTGAAATTTTAGGTAGCCTGCTATTATACACTTATGCTGAAAATGATAAATATGCACACTAACAGACTTAAGAAATACAAAATAGCAGCATTAATAGTTGCAGCAGGAGTAGGCAGTAGATGTAGTAACACAATTCCTAAGCAGTATACAAAACTTGCAGGTAAATCTGTTTTATTTCATGCAATTAAAAGATTTCTGGCTAACCAATATATAGATTACATAAGAATAGCAATTAATAGAGACCATGAAAGTTTTTATAGGGAAGCGATGGAGCTCTTGTACAATCATTATTTAAGTGAAAAATCAGCGGTACACTCCTTCCAGCGCGTAACGCTGGAATCTAGAAAAAAAGAAACAAGTAGTCAAGCTACTTGGATGACAGGAGGTGTAGACACTAAATTACTAAGTCCAATATATGGAGGAGAAAGCAGGCAAAGTTCAGTTAAACTAGGGCTTGAAAGCTTACAAAAAATTAACCCAGATTTTGTAGTTATACACGATGCTTGTAGGCCTTTTGTGTCAAATGTTCTGATAGATAACTTGGCTCAGTCCATGATTAATGATCAATATACAGGAGTAGTACCAGCAATAGAAGTCGAAGACACTATGTCATTGGTGGGTAATAATTTCGTTGAATCTACGATTTCAAGAGGAAAACTCAGAGCCATACAAACTCCTCAAATTTTTAATTTCAAAGAATTATTATCGTGCCATCAATCAGACAAAGAATTTACTGACGATTCATCACTAATGGTAGAGCACAAAAAACATGTTGCGATTATTAAAGGTGAGAAAAGCAATTTTAAGTTAACCACAAAAGAGGATATCAATATGGCAAAGCTTCTCTTTGAAGAGCCAAAATTTCGTGTCGGAACTGGTTATGATATACATAAGTTCATTAAAGTTCAAAATGGTGCTGAGAGCTTTATAAAAATTTGCGGTGTGAAAATTGAACACAACATGGCAATAGAAGCGCACTCTGATGGTGATGTTGCAATACATGCAATCGTTGATGCAATACTCGGAGCACTGGGATGTGGCGATATAGGAGAGCACTTTCCTCCTAGTTCCTCTGAATGGAAAGATTGCAATTCATCTCACTTTCTTGACTTTGCTGCTAAAAAAGCAAAGGAAAAAGGGTACAGCGTGTCTAATTTAGATATTACTATAGTTTGTGAGGAGCCTAAAATATCGCCTTACAAAGTAGAAATGAAGAAATTCATATCAAAAGCACTAGAAATTGGTGATGAATTTGTAAATATCAAAGCAACTACTGCAGAAAAATTAGGTTCTATTGGAAGAAATGAAGGAATAGCAGCACATGCTTCTGTGTTATTGCATACAAACTTTTATTGGGAATAGAAACGAAAAAACTTGCTTGACAAACCTTGCCAGCCCCCTTATCATGAAAGTGAAGCTATTTTATTTAACTTCGCAATCTCTGCAGCAGATTAAAATGACAAGAAAACTTGTATTTGGCGTACTATTGTTTAATTTTTTGCACTATGTGCACCGTATGTCTTTATAAAATTTCTAGGTTTTTACCTACATAAGCTGAAACGCGCTTATAAAGCGTTCAAGACATCACCCAACGTCAAATTTTAAAATAGAGAGTGTAATAACTAGCTACCACGGGTTTTCTTTGCCTTTTTTTTCTGCCTAGTAAATTTCTTAAATATTAAAGCTAAGGTTAGTTGCCGTTTAAAAGCAGCTAAATTGCAGCGTTTAAGACTTAAAAAACGCCAATACTGAAAATAGACAATGATTAGGGCTTCTTTTGCCTTTTTTTTCGTTTGGTGAATTTCTTAATGTTTATAGCTAAAGTAACTTAAGAGACCGAAAATGGTCAATGCTCCTTTTTTTGTCATCCGAGTGGCCCCTATGATGTCATTCCAGTCCGTGATGCACAACTGTACGAACGTTGTAGTTTGGGAGCAATTCCCACTAGTGGGGTGTCATCCCAGTGCCCAGACACTGGGATCCAGCTTCTATGCAACTTAATTAAAAACGTTTGTTTTAGCGTAAGACAACTACCTTTAGCTCATCAGCTCAGTTATAAGCAAAATTTCTGGATTCCAGACTGGAATGACACCATTTGCTGTCTTCAAAAATGAATGTTCGTACAGTTGTGCGCGTGACGCTGGAATCTAGTTCTTATTGTACATTTACTTGGTGTAGAGTTAAGTTTCCTGGATCCCAGTGTCTGGGCACTGGGATGACAAAGAAATAGGCACTGGGATGACAAGAAAGGAGCACTGCCATTATAGAGTAAACCAGTGTCAAGCACTGGAATGACATCATAGGGGCTACTTTCATGACATCATTCTTTTTCCTGGATCCAAGTAGTCAGACCACGCGATTCCAAACCGAACACCTCTCACGCTTGCTGGTTTTGGTTGCTGGAAATGGTTGCAATATTAAAGTTATTAGTGATATATCTTACTAAATCAATAATGATTTATTTAGAAATAACAGAGAAATTTACGATAGTTTTATACTTTAAGTAGAATAAAATTCTTCTGATTTCACTTTTGCAAAAAACATTCCTGACTTTTCTCTTGTCAAGGTAAATTATAAAAAAGGCTATAAATTATCGCGTAACGCTGTAATCCAGAAAATTTTATCCATAGCTTACGGATTCTTAATAACTGTGCCATAGTAATAATATTTTATGTAGGTATGTGATGAGTGATTCAAACACAGATATAAATGCTGAATTATTTAATGCTGTTAAAAACGGTGAAATTGACAAGGTAAAAAGTCTAATAAGTGATGGAGCAGATGTTAATGCAACAGATCAATCTGGAAAGACTCCTTTACATTGGGCTGCACTGTCCGGCAAAGAAAAAGTGGTAGAATTTCTACTCAGCAAAAAAGCAGATGTTAATGCAACAGATCAATCTGGAAAGACTCCTTTAGATTTAACTACTAACGACGAAATAATAGCTTTATTAAACAAAGCCGCAGAAGACCCTGATGCTGGTTCAGTTGATGAGCCATCGACGGATAGTAAAGAGGATCAAGAAGAAGATGCTGGTACAGAAAAGAAAGAAAAACAAGAAGGTAATGCTCAACCAGGATCAGACATTACAAACCAAGAAGCTGATGAAACTGTAAGTTCGGGGAGTGGAACACCACAAACACAACAGGGGACTATCAGTGCAGGAGAAGGAACACAAACGGAAGAACACTCGAGCTCTTTATTTGGTAGTTTGTTTAGTATACTTATGAAGCCTTTTTCATTAATTGCATCATTTTTTGGTGGGTTTTTTTCATGGTTGTTTGGGTCTAACGAGGAAAAGTCTGATGAATTTACAACTGATGCTTTGCTTAAACTAGATTCATCAGACAAAGAAAAGACTGATCTACAACCTAATGAGGATCATCTATTGGGGTGACAGAAGGTAGTTTCAGACCTCGCGATTCCAAGAGAAACTCTTCTCACGCTTGCTGGTTTTGGTTGCTGGAAATACTATATTATTAATATTGTGTAATGATAATTCATTTGAGATATAGTTAGCGTTATGATAACCCCATTACATATTTACTACAGTAACGTTTTATAAGAGTATTGACAAAGCTTATCTCTATAGCTAACCAAAGTAAGATTTCCCCGAGCGCTGAAAGACAAAATCAATAGCCGAATTAATATTGGGCCAAAAGCTTGGCAGCACTTTTCTTATGATATGCTTAATAGCAAACCAGAACTTCTCAATCGGATTTAAATCCGGTGAGTATGCCGGCAAGAACAAAATTTTACACCCAACATTTTCTATCAAATTTTTCGTTCTTGCAGATTTATGAAAGCTTGCATTATCGAGAACAATAGTCTGCCCAGGTTTTAATATAGGAACAAGTATATTTTCTACATAAGCATCAAAAATCTCGCTGTTGCAGTAGCCCTCAATTACCCAGGGTGCTTTAACTCTTCCTTCATTTAGGGCTCCTATTATGCTTACCCTCTTTCTTTTAAACCCTGGTTTATCGGCAAATAACCTCTTGCCTTTTTGAGACCACCCATATTCATAAAATCTGTTGTCTTCTACTCCAGACTCATCTATGAATATCAAGTTTTCTTTTTCTATTCCTTCTATTTTTTTTATGAACTCCTTGCGTTTTTCCTCATTCCTTTCCTGATAAAGAAAAGTTTTTTTTATATGTATAGTTTACTTTTTTAAGATAATTGTAGACTGTGTCTTTACACATGTTGCCAAATTTTTCAATTATTTTCTCAACCGTAATATCTCGGGTTTCATCCAGAAATTTGACAAAGCCATCTAAGTCTTTAATTTTATGACTATGTCCCTTTTGGTAGCCTGAAGACGGTTTTATACTTCCTGTTTCTTTTCTTCTTTTCCTCCACCAGTATATAGTTTTTCTATCAATTTTGAACATCTTGCCTACTTCTTCCATAGTCATTTTTTTCTCCTCAACCACTTTTAAAACTCGTTCCCTCAGATCCTCACTTTGGCATCATTTTACCTTAATTAAAGCAGTATTATACCTTTTTACACTCCTTTGAGGAAACCTTATTTTGGTTAGCTATATCTGTTTTTCTATATATTCTCTGGCTTTTCCTGTGGCATTCTGTAAGCGGCACTTGTTTGCATATCGCTTAAATTGCGCTCAATTGCTCTTAGCTCTTTTAATTCTTCTTGCTTTTGTGAAACCATACACTCTTTTACCCCATCGTTTTTTGCGATGAATTCAGCATATTTTTCCAACAGTTTTGCATCTAATTTATCGGTTTTTGCAAAGTGATTGCAGGCTTTTGCAAATGCATACGCCCGATTTGGGTGAGCTCTATGAACAGCTATGTTATACAACTTTATTACAAATTTCTCATAACCTCCTGTTTACACATAACTTAACAAATACGTTAGCTTGTCTACCTATTTTGCCATTCTGCTGAACGGATACATCCGAGTAGCACATTCTTTACTTTGTGGGTATACTTTTTTTGACATATGGTTATATCTTTTTTAATATAAAGGATATATACTTATGCATTATATATTTTTTTGTATGAGGAGTTATATGAAAATGAAGAGATTATGCGTTTTGGCTGTGTTGCTTACTTCATCTCTAGCAGGTGCAGCTACTAATAGTGCAAGTAAGTCAGAAGATCAGTACTATGCAGGTTTAAACTTTGGTGCTGGATGGGGTGGCGGCTTTAAAATGAAACCTAGCGTTGTTTTTGGTTATCATCATGACAAAAACTCTAAGTTTGAACTTGAGGTTCTCACTGACATAAGTGATATGTTTGGTACAGAAAAGAAAATGGGGGCTAGCTTGTTAGCCAATTATCGTTATTACCCTGACCTTGATATTGATCCCGTTAAGCTATATGTCAGCGGAGGTTTAGGAGGATACCTACAAGTAATACCTTTTGGCTTTGGTAACAAACCTGCAAGCACAGATGTTGGAGCTGCTGCAGAGGAGGTATCTGTAGTAGATAAAATACTGGGTTCTATTTCCTATAAACTGAAGGTTGGCGTTGATTATGAAATTGCTCCACAGATAGTTGGTGCAGTTGGTATTGCTGTAGGCGGGCAACTAAGTGGTATAAAAGCAAAACAAATACCAGATGCAATTCTGGAGGTAGGAATACGTTATAATTTTTAATGCTGCTACTTAGTTCATAAAGGTAGAGACAATGTTGAGGATGAAATAAACAGCATTAAAAAAATCTGGAAATATATGAGATACTTTTCGAATATGATTTTGAACGTTAACTATAGATTAGAAAAATGATAAGAAAGAGGGTAAACTCCAGTATTTGTAACCGTTCACGGATTGTGAGAATGAATAAGGAACTAGGTCCAAAGTGTGATGGTATGGATTTAGTATAAATAATTCAGGATGCTTGTGTCCACTGGTTACATATAAATTCATAAGGTTTTGAGAGTTTTGAGTCTTTTTGCGTAATATAACAAAGTTGTAAAGGTGTAACCATAATTCCTCCTTCGATGGCAATTTCTTATATATCATACCATCACACTTTGGACCTAAGCACTCCGTTCAACAAGCTAGAACTGCTATATTTGAATACATAGAAATTTTTACAAAAAACAGCGTAGGCATTCTGCTATTAATTATTGCATTCCTGAACATTGTGATTCATCATTCTTTTTGTAAAAAATTTTCTTAACTTTCTCTCCACTTTTTCTGGGTAAGGTCACAGAATTTTTTACTGGGAATTTTAATTTTGTCTTAGCAATAAATCAACTTAAGGTCATAATATCTTGACATTTATTTAATGTTGCTATATAATAGCTATGTACACTTTGTGTACTATAGCAATAAAATTACCTTGTAATAGGTGTATTGGACCCGAGGGCAGTACTCGGCGTCTCCACCATTTTTTTAATTTATATGGGGACGAATAAGGATTGACATGCATAGTAAAGATGGTAGCTTTGCTCGGTTAGACACCACCGCTAAGAGTTCATAATTTAAATGCAAACGATAATTTTGCTGCTGAAGACAATGTTGCAATAGCTGCTTAATTTAAGCATTATAACTTCATTGCTATAGGCACGGTTCAGGGAACGCCGGGTAACAGAAGTTCCCCAAAAGTTTATGTATGTGAAAGTTATATGGAGCAAACAGATTACAAAAAATTGCTTAATTCTGCCAAGTTTCAAGTTATCAAAAAGACTTTAGATGTTATATCAGGTAATGGTTTTACCCCTTACTTAGAAATATTATTTTTCACATATTTTAATGGTGTGACCATGCCAGATCGTTTAAAAAAGTCATACCCTACTCAAATGCTTACTATATTACAGCATCAATTCTATGATTTAAAAGTTTCTGAGGATAAATTTAGCGTCAGTTTGAGTTTTCAAGGAAAACAAGAGCGAATTACTATACCGTTTCTTGCTATTAGTGAGTTTCGTGATAAAATTTCAGGGGATGTTTTAATATTTAGTATCGATTCTGATAAAGAATACAAAAGTGAAAAATGTACTGAAAAATTATCAAACGGTAGTATTATATCCATAGATCAACTGCGTGATGAGTAATTTTTGTAAACAAAAAATATTAATAGAAAGAAGTGGTCTAACTTAAGTAATAGAATAGAGACCGCAGATAAATATGCTAAATCTTTATTAACGCAGATGGCAAAATTTTTCTTACATATCAGCAACTTTCTTTATTGAAAAATTCAGAAAAATGTTGTACAATTGTTACAGTAGTAGACTTTGGTAAAACTTATGGTAAGCTCAAACACTAGTATCACTTTCAGCAAAGAAACTTTAGAGTGTCTTGCTGGATTAGCTAAAGTAAGAAATAAACCCATTCAAGATCTAGCAGAAAAATTAATGCAACAAGCAATCGAATTTGAAGAGGATACAATATTAGTTGAGCGTGCTATTGAACGCGATGTTCCAGGTGCGGAAGAGGTAGATGACAGCGAAGAAATCTGGAAGTAGTCTGTACACTATCAAATATCTTAAGAGTATTCGAAAGGACATATCAGCTTTTCCAGAAACTATAAAACTAAGGATTAAAAATGCAATAAGAGGACGTATTGCAACCGATCCTATTGGTAATGGTGAACCATTACAAGGTAAATTTAAAGGACAAAGAAAACTAAGGATTTGTGACTATCGCATCATTTATCGCGTAAATACTTTAGAACGTATAGTAACTATCACTTCAATAAAACACAGAAGAGAATCTTATAAGAAGCAATAAAATGTACTATAATAGTGTATATATTTTTATACACCACTCCTTCCTCCTACCTTAGGTGCAGCTCAAAAAATGAAGTTTTTTTTGGTTCAGCAAAAATAACATTTTGAGTTTAAAAAGGCTAAATACTTGTCTTTTATATATCTTTCGTGTAATAGATATGTATGCATCCAATCATACATCTACTCAACACGTTACTTGATCTTTATAGCTTCATTCTAATATGTTGGGTTGTCTTAAACTGGCTGGTTAAACTTAATATGGTGAACATATATAATGAAACTGTCAGTAGCATAATGCACATCTTGAACCAATTGACATATCCACCACTAAAGATTATTAGAAGATATATACCACCGTTCAATGGATTAGATTTATCTATAATGATATTGCTAATAACAATTCACTTTGTAAAATATACAGTAGCTTACTACTTTAGGTAGATGTTAAAAAAATATCTAAAATCAGCAATATATCTATCCCTTTTAATATATGTATATATATCAGTTTTTAGCTACAACTATAAAGATCCTTCCTTAAACACGGCTACAAATAAGGAAGTGACAAATTTAGGTGGAATAGTAGGTTCATATTTAGCTGATATATTGGTTCAATTTCTTGGATTAACTAGTGTTACAATAGCTACAACCATAGTTTACTTGTTGATCTTCAGGCCAGCAAAAAGGCTGCTGAAAATTCTCTATTTAATATTAATTAATTTAGGGATATGTGCTATATTACCACAACTTTCGCTAGGCATCACAGCAAGGTACAGACACAGTGGAATAATAGGGAATGTACTCGTTAATAACTGCCCATTTTATGTATTTGTGATAGTAACATCAATAGGTCTTGTAGGACTAATTGGTTGGAAGAGAACAATTCACTTTCTATTCTTCTTATGTAAAAAAATAGCTTACTTATTTGTAAAGACTCTATTCTTCAGATTACGTAAAACTGCTGAATATTCAGTTGCACCATTAGTAGTGGAAGAAAAACATAGAATTAAAATTACTACTAAACAACAACCAAAAGAAAGACAGAAAAAAGCCACCGAGGAGATTTTAAGTGAGTTCAAGTTTCCAAGCATCCATTTACTTTCTAAAGCAGAGGAGTCTTTGCAGAGAAAGCAGCTGAATGAAATGGAGAGCAATAAAAATTTATCTCTGTTAGAACAAGTCCTGAGTGATTTTGGCGTGCAAGGAAAAATTATCAGTGTATGCTATGGGCCGGTTGTGACTTTATACAAACTTGAACCACAAGCTGGTACGAAATCTGCAAGAGTAATTGGCCTTGCAGATGACATTGCACGTTCGATGAGTGCACTCTCTGCACGTATTTCAATAATTCGTGGGCAAAATGCTATGGGAATAGAGTTGCCGAACAAGGAACGAGAATTCGTAATGCTGCGTGATTTGCTTGAGTCACCAGAGTACCAAAATGCAAGCTTAAATCTCCCAATTGCGCTTGGCAAAGAAATAAGCGGAAAACCAATTATTGCAGATCTAACTAAAATGCCTCACTTGCTTGTTGCTGGAACCACAGGGTCTGGTAAATCAGTTGCGATTAACACTATGATTCTTTCGCTCGTTTATCGACTCAGTCCTGATGAATGTAAGATGATAATGATTGACCCAAAAATGCTTGAGCTTTCAATATATGATGCAATACCACATCTCATAACGCCAGTAGTAACAGAGCCAAAAAAGGCTGTTATTGCTCTTAAGTGGATAGTGAAAGAAATGGAAAATCGCTATCGCATGATGTCGTATTTAAATGTACGCAATGTAATAAACTATAACCAAAAAATCACAGAAGCGATGAATAGTGGAACAGAATTGGAGCGCGTTGTGCAGATTGGCTTTAACTCAACAACAGGCAAACCTTTGTTTGAAAAAATACCAATCAAGATGGAGACATTTCCGTATATTGTAGTGATCGTGGATGAAATGGCAGATTTGATGCTTGTTGCCGGCAAAGAGATAGAGTGCTCTATTCAACGTTTAGCTCAGATGGCTCGTGCTGCGGGAATACACATCATAATGGCAACACAACGCCCATCTGTGGATGTGATCACAGGTGTGATAAAGGCGAACTTTCCAACGAGAATCAGTTTTGCTGTTACTTCTAAGATAGATAGCCGTACAATACTTGGCGAACAAGGAGCTGAACAATTGCTCGGTATGGGTGATATGCTCTATATGGCCTCTGGTGGTAAGATCATTCGAGTTCACGGCCCATTTGTAAGTGATAATGAGGTGCAAGATATAGTTGATCATCTAAAAATGCAAGGTGAGCCAAATTATATGGAGGAAATCACCAAAGAAGATGAAAATTCTTCTGTGGAATCAGAAGATGAAACAGAGGATGAAAAAAATGACCTCTACAACCAAGCAGTGGCCATCATTCAAAGAGATCAAAAAGTTTCAACCAGTTACATTCAACGACAACTTAGAATAGGCTATAACAGAGCCGCAAACATCGTTGAAAGAATGGAAAAGGAAGGTATTGTCAGCGCACCAAGTTACTCAGGAAAGAGAGAGATATTGGTTGAATAGCAACCTTGTAATACATTAACTTAAGTTTTTGCACTTTCAAAAAGCAAGTCAAACAAAATTATTAAAAGATCAATACATAATAACAGTTGATTTAATACTAATTTAAGTACTAAGGGAACGTACAATAGTAATATATTAATTAATTAGGGGGTAAAAATGTCAACAAATTGGCTTCATAATCTTTTTTTCGGTTCTAATGAATCGGCAATAAAAGCACTAGAAAAACTTCAACAGATGGATGCTGAGCAGTTTCAAAAGGTATTTAGTGCATTAGAAGAATTGCAAAAAAGTCAAATAGGTGATGCTACGCAGTTTAAAGAGGTACAAAAGTATTTAGACGGCCTGCAAGAAAAAGTGGAAACACTCACAGACACAGTAGCAGATCAAGAAAAAACACTACTAATTTGTACCATAGCCACTGCTGTTGCTGTAACAGCGATAACTTGTTTTGTTGCATTCTGCATCTATCAGGGAGTTAAGCTTGAGAGGGAGAAAGAAAAGAACTCGCTTGATCAAGATACACCAAAAGCAAAACTTGATTATGTAGATGCCACCGATGGCAATGAAAAGCAGCATATACGAACGCCAGACTAAGCTGCATAACACTCTTCTTGAGGAGGTGTTACGCAACTTGTAACACCTTACTCTTCTCTTAGCCTATGTAGGTTTTTGATAGTAAACATATCACTTTTTAGAAAAATATTTGTAACATATTATTGTAAAGTTAGTAAAGATTCTGGTTTACTTAAAGTTTGTTAATTGCTATCTTTTAAAACACGATATTTACTATAGCACCATATGCTTAGGATTTTTTCTAAAGTTTTGTTTATATTAATGTTTTTGGTTTCTAGCTTTTTTACTGTGCATAGTGCTGAAGCTAAATCTAAGCTCAGTAAGAGATACATACCTCCTGGTAACCCTGGTGGTGCAAGCTTTCATACAGATGAGGATTTTGCTGAGTCATATAAACTGTATGAGAAGCGTAGGGAATTGCTCAAGAAAAAAAAGTCACAAGATCGAGCTATAAATAAAGAAGATCTAATCAAAAAATTAAAAGAGAAAAAAATTGCTAGTCTTGATAATGAGCCAAATGACATGGAAGCGTGCATAGTCGACGATGAAGAGAGCGCTATGATAAATCAGCATGGTATTAATATCGCACGTTTAAAGGGTGCTGTATTTATAGATCAAGAGCCAGTTTCCCAGTATGAAAGCGAGCAGCATGAAAGTGAACAACAAGAAGAGAAGGAAGTTACTTCAACACGAGAAAAGAAAGTTTCTCCTATAAATATCACTATAAAAGAAACTCCATCAAGAAGAACGTGTTCACATGATTCTATTGCTAATTTGGATAACGTAGATGCTTATAATTTGAATGGTTCAAGTTCATTTGGCAGCGTAGCTGACACAGTAAAATAGTATCACAATTAATAAGTATGCTAGATAAAGATCTGATATTGAATGACGATGCATATGAATTATCGCCAATTTCCAGGCACAAAACTCATGTTGTAGAAATTGGAAAAGTAAAGATAGGCGGAAATAATCCTGTAGTTGTACAATCTATGGCGCTTGGTGTGCATATAGATTCTGATGATATAAAAAGTAGCGCAAAACATTATGCAAAAGAGATAACAGAACTAGCGCGTGCAGGTTCAGAGTTAGTACGGATTGCTTTGAATTCAGAGGAAGTAGCAAGGGCAATACCTTATATAGTAGAAGAGATAAATAAAGAAGGTTTTGACGGTAAAATATTGGTAGGCTGCGGTCAATATGAGCTAGATAAATTAGTTCAAGATTATCCAGACAACATCAAAATGCTGGGTAAAATTAGAATCAATCCAGGCAATATAGGCTTTGGCGACAAACGTGATGAGAAGTTTGAAAGGGTTATAGAGTATGCAATAATGCACGATCTTCCTGTTAGAATTGGGGTAAATTGGGGTAGTCTTGATAAATACCTTTTACAAGAACTGATGGATGAAAACTCTTCGCTTAGTAATGCAAGGCCTTCTGATGTTATACTGCGCAAAGCACTTGTAATGTCTGCTCTTGATAGTGCAAAAAAAGCTGAAGAAATTGGTCTAAGTTCAAACAAAATAATCATTTCATGTAAAGTTAGCAAAGTACAAGATTTAATTTTAGTTTATATGGCACTTGCAAAATCTTCCAATTATGCGCTGCATTTGGGTTTAACTGAGGCTGGTATGGGCAATAAAGGTGTGGTAAATACCGCAGCAGGGCTTACTTATTTATTGCAAAATGGCATTGGAGATACAATACGGGCTTCTTTGACTCAACGTCCTGGTGAATTGCGTACTAATGAAGTGGTGGTGTGTCAGGAAATATTGCAATCTATAGGCTTGCGACACTTTAACCCTCAGGTTAATTCATGTCCTGGTTGTGGGCGCACGAGTAGCGATCGTTTTCGTATACTAACTAAAGAAGTGAATGGCTATATAAAAACTCATATGCCGATATGGAAGAAAAAAAATCCAGGTGTAGAGCATATGAACATTGCTGTTATGGGATGCATAGTAAATGGTCCTGGAGAAAGCAAACACGCAAATTTGGGAATCAGCTTGCCTGGATATGGAGAAAAACCTGTTTCAGCAGTCTACAAAGACGGCAAGTATTTCAAAACTTTACAAGGTGATAATGTCTCTGAAGAATTTAAGGCAATTATTGACAATTATGTGAAGGAGCATTACACGTAACCTTTCACGGTTAATTAATAGATAAATCGCAAATAAAAAAGAAAATTAAACCTTGTTTTTCTTTTTTCGCTATTAATATATTTATAACACAATTGAGTTTAAATAGTTGGTATGAAAAGCTTTTTACGAAATTTCTTGCACTATCTTCTGTCATCCCAGTGCCCTGACTACTTGGATCCATATCTTTTTTTCTCTGGTCACGCGCTACCCAGGACGTGGTGTACAAGAATCCTACTAACTTTACTATTAATTCTATTTCCACTTTTAGCATCATCTATAAGCATTGAAGAAAATTGCGATTACGAATATTACCCTAAACTAGATTCTTCTTCTGCTGATGAGTTACACGTTATAAAGCGAAATTATTATAGATACGGTAAGGAATTAAAAATACTAGCGGAGATGAGAGGATAAAGGAGATCACTTTAGGCACTAGTGATGTAACCAGACTGCATTCTGTGATTTTTAGCAAAACACGATCTTTCATTTGAGCTTTCTTCAATTTAAAGTAAATACAGAAAATTCCTACCTATAGCTAAACTGACCTTACCTTACCCAGAAAAAGTGGAGAGAAAGTTTGGAATGTTTTTTACAAAGAGAATAAACTATTTGCCATATTTTGAAAAAACGTTTTATTTTACTCCAAAAACGTCTTAACTTTCTCTCCACTTTTTCTGGGTAAGGTCACACTTGACTACTTGGATCTAGTATGATTTAATTAACCAAGAAGTAGACATGAAAAAATTATGTAGTGAACCAGTTTGCATGACGCTAAGAAGGAAAATATGGATAGAAAAATGAGAATAGAATCAGACAGCTTAGGGGAAGTAAAAGTACCAAGTGAACATTACTGGGGAGCGCAGACTCAACGCTCTTTAGAAAATTTTAAGATTGGCACAGAAAAAATGCCAGAGCCTCTGATTAAAGCATTAGCAATAGTAAAACTTGCAGCAGCACGTGTTAACATGAAGCACGATGCCATAGATAATAATGTAGGGAACGCAATCTGCACAGCCGCAAGGGAAGTAATAGATGGCAAATTTAATAATGAATTTCCGCTTGTTGTTTGGCAAACCGGATCCGGAACGCAGACTAATATGAATATGAATGAAGTGATCAGCAATCGCGCAATAGAGATTTTAGGTGGTAATTTGGGTAGTAAATCTCCGATACATCCAAACGACCATGTGAATTATGGTCAGTCATCAAATGACACCTTTCAAACAGCAATGCATATAGCAGCAGCAGAGCAAATAAACTGCTTGCTTATTCCAAATCTTGAAAAATTGCATAAGGTGCTGGATAATAAGGTTCAGGAATTTAAAAATATAATAAAAGTAGGACGTACTCACTTACAAGATGCAACACCCCTAACACTGGGACAGGAGTTTTCTGGCTATGCAGCCCAGATTAAAAAGGGGATAGAGAGAGTAAAATCAACTTTAAGTGGTATATACGAGCTTGCACAAGGTGGCACTGCGGTTGGCACGGGACTCAATACTAAAAAGGGTTTTGCTGAAGATTTTGCAAAGCAAGTTGCAGGAATTACTAACCTTCCATTTACTTCAGCAGGCAATAAATTTGAAGCGCTAGCAGCAAATGATGCTTTAGTTGAGCTCAGTGGAACACTCAATACAGTAGCAGTCAGTTTAATGAAAATTGCAAATGATATAAGGTTGCTTGGTTCTGGTCCAAGATGCGGAATTGGGGAAATAATGTTACCGGAAAATGAGCCTGGTTCTTCAATTATGCCAGGTAAAGTGAATCCAACTCAGTGTGAAGCAGTAACTATGGTGTGCACTCAAGTTATGGGAAATCATGTTGCTGTGACCATTAGTGGTTCAAACGGTCATTTTGAATTGAATGTGTTTAAGCCAGTGATAATTTACAATGTTTTGCAGTCTATAAGACTTTTAGCTGATGCAAGTTTAAATTTTACAGAAAAATGTGTAATTGGTATTAAAGCAAATGAAGAGAGGATAAAAGATTTACTGAATCAGTCGTTGATGTTGGTCACTATATTAAATACGCATATAGGGTACGACAATGCAGCAAAAATAGCGAAGCTTGCTTATAAAAAGAAATATCACTCTAAAAGAAGCAGCAGCAAAACTCAACTGCTCACTGAGGAGGAGTTTGAAAGGATAGTGAAACCAGAAGAAATGGTGAATTATTTGTAACCGTTGGGAGTGTTAAATAAATCATACGCGTCAAGTTAAGAGGTATCCGTTCAGCCAATGGCGTCAACTTAAGAGCCTCCATTAGCAAACTCTCCTAAAAACATAGTGGCGTTTGGGCTTATCTACCTTATTGCGGCTGCCCTGGTCGAATTTTAACTTTAGCACGCATGCTTAAAAAGGGCTTGAAAGTTTTTTGGTGCAATAAGTACTTGATAGAGTTTCTACCTCATTACACCAAATAAAACTGAAAAATTTAAACGATACTCAGTAATTCGATCTGGGAAGGCCCTTGTGCATCACACATATGAAGCGATAATATATTACACATAACTAAGTTCGCCCAAAATTCTTGTAATACAGCCTCTAGGTGTATGGTCCCATAATTCCTCCTTTGATGGTATTGTTTTCTCATATTTTATCATACCATCACACTCTGGGACTGTACACCAGAAATTATCCTATTGAATTCTATGATATTATTTTTGTAACATTGTCTAAAGTGCCCAGTGTCAAGCACTGGAATGACACCTGTAGCCCTACGTCATACCGCCGCGGTATCTAGCCGCTAACAAGAGATCCCGCTAACACGTAGCGGGATGACGGTTGTCGTTTAGCTATAAACATTAAGAAATTTACCAAATGAAAAAAAGGCAAAAGAAGCCCCGTTGGTGACTAGTTATTTATATGTACTTCAAAATATTGGCGTTTTTTATTCTAAACGCTACGATTCAGCCGCTTTTAAATGCAACTAACCTAAATTATAAACGTTAAGAAATTTACTGAGCGGAAAAAAAGGCAAAGAAACCCCAGGGTAGCTAGTATTCAAATTCTCCCTTGTCTATTTGACGTCTTTTACTGTCTTAAACGCTTTATAAGCGCGTTTCAGCTTATATAGGTAGAAACCTAGAAGTTTTATAAAGACATGAGGTGCACATAGTGCAAAAAATTAAGCATGATTTACGCCAAATACATTAAGTTTTTTTGTCATTAATCCACTGCAGAGATTGCAAAGATAAATAAATAGCTTCACTTTCATGATAAGGGGGTTGGTGAAGGGTGTCAAGTAATTTTTTCGCTTCTACTGAATGACAATTGTGGCTTGGGAGGTAGTGCAAGAAGTCTACTGATGGCTTTCAAAGCAGTTGAGCTTAATTATTAGAGTAGTAATGTTTATTTTTATATTGACTATTGAGGTTTATTATTTTATAACTAAAAACTTAGTTATTTTAATGAGCTTGAGTTTATAACATATGCCTACGATAAATCAATTAATACGTAAAGGTAGATTAGGATTGACCCATAAGAAAAAGGTACCAGCTTTGGGAGAAAGCAACCCTCAAAGGAGAGGTGTTTGCACTAAGGTGTATACTACAACTCCTAGGAAGCCTAACTCAGCACTCCGTAAAGTAGCCAGAGTAAAAATTAGTGGGTATGGTGAAGTGACAGCTTATATACCTGGTGAAGGTCATAATTTACAAGAGCATTCTGTTGTTTTGATACGTGGTGGGCGGGTTAAAGATTTGCCAGGTGTGCGTTATCACATAATAAGAGGTGCCCTTGATCTGCGTGGTGTGCAAAATCGAAAGAAAGCTCGTTCAAAATATGGTGTAAAGAAATCTGGTTAAAGTTTATGGCTCGTCGGAATAAAGCAAAAAAAAGAGAAATAAGTCCTGATTCGCGTTATGGCAGTGTTTTGCTGATGCGTTTCATTAATACAATCATGAAATGTGGTAAAAAATCTACTGCAGAAAAGATTATCTATGACGCTTTGTCTTTAGTTGAAAAGAAAGTAGGCGAAGGTGGGTTATCAATTTTTGAAACAGCGGTAGGAAATGTTACTCCTTCTATAGAAGTGCGTTCTCGACGCATTGGTGGTGCAACTTATCAAGTGCCTGTTGAAGTTCGACAAGATAGAGCGATTTCTTTGGCGTTAAGGTGGGTTGCTAAAGCAACTTCTGCTGCTCGAAAAAAGAGTGGAAAAACCGCTGTTGATTGTTTGCAATCTGAAATACTGGATGCTTATAATAAACGCGGTGGTGCGTTTAAGATGTGCGAAGAAAAATATAAAATGGCTGAGGCTAATAAGGCATTTTCTCATCTTCGTTTTTAATGTTAGCTAGTTAATTGTGATATGGAAATTGGGATATCTAAATACAGAAATATAGGAATAATGGCTCACATAGATGCTGGTAAGACTACCACAACAGAGCGTATTTTATTTTATACTGGCAAGCAAAATAGAATTGGTGAAGTGCACGATGGGGCAGCTTCTATGGATTGGATGGAGCAGGAAAAAGAGCGTGGTATTACAATCACATCTGCTGCAACAACATGTTTTTGGAATGATCATAGGGTCAATATAATAGACACTCCAGGTCACGTTGATTTTACTATTGAAGTTGAGAGATCTTTAAGGGTTTTGGATGGTGCAGTTGCTGTATTTGATGGAGTTGCTGGAGTTGAACCTCAATCTGAAACAGTTTGGCGTCAAGCTGATAAATATAGCGTTCCTCGTATTTGCTTTGTTAATAAGATGGATAGAATAGGGGCAAATTTTTATCGATGTGTTGATATGATAAAGACGAAGCTTGGTGCAGCACCTTTAGTCATTCAGTTGCCAATAGGAAGTGAGAAAGATTTCAAAGGTATAATTGACCTTATTTCTATGAAAGCCATTATATGGCAAGAAGAAACGTTGGGCGCTAAATTTTCTTATGAAGATATTCCTTCTGATTTGCTTGACAAGGCTCAAGAATATCGAAATTTTTTATTAGATGCTGCAGCTGAGATGGATGATGAAGCGATGAATATTTACTTTGAGTCTAATGATCTGCCAGTGGATTTACTGAAAAAATGCGTGAGAAATGGGACCATTAAAGGAAAATTTGTTCCTGTATTATGTGGATCAGCTTTTAAAAATAAAGGCGTACAACCACTTTTAGATGGTGTGGTTGATTTTTTACCTTCTCCTATTGATGTTGATGTAATTGTTGGAACTGATCCTAAAGATTCAGAAAAGAAAAAATTGAGATCAAACCTTCAGAAAAAGAGAAATTCGTTGCTCTTGCGTTTAAAGTGATAACGGATAAGTTTGTAGGTAGCTTGACGTTTATTCGTATTTATTCCGGTAAGTTAAAATCTAAATCTGCTGTATTAAATGCAGGAAAAATGAGACTGAAGGAATTGGCAGAATGCTGCTTATGCATGCAAATAACAGAGAAGATATAAACGAAGCTAAAGTTGGTGATATAGTTGCCTTAGTTGGATTAAAAAGAACAATTACTGGCGACACTTTATGTTCATCTGATTTTCCTATATTATTAGAGCGTATGGAATTTCCTGAGCCTGTTATTGAAATTGCCGTGGAACCTAAAACTACTTCAGATCAGGAAAAATTAGGTGTTGCTTTAAATAGATTGGTTGCAGAAGATCCTTCTTTAAGAATGTCAGTAAATGCGGAGAGTGGACAGACTATATTGAAAGGCATGGGTGAGCTGCATCTTGAGATTATTGTTGATAGAATGAAGCGCGAGTTTAACGTTGAAGCTAACGTCGGTGCGCCTCAAGTTGCATATCGTGAAACTATCACTAAATCTGTTGAAATTGATTACATTCATAAAAAACAATCTGGTGGTGCTGGCCAATTTGCAAAAGTAAAGATTATATTTGAACCTCTTGAGCCTGGTTCTGGGTTTCAATTTGAAAGTAAAATTGTAGGTGGTGCAATTCCAAAAGAATATATTCCTGGTGTACAAAATGGTTTAGAGTTGATAAAAGAAGGAGGCATGATCTCTGGTTTTCCAGTTATTGATTTTAAGGCTACCCTTATTGATGGTGCTTTCCATGAAGTTGATTCTAGTCCTTTAGCTTTTGAACTTGCTGCTAAAGGTGCTTTTAAAGAGATGGCAAATAAAGCTGGTCCAAAAATGTTAGAACCTATAATGAAAGTTGAAATCATTACGCCTGAAGAGTATATGGGCGATATCATGGGCGATGTAAATAGCAGAAGGGGGCAAGTTTCAAGTATGGAAACGCATAATAGTAGCACTATAATTCTTGCTTTCGTACCTCTTGCGAATATGTTTGGTTATATAAATGTTTTGCGTTCTATATCTCAGGGAAGAGCTCAGTATAGTATGCATTTTTCTTATTATGAACAAGTACCACAATATGTGGTTGATGAGTTAAAGTTAAAGTATAATTAAGGGTAATAATTATGACAGCAGTAGTGGAAGCATTTGGAAAGCCGCATGTAAATGTGGGAACAATAGGACATGTGGATCATGGGAAGACAACGTTAACAGCGGCGATAACAAAGCATTATGGAAATTTTGTAGCGTACGATCAGATAGATAAGGCGCCAGAAGAAAGGAAAAGGGGGATAACGATAGCAACAGCGCATGTTGAGTATCAGACGGAAAAAAGGCATTATGCACACGTTGATTGTCCTGGACATGCTGACTATGTAAAGAACATGATAGTAGGTGCAGCACAGATGGATGCGGCGATATTGGTAGTGTCGGGGGTTGATGGGCCAATGCCACAAACGAGAGAGCATATATTGCTAGCGAAGCAGGTAGGTGTTGGATATATCGTGGTGTATATAAATAAAGCTGATGTTGCTGATGCTGATATGATAGATTTGGTGGAAATGGAAGTGAGGGAATTGCTGAATAAATACGGATTTCCAGGGGATGAAGTGCCTGTGGTAGTGGGGTCTGCATTGAAAGCGCTGGAGGATGATAGTAGCGAATATGGAAAGAAATCAATAGATAAATTGATGGAGAAGTTAGATGAGTATGTGGAGGTTCCACCAAGGCCTGTGGATTTACCATTTTTATTGCCAATCGAGGATGTATTTTCGATATCGGGGCGAGGAACGGTGGTAACAGGAAGGATAGAGAAGGGAGAGATAAAGACGGGAGAAGAGATAGAGATAATAGGTCTGAAAGCGACGCAAAAGACGATATGCACAGGTGTAGAAATGTTTAAGAAGTTGCTGGATAAGGGGAGTGCAGGACTCAATGTAGGAATATTGCTCAGAGGAACAAAAAGAGAAGAAGTGGAGAGAGGGCAAGTATTAGCAAAACCGGGGACGATAACGCCGCATAGAAAGTTTAGGGCGGAGGTTTATATATTAAAGAAAGAGGAAGGAGGAAGGCATACACCATTTTTTGCGAATTACCAGCCACAGTTTTATTTAAGGACAACGGATGTAACTGGGAGCATAAAGTTGCTAGATGGGAAGGAGATGGTAATGCCAGGAGATAATGTGAGTGTAGAAGTAGAATTGCAAGTACCGATAGCAATGGATAAGGGATTGCGTTTTGCGGTAAGAGAGGGCGGTAGAACTGTTGGTTCTGGTGTTGTTTCTGAAATTTTGGAGTGAGAGTTTGAGTTATAGGAGTGTAGCTCAATTGGTAGAGCGCTGGTCTCCAAACCAGAGGTTGTAGGTTCAATTCCTATCGCTCCTGCATTAATGTTGTGGTGAAAATGTTAAAAAGTTTGTGTGTTTTTTTCTATGATATAAAGCAAGAAATACGAAGAATTGCTTGGGTAAAGAAACAGGAGGTGTTGTCATCTCTATTTGTTGTGATGATTGTTATATTATGCTTTTCGATTTTCTTCTGTTTTGTGGATTTTATGTCTCTTTACGTAATTAAGGCTTTATTTGGAATTATTTATGGAATGTGAATATAAATGGTATATCATTAGAGTTGATTATGGATATGAGCAAAATATACGCGAATTGGTAAGTAATGCTGTTTATTTTAAGGAAGTGTTTATTCCTTATCAAACGGTATGTAATTCAAAGTCTGATATAAAAGAGTTATGTGAAGTGTATGTATATATGCATATATGTGATGAAAGCAAAAATATTTTGAATCAAACGCCTGGATTCTGCAGTGGCGAATCTGGAGATTTTGAGATGATTTCAGATGATGAGATAAGTTTAAAGTGTAAAGAATTTAATAGATATAAATGGTATATCTTGAGAGTTGCTTCCAATTGTGAAGAGAAAGTGCGCCAACATATATTGGAAAATTCTATGAGATTGAGTGTTAATGGTTACTTTAAGGAAGTTTTTATTCCATATGAAGAGCTAAGTGAAGTAGAGTTGAAATCTAAGAAAATTGCTACACGAAGGAAATGCTTTCCTGGTTATGTCTTTTTATACGTGAATTTATGCGATGAAGTATTGAATTTTATCAATAATATACCAAAATCTCTTAAGGTTTATGGGTTTTTGAAAAATGGTAATATTCCAAAGGTGATTTTGGACGATGAGATTCACTCAATGTGTAATGCACTTTATAATGCTCAAGAGACAAAGAAGTTAGGTTATGGTTATGAAAAAGGTGAAAAAGTGAAAATTAATGATGGTCTTTTTCAAAATTTTACTGGTAAGGTAAATATGGTAAACGATGAGAAAAAAATTATTAATGTGGAAGTATCAATTTTAGGTAAGCCGACAATAATAGAGCTTGATCTGGCTAAAGTAGAGAAAATAGAGGATTAATTATGAGTGTTATAGTTGCTAAGATTAACTTACTTATGGAAGCTGGGAAAGCAATTCCAGGACCGAAAATTGCTTCAGTACTTGGTCCACGTGGTATACCTGTTCCTAAGTTTTGTGAAGCTTTTAATAAAGTTACTAGCGCTACTAACACTAATTATAAAGTAGGCGATTTAGTAACAGTGCGAATTTCCATAAAGGATGATCGCTCTCATGATTTTACTGTCAGCGGTCCACCTGTGGCTTATTTACTTAAGCAGGAGGCTAAATTAAGTAAAAGTTCTGGTAATCCTGGTAAAGGATTAGTGGCTAAATTACCTATGTCTGCTATAATTAAAGTGGCAAAGTGCAAGATGGTTGATATGAAAGTGGATAATGAAGATTCAGCAGTGAAAATGGTTGTAGGCACTGCAAAGTCTATGGGTATAGAAGTTGTGGAAGGTTAGGTAAATGAATACATATAATGATAATCCTAAGCAGTGTTTGAAGAAGATTATTGAGTCTGCTTCAGCAAAGTTTTATGAATCAGTTGATATTGCAGTCAATTTAGGCGTAGATTCACGTAAATCTGAAGAGCAGGTGCGTGGTACAGTAGTTTTGCCTAAAGGTATCGGGAAGAATATTAAAGTAGCTGTTTTCGCTCAAGATAAACATTTATTAGAAGCTGAAAAAGCTGGTGCTGATATTGCAGGAGGAGAGGATTTAGTTGAAGAAATAAAAAAAGGTAGAAAATTAGATGTTGATTGGTGCATTACTACTCCTGATTTTGTGGCAAAAATCACTCCTATTGCAAAAGTATTGGGTGCTAAAGGGCTGATGCCTAACCCTAAATTTGGTACTGTGACTTCTAACATTGCAGAAGCTATTAAAACCATTAAGTCTGGTCAGATAAAATTTAGAACAGATAAAAATGGTGTTATTCATGGTAAATTAGGAAATATTAAATTTGATATTGATGACTTGCTAAAAAATTTAAAAGCCTTTCTTAAAGTAATTAAAGATAATAAACCTATTTCTGCGAAGGGAATTTACTTCAAGGGTGTTTTTTTAAATTCAACTATGGGTGAAGCTTATAAGATAAGCAAAGTGGAAGATATAATTTAAGGGAGTGATACCGTGAAGCGTAAAAATAAGGATGAATTTATACAGAGCACAATAAACGTATTTGTAAATAATGATTTCTTGATATTAGTAAATTTTAAATCTATAAACGCTAATGATTCATTAACTCTGAGGAATAACCTGAAGTCTATAGCAGGTGGAGTATTAGTAGTTAAAAACACTCTAGCGCGCTTGGCTTTGGAAAGGAGTGGTAAATTTTCTTATTTATCAGGCAAATTTTCTGGTTCTGTTGCTATTATATACTCTAGTGGCATAGTAGAAGCTGCAAAGTTAATAGTTGATTTTATTAATGCTAACAAAGAAAAAATGTCTGTGATTTGCGCGGCTCATATAAATGAATTATTAACAGTGGAAGATGTTAATAAACTGGCTAAGTTGCCTTCTCTGGATGAATTGCGTGTTAAAATTATGCGTTTAATATCTTATGATATTCCTGCTCGATTGGCGTTGTCTATTAATTCATCTTCTATGAGGCTTGTGAGAGTTTTGGATTATTATAGTTCTAAAAAATAAATTTGTTGTTAAGTAAGGTGGTAATTATGAGTAATGTAACAAGTGATTTGGTTGATAAAATATTGTCTTTAAACCTATTAGAGGCTTCTGAACTTGTAAAAGTTCTAGAAGAGAAAATAGGGTTGCCTGCTGGTTCTTTTCTTGGTGGGGCTGTTGGTGCTGGGGCGCCTATTAGTGATAATGTTGCTGCTCCTGCTGCTCAAGAAAAAGCTGAGTATAAAGTTGTGATTAAAGAAATTGATGCGAGTAAAAAAATAGGAGTTATTAAAGCTGTGAGAGAAGTTAATTCTACATTGGGTTTAAAAGAAGCAAAAGAGTTGGTTGAATCTTTACCTAAAGATTTAACTGCTAATGTTCCTAAAGATGAAGCAGAAAAAATCAAGCAAAAACTTATTGAAGCAGGAGTAACTAAAGTGGAGCTTGAATAATATTTAATGTATTAATTTTATATTGATATAGCTCTTTTAATTAGTTTGGGGTATTTTAATGGTTGATTCTTCTTATATGTACGCTTCTGGTGCTTTTGTTCCTAGAGTTTCTTATTCTGGGTCGATTGATTTAAAAGATTCTTTATTGGATTTGGTTAAGGTTCAAAAAGAATCGTATGATTCATTTGCTCCTAAGAATAAGGGTAATGAAAGACTTGAAGTTATCTTTCATACAATCTTTCCAATAAATGATCCTTTGCGTAGGGCTACTATTGAGTTTATAAGTTGTAGGGTAGATGATCCTAAGTATGATGAATCTGAGTGTATAAAGCGTGGTGTAACTTTTTCTGCTCAGGTTATAGCTTCTATATGTCTTGTTGTTATGCAGGATGGTATTTCTCTTGATGAATATAAATCGATTAAAGAGAGTGGAGATCATTCTAAACTTGCAACCGTTGTAAAATCTATAGAAGAGCAGGAAGTCCACTTTTGTGGGTTGCCTATGATGACTGATAAGGGCACTTTTATCATTAATGGTGTAGAAAAAGTTATTGTCTCACAAATGCATAGGTCTCCTGGTGTATTTTTTGATAGCGATAAGGGAAAAACTTACAATTCTGGTAAATTGATCTATTCTGCTAGAATTATTCCTTATAGGGGTTCTTGGCTTGATATTGAATTTGATGTTAAAGACCATTTGTATTTTCGTGTTGATAGAAAAAGAAAATTGCCAATCTCAGTTTTGTTAAAGGCGTTAGGTCTATCAAATAATGATATACTCGATAGATTTTATGAGAAAACAAAGTATGTAAAACATAAAGATGGTTGGAAAGTGCCTTTTGTTCCTGATAAATTTAAAGGAGTGAGGTTGCCTTTCGACTTAATGGATATTGAAGGTAATGTTCTGCTTAAAGCTAACGTTCGTATTACCTCAAGACTAGCTAAAAAGCTATATGATAATGAATTGAAAGAGTATCTGGTTCCTTTTAATTCTATATGTGGTTTATTCCTCGCAGAAGATCTAATGGATAGTGCTAGCTCTACGAAAATTTTATCTGCTGGTGAATCTATAAAGCTGGAAGACATAAAGAAGCTTGAGTTATTGTCTGTGGATGAAATATCAGTATTGAACATAGATAATGTATCTGTTGGACCTTATATATTAAATACGCTTTTCTTAGACGAAAACATGTCTTATCAGGATGCGCTATATGAAATATATAGAGTTTTGCGTCCTGGTGAAGTTCCTGTTTTAGAGATAGTAGAGGAGTTTTTCCGTAATCTTTTCTTCAGTCCGGAATATTATGATTTGTCTAACATTGGTAGGTTGAAGCTTAACTCTTACCTTGGATTAAATTATGATGAGGATTTAACTGTTTTAACGTATGAAGATATTATTGAAATTGTAAAAAAAATAGTATTGTTACGTGACGGTCAAGGATCTGTAGATGATATTGATCATTTAGGAAACAGAAGAGTAAGATCAGTTGGAGAGTTTATAGAAAATCAATTTAGAACTGGGTTGTTGAAATTGGAACGCGCAATAGTTGATTCTATGTCCACTTCTAGTTTAGATAAAGTTTCTCCATCTGATTTTATTAATCCAAAAGTGTTAACTAATGTCTTAAGAGATTTCTTCAATTCTTCTCAATTATCTCAATTTATGGATCAGACTAATCCGTTATCTGAAATAACACATAAAAGAAGGTTGTCCGCGTTAGGTCCTGGCGGTTTAACAAGAGAACGGGCAGGATTTGAAGTGCGTGATGTTCATCCAACTCATTATGGAAGAATTTGCCCTATTGAGACTCCTGAAGGGCAAAATATAGGGTTAATCAACAGTTTAGCTATATACGCGCGTATTAATAAATATGGTTTCATTGAAAGTCCTTATAGAAAAGTAGTTAATAGGGTTGTTACTGATCAAATTGAGTATCTGTCTGCCATAGATGAAGGTTTATATTATATAGCTGATACCAGCGTAAAGCTCGATGAAAATAATTGCTTTGTTGATGATATGCTATACTGTAGATATGCTAGTAGTTTCATTATGGTAAGCAGTGATCAGGTGAGTTACATTGACGTATCTCCTAAGCAGGTAATATCAGTTGCGGCTTCCTTGATTCCATTTTTAGAAAATGATGATGCTAATAGAGCATTAATGGGCTCAAATATGCAACGTCAGGCCGTACCTTTATTGAAGCCTACCGCTCCTCTGGTTGCTACTGGTATGGAGTCTTTTGTAGCTTCTGGCTCTGGTGCTGTAGTTTTAGCAAAACGCGATGGCATAGTTGATAGTTCTGATAGTAACTCTATAGTTATACGTGCTTTTGATAAAGAAAGGGTTAACTACTTAGACGTAGATATTTATCATCTAAGGAAATTTCAGCGTTCTAACCATAATACTTGTATTAATCAAAGACCGCTAGTGTGCGTAGGTGATTATGTTAAAAAGGGTGATGTAATAGCTGATGGTCCTGCAATTAACAGTGGTGAGTTGGCGCTTGGTAAAAATTTGCTAGTCGCTTTTATGTCTTGGCAAGGTTATAATTTTGAAGACTCTATTATTATTTCTAGTGAAGTTGTTAAAAAAGATCTCTTTACTTCTATTCATATAGAAGAATTTGACTGTGTTGTACATGATACCCCTTTAGGATCAGAAAAAATAACTCGTGCTATACCTGGTGTTAATGAAGAAAATCTATATCACTTGGATGATAGTGGTATAGTGAAAATTGGTACAAGAGTTGGTCCAGGCTATATTCTGGTAGGTAAAGTTACACCTAAACCTTCTCTTTCATTGCCTCCTGAAACGAAGTTATTAATGACAATTTTTGGTGAAAAGTCATTCGATTGTGCGGATTCCTCTTTATATACATCTCCAGATGTTGAAGGGACAGTAATTGATGTACAAGTCTTTACACGCAGGGGGGTTGAAGAAAATGAAAGGGCATTACTCATCAAACAAAAAGAGGTAAATGACTTTGAGGAAGAGCGAGATTATATAATCAATGTTACTAGTGAATATTTCTATGATGAACTGAAGAAACTTCTTATTAATTCTGGTTCTCAAGATCGAGAAAAATTTGACTCTATTGAACGTGAGCAATGGTGGGGTATAGGATTAAAAAACCAATCCATTTCTGAGCAAGTTAAGAGCTTAAAAAAAGATTTTGATGAAAAAGTATCACATGCAATAGCACAGTTTAAGCGAAAAGTAGAAAAATTACATGAAGGTTATGACCTGCCTCAAGGTGTGTCGATGTCAGTAAAAGTTTTCATTGCTGTGAAACATAGTCTGCAACCAGGGGATAAAATGGCTGGTAGACATGGGAATAAAGGTGTGATCTCTCGAGTTGTGCCAGTGGAAGATATGCCTTATTTGGAAGATGGTACTCCTGTTGATATTATTCTTAACCCTCTTGGTGTTCCTTCACGAATGAATGTAGGGCAAATACTGGAAACGCATGTGGGTTGGGCTTGTAGAAAATTAGGGGAAAAGGTAAGTAATGTTCTTGATGAGATCAATAAAATCAAAAGTGCTTTTTGCAAGGGAATTAGGTCTCTTAACGATGATAATTTTACACAATTTGCAGTAGCATACCTTGACAATAAAAAAATTGAAAATATTGATGATGATGAAATAACGGTTTCTGTTTTAAATACACCTAATAAGAATGCACTAAATGACGAGTTGAATGCGTTAGTAGAGAACTATTTGAACTCTTGTAAAAGTTCATACAGCAATTTACGTAATTTCCTGATTGAGGTTTATAGCTATGGTAGTAACGTATCTATCTGTAATGATATTCGTAATATTAGTGATAATAATCTCATTGAATTTGCACGTAAATTACGTGATGGCGTTCCTGTTGCTGCACCTGTATTTGAGGGTCCAAAAGATGAACAAAT
This sequence comes from Crematogaster levior, assembly GCA_901521435.1. Lineage (NCBI taxonomy): Eukaryota > Metazoa > Arthropoda > Insecta > Hymenoptera > Formicidae > Crematogaster > Crematogaster levior. The sequence goes on along the minus strand of CABEGB010000682.1, from coordinate 75,238 downwards.
AGCAAAATTATTTGAACTTGCTGGTTTGGATAACTCTGGACAAGCTGTATTATATGACGGTTGCAGTGGTGAAAAATTCGACCGCAAGGTTACAGTTGGTTACATGTACATGCTTAAGTTGCACCACTTGGTTGATGGTAAAATTCATGCGCGTTCAGTAGGGCCTTATAGTTTGGTTACTCAACAACCTCTAGGAGGAAAATCTCATTTTGGCGGTCAGCGTTTTGGTGAAATGGAATGTTGGGCATTACAAGCCTATGGTGCTGCTTATACTTTGCAGGAAATGTTAACTGTGAAGTCTGATGATATTAATGGTAGAGTTAAGATTTACGAATCGATAATAAAAGGTGACAGTAATTTTGAATGTGGAATTCCTGAATCCTTTAATGTGATGATAAAAGAACTACGTTCTTTATGTTTAAATGTAGATTTAAAGCAAAATGATGTAGTGATTGAAGATATATCTCACACTAACATTGCACAACCCTTTAATGAGGTTAGCATATCGATTGCTAGCCCTGAAAGTATTAAGCGTATATCTTGTGGTGAGATAGAAGATGTTTCAACTGCAAATTATCGTACGTTCAAAGTTGAGAAAGGTGGATTATTTTGCCCTAAGGTTTTTGGCCCTGTCAATGACGATGAATGTTTATGTGGAAAATACAAAAAAAGAAGACACAGAGGTCGCATATGTGAAAAATGCGGAGTAGAAGTTACATCTTCTAAAGTAAGAAGAGAAAGGATGGGTCATATAGAGCTTGCATCTCCTGTTGCTCATATATGGTTTTTGAAATCGCTTCCTTCAAGAATTGGAGCATTATTGGATATGTCTCTCAGAGATATTGAGAATATTTTATATAGCGATAATTATATCGTGATAGATCCTCTTGTTTCGCCTTTTGAAAAAGGTGAGATTATTAGTGAAAAAGCTTATAATGAAGCTAAAGATAGCTATGGGATCGATAGTTTTGTAGCTATGCAAGGTGTTGAAGCTATAAGAGAGTTGCTAACGCGCCTTGATTTACATGAAATTAGGAAGGATTTAAGACTAGAATTAGAGTCTGTTGCTTCTGAGATAAGAAGAAAGAAAATTATAAAGAGATTGCGTATTATTGAAAACTTCATTAAATCTGGAAATAGGCCTGAGTGGATGATACTTACAACTATACCTATTTTACCACCTGATTTGCGTCCTTTGGTATCGCTTGAAAGTGGTCGTCCTGCAGTTTCTGATCTGAATCATCATTATAGGACTATTATTAATAGAAATAACAGGTTGAGGAAATTGTTGAGCTTAAATCCTCCTGAGATTATGATTCGTAATGAAAAAAGGATGTTACAAGAAGCAGTTGATTCTCTTTTTGATAATAGTCGTCGTAATACTTTGGTAAACAAAGCTGGTGCTGTTGGATATAAAAAGTCCATTAGTGATATGTTAAAAGGAAAACAGGGTCGTTTTCGCCAGAACCTCTTAGGAAAAAGGGTAGACTACTCTGGACGTTCTGTAATAGTTGTTGGTCCAACTTTGAAACTAAATCAGTGTGGATTACCAAAAAGAATGGCTCTTGAACTATTCAAACCTTTTGTTTACTCAAAGCTTAAGATGTATGGTATGGCTCCAACTATTAAGTTTGCTAGTAAGTTGATAAGAGCAGAAAAACCAGAAGTTTGGGATATGCTTGAAGAGGTAATAAAAGAGCATCCTGTTTTGTTGAATAGAGCGCCTACGCTACATAGACTTGGTATTCAGGCTTTTGAGCCAATCCTTATTGAAGGCAAAGCAATACAGCTTCATCCGCTTGTCTGTACGGCGTTTAATGCTGATTTTGATGGTGACCAAATGGCAGTGCATGTGCCAATTTCATTGGAAGCTCAGCTTGAAGCTAGGGTGTTGATGATGTCCACTAATAACGTTTTAAGTCCTTCTAATGGCAGACCGATTATAGTTCCTAGTAAAGACATAGTACTTGGTATATATTATCTGACTTTACAAGAACCTAAGGAAGATAATTTACCATCTTTTGGTGCTTTTTGTGAAGTTGAGCATTCTTTGAGTGATGGTACTCTACATATTCATTCTAGTATAAAGTATAGGATGGAGTATATTAATAGCAGCGGTGAAACTCACTATAAAACTGTTTGTACAACTCCTGGCCGTTTAATATTATGGCAAATTTTTCCTAAGCATGAGAATCTAGGCTTCGATCTAATAAATCAGATATTAACAGTCAAGGAAATAACTGGTATAGTTGATTTAGTATATCGCAACTGTGGTCAAAGTGCTACAGTGGCATTTTCTGATAAATTAATGGTACTTGGCTTTGAGTATGCCACATTTTCTGGTGTTTCTTTTGGTCGTTGTGATCTGGTTATACCTGAAACTAAAGCTACACATGTTGATCACGCGAGGGGTGAAATTAAGAAATTTTCTATGCAATATCAAGATGGGCTAATAACTAGAAGTGAGAGGTATAACAAGGTTATAGATGAATGGTCTAAGTGTACGGATATGATAGCTAATGATATGTTAAAAGCAATATCTATATATGATGGAAATAGTAAGTACAACTCAGTGTATATGATGGTTAACTCTGGTGCAAGGGGTTCTACTTCACAGATGAAACAGCTAGCAGGAATGCGAGGGCTCATGACCAAACCTTCTGGTGAGATTATAGAAACACCTATAATTTCTAATTTCCGTGAAGGATTGAACGTATTTGAATACTTTAATTCTACTCACGGTGCGCGTAAAGGTTTAGCTGACACTGCGCTTAAAACTGCAAACTCTGGATACTTAACTCGTCGTTTAGTTGATGTGTCTCAAAATTGCATAGTTACAAAGCATGACTGTAAAACAAAAAATGGTCTTGTTGTGAGAGCTACAGTTGAAGGAAGTACTATAGTTGCATCTTTAGAGAGTGTTGTGCTGGGTAGAACATCTGCAAATGGTATATATAACCCAGTGACAAAAGAATTATTAGTAAAAGCAGGGGAATTAATTGATGAGGATAAAGTAAAGCAAATCAGCATTGCAGGTCTTGATGCTGTAAAAATTAGATCGCCTTTAACTTGTGAAATAAGTCCTGGTGTGTGTTCTTTGTGTTATGGAAGAGACCTTGCAACTGGTAAAATTGTTTCAATAGGTGAAGCAGTTGGTGTTATAGCTGCTCAATCTGTTGAGAGCCAGGTACCAGTTAACGATGCGTACTTTCCATATAGGTGGGGTAATGACTAGAGGCGTTGAATCCTCAAATATTATAGCTTCTATTAGTGCTAAAATAAAGTTAAACAATAGTAATATAATTATAGATAGAAACGGAAATAAAATTGTGATAAGCCGTTCCTGTGAAGTCGTGTTGGTTGATAGCCTTGGTAGTGAGAAGTTGAAGCATAGTGTACCTTACGGTGCTAAGCTTTATGTGGATGAGAGTGGGTCAGTAAAAATTGGCGATAAAGTTGCGGAATGGGATCCTTATACATTGCCTATTATCACGGAGAAGACTGGTATAGTGTCTTATCAGGACTTAAAAGATGGAATTTCGATCACTGAAGTGATGGATGAATCTACAGGAATATCAAGCAAAGTAGTAAAAGACTGGAAATTGCATTCTGGTGGAGCTAGTTTACGTCCTCGTATTGTGCTGCTTGACGATAATGGTGAAGTAATGACACTCGCAAGTGGCGTTGAAGCATGTTATTTTATACCAATTGGTGCAGTGCTCAATGTGCAAAATGGCCAGAAGGTTCATGCAGGTGATGTTATTACAAGAACACCAAGAGAGTCAGTTAAAACTCGTGATATTACTGGTGGTTTACCGAGGGTTATAGAGTTATTTGAAGCACGTCGTCCTAAAGAGCATGCTATTGTTAGTGAGATAGATGGCTATGTAGCGTTTTCTGAAAAAGACCGTAGAGGAAAACGCAGTATATTAATTAAACCTGTAGATGAGCAGATTTCTCCAGTTGAATATCTGGTATCAAGGAGCAAACACGTAATAGTTAATGAAGGTGATTTTGTGCGTAAAGGTGATCTGTTGATGGATGGTGACCCTGATCTCCATGATATTTTGCGTGTGCTTGGGTTAGAAGCTTTAGCGCACTATATGATTTCTGAAATACAGCAAGTTTATAGATTGCAGGGTGTTCGTATAGACAACAAGCATTTAGAGGTGATCTTAAAACAAATGCTACAAAAAGTGGAAATCACTGATCCTGGTGATACTATGTACTTGGTTGGCGAAAGCATTGACAAGCTGGAAGTTGATAGGGAAAATGATGCTATGAGTAACTCTGGCAAACGGCCTGCTCATTATCTTCCTATTCTGCAGGGGATTACTAGGGCAAGTCTTGAAACTAGCTCCTTTATTTCTGCTGCCTCTTTCCAAGAGACAACAAAAGTACTTACAGAAGCAGCATTCTGCGGGAAGAGCGATCCTTTAAGTGGATTAAAAGAAAATGTTATAGTAGGAAGATTAATTCCTGCTGGTACAGGTTTGATTATGAATAAGATCAGAGCACTTTCACTTTGTGATAATGTAGATAAATATGAAAAATATTTTGATATTGAAACTTATGACGAAAAATGGTTGATGGATAATGGTTGTCATTTACACTCTAGTGAGGAAGAGAGCGTGGTAGCATCACATTATGATCAGTCGAATTGAGTACAGCTAGTTTGACCAAAAAAGCCAATAATATTTTCTTTCACTTCTGTGCTATCTGTCATGTTATTTACTCTCATGCGAAATTCAGATGAGCTTTGAAGCCCGCTACTGTACCAACCTATGTGTTTGCGGGCCATCTTTATTCCTGTATCATTTCCATAGTACTCAAGAATATTGTCGTAATGCTCGAGTATGATGCTTAATCTCTCTGAAGCTGTTGGCTCAGAAGTTTCACTTCCACTGAGAAAGTTCATTGCTTGATTAATCAGCCAAGGTTTACCGTAGGCACCACGACCTATCATCACTCCGTCTGCTCCGGATTCTTTAAGAGCACTTTGAATATCACTCAAGTTTTTAATATCGCCATTTACTATAACTGGAATTTTCACTTGTTCTTTAACATTTCTAACGAATTTCCAATCTGCTTGACCGTTATAGAGCTGCGCTCTTGTTCTTCCATGCACAGTAATCATTTTTGCTCCTAATTCCTCGGCAATTTTTGCTAAACGCGGAGCATTGCGATTTTCATCGTTCCATCCAGTGCGCATTTTCACCGTAACTGGCACATTCACTGCTTTGACTACAGCTTCAATTATCTCAGCAGCCTTTTTTTCATCGCGCATTAGCGCTGATCCTGCATAACCATTTACAACTTTTTTAACTGGACAACCAAAGTTTATATCTATGATTTTAGCTCCCATATCCTCGTTTAATTTTGCAGCTTCTGCCATAATATCTGGCTCACACCCAGCAAGTTGTACAGCGGTTGATCCATCAACTTTTGTCTTCTGCATGCTCTGGCGAGTTTGCATAATCATAGCTCTGTTTGCAATCATCTCTGAAACTAACAAACTTGCACCTAGCTTCTTTACAATACTTCTAAACGGATAATCAGTTACCCCTGACATTGGAGCTAAAATAACTGAAGAATCAATCGTCAAACTTCCTATTTGCAGGGGCATGAGGTTAATGATAATTCTTCATTGTGAACTACGTAATGTTACAAAACGAGCCCGTATGCTGCACCTCTGAAGTAGAAGATGCCTTCGTCCTTGGCGGAAGCTCACATAAAAATCCACTCTCTAGATCTTTCTTCCATTCCTGATCATTCATAAGTGCTTCTGCAAACTCTCTTCTTTTCTCATTCAAATCAAATTTGTATTCCGATAACTCTTTGTCAATTTCATAAAATGATTTACCTTCGTTGAACATTTGTGTGATTTTATGAGCATTTTCTAACGCGAATATTCCACAGTTATGCCCATCGCTTTGTTGTTTAGCTCCGGAGCTTCTTATATTGCAGTTCTCTATTTTCAAAACTTCTTCCAGTGCACTTACTATATTATCGGTATTTATTGGAACATTAACTAATTCATTTTTCTTGTCCCGACACGTTTGTGCTGTTTTTTGGACATCTTTACCCATTTCTTTTTTGTCTTGTGCACTCAACTCACTAGCTTGGTTAGTAAGAGACACAATTAACTTGTCTTTAATTTCGTTTGCAAGTTTTATACTACTACGTTTACTACCAGGACTTGGTAAATTAGCGCTAAAAGAATCACAGTAATAAGCTCTGAATTGCTTATTATTTGAGTTATACGCAACGACTAGCGTTACCCAATGATTGCCGCCCAAATTAATAACTGAAGTAAATATACTTTTCGTATCCTCTCGTTCTGGTTCATTTTTATATTCCCTCAACCTTTCACTCAAGGATTCAAGATTGCCAGGAATGCAAAAAAATATATCGCCATCCGAGCTTTCTGAATAGTTGTATACGGCTCTTGCAATGTGAGCAATATCATGTTGCTGTAGCCAGTAAGTATAATTTCCTCTATTTGTCTGATGCACAAGAGTATCCAGATTTTCATGAAACTTTTTACTGCCTAAACCACTATCTACTGAAGCGTCGGAATTTCTACGACTTCTATCCTCTGGGCTTTCTGTGCCATCTGGTACAACACCACTATCCCTATCTGGAGTTTTTGGATTTCCTTGGTTATTTACAGTCTGCTCTCGCTCTTCTGGTGATTTTTGTGGCTCAACCTCCTTTTCTTCACTCTTTTTTCCTCTGGAGCTTTTTTTTTGTTAATATAATCCTTAACCATTTTATATGCCACTGTAAGAACTATTCCCATTAAAACCCAAACTACGGGGTTAGAGATGAACATAGCAAGTGGAAAAGTCAATAGAGGAAATCCTATTACCGCTCCTAAACAGCCAATAGTGAATGTAGCTGCTAGATATATACCAAAAGAGTAGATAACAAATTTCCCACCAGCGAAGTAAGTGCTCTCTTTGAATTTATTATATTTTTCTGTGATGCCCAACATATTATATCTTATGAATGCTAAGTTAATTGAATTTTAACAAATTCTAACAAAAAAATCAACCATAATGATTTTAGTAGTATGAGAAAATATTGAATATTAAGAGCTTTTGAAGTACAGTAACAATATTAGTAATAGCACAATATATGCACGATATAGAATATATACGCAAAAACCCTGAAGGATTTGAAAAGGCAATGAAAAGCAGGGGGATAAGAGAGTTTACTGCAAAAGAGGTATTAGAAATTGATCACGAGAAAAGGTCATTAACCACTAAATTGCAAGATTTAAATAGGCAGCGCAATGAAATCACAGAGGAAATAAAGAAGCTTAAAATGAGCAAGAGCCCTTGTGAAGAGCAGATAGAGTTGTCAAAAGACATCGCGAATGAGATAGAGGCAATTAGCTTAAAAGAACAAGCAGAAAAGGATAAGTTAGTGAATGTTTTATCTAACTTGCCGAATATTTCTGCGCAAGATGTGCCAATAGGCGCAGATGAGAACTCTAATTTAGAGATGAGAAGATATGGAGGAAAAAGACAGTTTGATTTTGTACCGGAATCTCATTATGAACTCGGAGAAAAATTAGGTTTAATGGACTTCGAACAAGCGGCGAAAATTTCCGGATCAAGATTTGCGATATTAAAAGGACAGTTAGCTAGGCTTGGCCGAGCATTAATAAATTTTATGCTTGAAATGCATGTTAATGAATTTGGCTATACTGAAGTGTACCACCCAGCTTTGGTGAAAAACGAAGCTATGTATAATGTTGGTCAGCTACCGAAATTTTCTGACGATTCGTATTTAACTACCGACGAATTGAGGTTGATTCCCACAAGTGAAGTGTTTTTAACAAGTTTGGTTGCTGATAAAATAGTAGAGGAAAAAGAACTGCCTATTCGTTTTACTGCGTATTCAGAGTGTTTTCGTAAAGAAGCAGGCAGCGCAGGACGAGACACGAGAGGCATGATAAGGCAACACCAATTTGGTAAAGTGGAGTTGGTGAGTATTACAGCTGAAGACCAATCAAATGATGAACTTGAGCGCATGACGAGTGTTGTTGAAGAGATATTAAAAAAACTAGAATTACCGTATAGAGTAATGCTACTGTGTAGTGGTGATATGGGTTTTGCTGCACAAAGGACTTATGACATAGAGGTATGGTTACCTGAGCAAAATAAATATAGAGAAATATCAAGCTGCTCAAATTGTGGTGCATTTCAAGCAAGAAGGATGAACGCTAAATACTCTTCAGAAACTGATAAAAAGATAAAAAAATATGTTCACACTTTAAACGGCACAGCTTTAGCTATAGGAAGAACGATTGTTGCCATAATGGAGAATTATCAAAATTCTGACGGGTCGATTGCAATACCAAACGTGTTGCAAAAATACATGAGTAATGATACTGTTATAAGTAAATAATGATTTTGACATATAGAAAAGCGAGGAAATAAAGATGAAGGTTCTGGTTATAGGTTCTGGTGGACGTGAGCACGCTCTACTTTGGGCTTTAAAAAAATCTCCTATCTTAACTGAGGTATATGTCACTCCTGGTCGCCAAGCTATGAAAGATCTTGGGACTCTTGTGGATATAAATATTCAAAATTCAGTGGATGTTACACAATTTTGCAAGAAAGAAAATATAGAGTTGGTTGTTATTGGTCCAGAACAACCAATAATTGATGGGCTTGCTGATGATTTAGTTGCAGAGGGAATAAGTGTTTTTGCTCCAAGTCAAGCAACTGCAAAACTTGAGGGATCAAAGTCTTTCACCAAAGGACTATGCAAGCGATATGGCATACCAACTGCCAAGTACGAGTGTTTTGTTGATGAAGGATTAGCTAAAGATTTTGTACGTAGCAATAAAATAAAGTTTCCACTTGTAGTGAAAGCAGATGGAATTGCGGCAGGGAAAGGCGTGATGATATGTTGCGCAGAAAACGAAGCTTTTTCAGCAATAGATTCAATGCTGGCGGAGAAAGAATTTGGTGAATCAGGTGAAGAAATAATCATAGAAGAATTTTTAATTGGAGAAGAAGTAAGCTTTTTTGCTCTTGTTGATGGGTTGAAAGTAGTAACTCTTGGGTGCGCAAAAGATTATAAGAGAGTGAATGAAAATAATGAAGGCCAAAATACTGGGGGTATGGGATCGTACTCATCACCTTCAATTATAAGTAAGAACATGGAGCAAAAAATTATCCAAAAAATAATATACCCTACAGCTCAAGCATTGGTTAACATGGGTACGCCTTATAAGGGAGTACTCTTTGCTGGTTTAATGATTTGCAGAGATGGCCCAAAACTTCTCGAGTATAACGTTAGATTTGGTGATCCAGAAACGCAATCTATATTACCTAGATTTGATTCAAATTGCGATTTGTTAAAATTGATGTTGTCAGTTGCAGAAGGAAAGTTAAATGTCAAAATGGTGGAACTTAACAACAAATCTACAGTTTGTGTAGTTGTTGCAAGTAAAGGCTATCCGGGTGATTATCAAAAGGGAGAAGTAATTAAGGGATTAGATAAAATTGAAAGCATTCCTGGTATATTGGTATTTCACGCTGGTACTAAATTAGATGAGAGTGGTAACTTAGTTTCCGATGGCGGAAGAGTGCTAAATATAGTAGCAGAAGGGAGCACTATAGAGGAAGCCAAAAGTAAGGTGTACTCAGCATTAAATTTTTTAGAATGGCCAGGGGGCTTCTTCAGATACGATATTGGTAGTTAATGTTAGCTGTCGGTTAGCAGGTAGCCAGCATCAGCGAGTATATTTTTGACTTCAGAGAGGTTTGCTTTAGCATTTTTCACCATTTTCACAGCACTAGTTGCTTCTGCCGTTGTTATATGAATTGCATGTCTTGTGTATCAACTGCGATATGACCCTGAAATTTTTTTTCCTGCATCATAGCCCTTTCTTTCAGCAGTATCTGCGTTTTTAACGCTTTGAGCATCAATTATACAGAAACTTGCTTTCTCTTTCCGACCATTGTTAATACGGACCTTTCTGACTAATTTTTTTTAAAACACGTTCCAAAATACTTTCTTTATCTACGCTTGGTTTTTCGCTCCATTTTTTAAAGTAGTCGTAACAACTTCTCCATTTTGGAAACTCTTGTGGCAACATTCTCCACTGGCAGCAGCTTTTTAGGACGTATAGCACTCCACAAAATACATCATAAGTCTTCTTGGCTTTGTTTTTTTTCTACAGGATTCTAGATCTGGTAAAATTATCTCAAATTTTTCACGACTTATGTCACTTGGGTATACACTTCTCATATATCTAATTTATATACATTATCTCCTATGATTGCTGTCCAGTAAAAAATTCAAATTTTGTAAAATCTTTGAAAACCCAGTTGTTTTTAAGAGTATAGAAAATAGTTGTTAGAAACTTCCTAGCAGTTGCAATAATAGCCTTAGCAGCACCACGCTTTTTTTTCACATGCTCGTAAAAACTTCTCAAATAAGGGCTATAACGTATAGCAATCCAAGTACACTGCACTAAAGAAGTACGACCTATTTTTGGTCCACGTTTGGTAATCCTTCCAATTGTACACTGTTGATTAGATTGAGAAACTCGCGGTACAACTCCAAAATAAGCTGTAAGTTTTTCAGGATTACTAAAATTGTTAATATCACCAATTGTTGCAACAAAAACTGCTGCAGAAATTGCACCAATACCTTTAATGCTGATGAGACCATTAAATTCAGGAAGTTGTTTAGCAAAAGCTATAATTTCCTTTTCAAGTTTTTTGAGACTTTCTCGAATGACTTCCAGATTACTGTTAATCACTTCAATTTCGACCTTTTCTAAAAGCTCCCAATTATGCTTCTGAATAGAACGCTCAAATCCCACTTTAGTTGTAAGTACTTCCTTTTTAATCTTGATCCCGTGGTAATTAAAAAGACCATGCATTTTATTGATTAAAGATACCCGTGATTTTACTAACTGATCTCTTGTCTTAAGAAGAGAAGCTAACTGTTGGCATTGTTTGCTTTTGCATTTCGCTTCAGGTAGCATATCTTTGCTTAGAAAAAAAGCAATAGCTCTTGCATCGTGTTTGTCTGTTTTGTTCACAGAACGGCGAACAATTTCAAACTGTCCGGGAGCAATTATTACCACACGCTTAACGTAAGGTGACACTTCATCATAGAAGAAACAGCTATTACCTGTTGCCTCAAAAGCTACTTCATCTGTTTCTCGAAGATCTTTAATAAAATTATCTAAATCCTGTAAGCGAAATGTTTTAATATACTCTGGTTTTTCCTGTTCTAAATAACAAACAGTAAAACTATTAGTGTGTAAATCAACACCTATATAACGCATAAATTTTTCCTCTTATTGAATACTACAACATATCAGAGTAGAATATTACCGGTTGGTCCATTCTCCTATACGCGGTCACTAAATTTTATAGGCCGCACGATGGTTTTCGGTGGCAGGGGCGATTAATCTCCTTCACGAGGTCTTTTTCCTATATACTGCAAAAAGCAGAAAGGGCCTCAAAAAAATGTTCAATCTGCCACCTATCCACTCTGAGAAGTTATTATCTTCTCATGCTTCCAACCGAGCAATAACTATTCATACCACCTCCTTCTTTATTCCTTCTTTGAGATCATGTACAGGTTCTTAGGGTTGAAAAACTTAGAAAGAGCCATAAAAAAATTTTTAAATATATCTTTATATTATATATTCTTATTGGTAATAATTTGTCATCTTTTTTGTTAACTTTACTGATGTTGCCAGAAGGAACGTTGTTGCCAAATTTTGTAAAATTTATTATCCTAAGGTTTCAAGTCCTCACAGGTTTATTGGAACTATATGTACAATATGTTTATCAGTGAAAATCCGGAGAAAATGATGGGGGAAAAGTTAATACATTACTTTAGCCAGGGTAAATGCGAAGGCAATGCAGAAATGAAAAATCTGCTGGGAGGGAAGGGGGCAAATTTAGCAGAAATGTGCAATGTTGGCATTCCGGTTCCACCTGGTTTCACAATTTCCACCTCTGTTTGTCAGGCCTACTGTCAGGATAATGAATTGTCTAACGACCTACGTAACGAGATCAAAAACTACATGGCGATGCTCGAAAATGACATCGGTTGTAAATTTGGGGATTTAAATAACCCCTTATTAGTTTCAATACGCTCTGGTAGTGTTAGTTCAATGCCGGGCATGCTTGATACTATTTTAAATGTTGGTTTAAATGATGAAACAGTTATTGGGCTTGCAAAAAAAAAGTGGCGAACGTTTTGCCTATGATAGCTACTGCCGTTTCATCATGATGTACTCCAATGTTGTACTACAGCTTGATCATCACCTATTTCAAGATGTTGTTGATAATGAGCAGCAAAAGAGTGGAGCAAAAAACTTAGATCTTGATGTTGATGTTTTAAAGAGAATTGTTAACGATTTTAAAAGATAGTATATGAAAAACAGAAAACATTTCCCATAGAACGTTGAAGAGCAATTGTTAAACTCAGTTAATGCAGTATTTACCTCTTGGAAAAATGATAGGGCTGTTTCCTATAGAAGAATACATAATATTCCTGAAAACCTTGGAACAGCGGTCAACGTGCAAGCAATGGTTTTTCAATTTAAACAATAATTCTGCAACTGGTGTGATATTTACACAAAATCCTTCAACTGGAGAAAAAAAGCTTTTGGTGAGTTTTTGGTTAATGCTCAGGGTGAGGATGTGGTTTCTGGTGTTTATACTCCTATGCCAATTGACGGAGAGCAAAAAAACACCATGGAGAAGTTGCTGCCAAGTGTCTACCGAGAATTATGCGTGGTATGTGAAAAACTTGAAAGGCATTATAAAGACATGCAGGATATCGAATTTACTGTGCAGGACGGTAAGTTATGGATTTTGCAGACTAGGTCTGGCAAGCGCACGGCTGAAGCTGCTATTCGCATAATAGTTGATATGGTAAACGAAGAACGATTACAAAAGAAGAAGGAATATTGAGAATTGATCCAAAAACTTTTGACAATTTATTGCATCCAGTTCTTGACGTTAAGGGTGACCAGAAAGTAATAGGGAAGGGACTGCCGGCTTCTCCAGGGGTTGCTTCTGGATATGTAGTGTTTAGTGCAAGTGATGCTGAAAAAGCTGCAGAGCAGGGCAAAAAAGTGATTTTAGTAAGGTCAGAAACGAGTCCTGAAGATATTAATGGAATGAATGCTGCAAGTGGCATAGTAACAGCACGGGGAGGGATGACCTCGCATGCTGCTGTTGTAACCCGTGGAATGGGTAAGCCATGCATTTGCAGTGTAAGTGGACTTTATATCGATAAAGATGGAACTTTCTTTTCTGTGGGGGATACAAAAGTAAATAAAGGTGAACCAATTACCATCAACGGAGGAACAGGGGAGGTTATGCTTGGCATTCTCCCTACAATTTCACCTGAATTATCGCAAGAATTCAAAACGATAATTAACTGGATAGATGAAATTAAAACGATCAAAGTGAGAGCGAACGCTGATACTCCAAAAGACGCAAAAATTGCAAAAGAATTCGGTGCAGAAGGTATAGGCTTATGTCGCACAGAACATATGTTTTTCGCTAGTGATAGAATCGAATTCATTCAAAAGTTGATAATAGCTGACGATGAAAATGAAAGGGCAAATGCGCTCATTAAACTGGAAGAAATGCAAAGTCTGATTTCAAAGAAATATTTTCTATTATGGAGGGCAGGGAAGTTACTATACGTTTACTTGATCCTCCTTTGCATGAATTTTTACCCAATGATCAGTCTACTATAGAAAAAATCGCTAAATCACTGAATAAGTCAGTTGAATCAGTAAAAATAAAATAGCACAGTTATCGGAAAAAAACCCAATGCTTGGCCATCGAGGTTGTAGACTTGCCATTTCTCATCCTGAAATATATAGCATGCAGATTAGGGCGATACTTAATGCTGCAAGTGAATTAAGGAAAGAAAAGAAGATAGAAGTGGAACCTGAAATCATGATCCCTTTTATAATGAACGAGAAAGAATTTATTCTGATATGCGAGTTAATAAAGAAAGAATCCTCTGTCATCTCAGCTGGGATCCAGACGCAGATTCCAGCGTCACGCGCTGGAATGACATCAGACAAGGCTTATTCAATTGGAACGATGATAGAACTACCAAGAGCAGCACTGATTGCTGATAAGTTAGCAAAACATGCAGAGTTTTTTAGTTTTGGCACTAATGATTTAACGCAAACAACCATGGGACTTTCAAGAGATGATTCAGTTAATTTCCTCGATTCTTATAAGGAAAGCAATATATTTGACAATGATCCATTTGAAGTGCTGGACACCGAAGGGGTAGGGAAGTTAATCAAGATAGCCATTGAAAGAGGCAAAAAAACCCGAAAAGAAATAAAGCTGGGTATATGTGGAGAGCATGGAGCAGATCCAAAATCTATAGAGTTTCTCATCAAGTCAGGGGTGGATTATGTTTCATGCTCACCATATAGAGTACCGGTTGCAAAGTTAGTGGCAGCACAGTTTAGCATAAAATCTAAGTTTGTTGGGTAAGTGAGAAATATAGCGATAATATAACCACTGGTGACTTTCCTCACTTAGACAACTGTGTCAAGCACTGGCTACTTAACCGTCATACCGCCGCGGTATCTCTTAGCCGCTAACAAGTAGCGGAATGACGATTGTCATCCCAGTGCCCAGACACTGGTTCACTCTATAATGGCAGTGCCTCTATGATGTAAGGAATCCAGTTTTTATGCAATCTCATCAAGAACGTTGTGTTTTAGCGTAAGGTTGGCTACTGTTTACACTCACTAACTTAGCTGGATCCCAGTGTCTGAGCACTGGGATAACACCTGTAGCCCTACGTCATACCGCCGCGGTATCTCTTAACATAGATCCCGCTAACACGTAGCGGGATGACGATTGTCGTTTAGCCATAAATATTAAGAAATTTACCAAACGAAAAAAAAGGCAAAAGAAGCCCCATGGTTAACTAGTTATTTATATGTACTTCAAAATATTGGCGTTTTTTTATTCTAAACGCTTAATAACCGCGATTCAGCCGCTTTTAAATGCGACTAACCTAAATTATAAACATTAAGAAATTTACTAAGTGGAAAAAAAGGCAAAGAAACCCTAGGGTAGCTAGTATTCAAATTCTCCCTTGTCTATTTGACGTCTTTTACTGTCTTAAACGCTTTATAAGCGCGTTTCAGCTTATATAGGTAGAAACCTAGAAGTTTTATAAAGACATGAGGTGCACATAGTGCAAAAAATTAAGCATGATTTACGCCAAATACATTAAGTTTTTTTGTCATTAATCCACTGCAGAGATTGCGAAGATAAATAAATAGCTTCACTTTCATGACAAGGGGGCTGGCGAAGCTTGTCAAGTAATTCCGTTCCTTATGGGTAAAAAAAAGAGAAACTCTAAGTTGCAGCCGCACAACATTTCTCTTTTCTGCTGTTGACGATTATTTCGCCTATTGTAACTGCTGCTAGAATAAAGCAATAATATACTTTTGTTAATAAAGAAACAGGTGATACAGAAGCTATACTTCCTGCTAGCAATAGTTGGGAACCATAAGGTAAGATGCCTTTTGTAGCACAAGCAAAAACATCTAATAAGTATGCGCTGCGGTGTGGCGCAATACTGTGTTTTTGCGCAAGCCTTTTTGCAATACCACCACTTAGTAAAATAGCAATGGTATTATTGGCAACTAAGGTAGTAAACATAGACACAATTCCTGCTATCACAAATTCAGCTTTAGTTTTTGTGATATTGCTTTCATCGATAAGTTTATGCAACGCTTTTTGACCTTGTTTGTACATTATATGGCTCAAACCACCAATAAATAGCGCAAATATCACTATTTCGTTTACTTTTTTGAAACCGTCATACACGTCATGAGGAAATTGAATGATAGCATAGTCAAAAAAAGCTATTCCTAGCACACCAGCAATAATTATGTTTACAGTTATTGTTACTAAAGTGGTGACTTCAAGCAGCCCCATGATTATTAAAGAAATATAAGGAATAATTTTTATTATAGAATAATAATCTAAATTTGGTATAGAAATAATTTTTGTATTACTTGAAATCACTGCCAGATAGGTGAGTGTTATAATACCTGCAGTAAATGCAACCTTAGAGTTTATTTTAAGTTTATCTTTTGCTGAAGCTCCCTGTGAAGAAACAGATGCAATGGTGGTATCAGATATCATTGAGAGGTTGTCACCAAACACGGCACCACCTACTACAGTTGCAGCTCCTATTTCAAGGCCAAAAGCTCCACTTTTTGCCAGATTAACAGCTATAGGTACCATCAGCACAACAACTCCCATAGATGTGCCAATTGCAGTTGAAATAAAAGCAGAAGCCAAAAATACTCCTGGCAGCAGTAATCTTGCTGGAAGAAAATTAAGAATTAAATTAGCAACAGTGTCTGCGCTACCAATTGATTGAGTAACCGCAGAAAATGCTCCAGAAAATAGAAAAATTAAACACATAGTAAGAGTGCTTTTGTCACCCATGCCCTCGATAACAGTATCGATGTTATGCTGAATTTTATTTGTACCACGTGAGACAGCAAAAAATAGTGCTGGTAATAAGCAGATTACTGGTGAAACCTGATGAAGTGGATTATCAGTTCCGATAAAAGAAAAATAAGCACCACTTCCCAGGTACAAGATTAAAAAAATAATCAAAGGGATAAAAGCCATCATTTTACTGTATCTCAAACTTATAACTATAACTAATTAAGTGGTTTTAAGCAAGTTTGGTTTTCACTAGTTTTGCAGGAAGTTGACAGCAGAGTTTTAAACTTCATATTTAATCTACTAAATAAATAGCACATGTAGCCGAAGGGTTTATATCTTGTGCTATACTTTATTTTATGTCATGCAAACAGTTGATATTAGCATACATCCAAGTAAAGTAATGGAGAATATAAAAACCATATCAGTAAAAAACGATAACGTTAGGCTGGATAGGTACATCAGAAGAATCTTTCCTGATCTAAAGCAATCTGTAATTGAAAAATCTTTAAGGAAAGGGTTAATCGAAGTTGATGATTGCAAAGCAAAGTCTAGTGATAGAGTAAATTCTGGACAAACTATAACGCTGAAGCACTTGAATTATATTGAGAATGCTAATTCTGATCGCAAATATAATGAAAAGTTAGTGAATCTACTAAGAGAGAACACATTATATGAAGACGAATATATACTAGCTATAAACAAACCCGCAGGGGTCATTGTTCAAGGTGGCGTAAAAGTAAAGATTAGCATTAGTGATTTGCTTGACCAAATAAGAGAGGGAGAAATATTTAAAATTGTCCATAGACTAGATAGAGATACGAGCGGAGTGATAATATTCGCACGCAACGCTAATGTTGCCAGATACCTTATGGAAGAATTTAAAGGACGAAGAGTAAAAAAAACTTATTTAGCATTAACTTCTGGCATACCGAGTAAGGATAGTGGAACAATAGACTATCCATTGGTGAAAAAATATGTTTCAGGTCAAGAAAAAGTGGTCGTTGATGAAAATTCACCTCAGAATGCCACTACGCATTTTTCAATTATAGCAAAATTCAAACACAATGTTGCTTATTTAAAATTACAACCAATTACCGGCAGAACCCATCAGTTACGTGCACATTTAGCTCATATAAATTGCCCTATTCTTGGTGACGGTAAATACGGTGGTAAAAAAGCTTTTATTGATGGGGTAGCAAATAAAATTCACCTTCATTCGCATTCTTTATCTTTAAAACTGCCAAACAATAAAGAAATCACTATCACCGCTCCTATCACTAAACACATCGAAAAATCCATTGAAGCGCTATTTTTCGACTGAAACGATTTCACCAATCAACTTTTCTGTCTTTGGCTTTGATTTGAAGCACAGATATTAGGCTAATTAATGCGCAGGCAGTAAGATAAATACCTGCTGCAAGTTTTGTTTCGGTTTTTTCTATAAGCCACATGCATATGTATGGAGAAAGGCCACCAAAAATTCCTGCAGATATGTTATGTGCGAGGCTAAAGCCGGTGCACCTAACTTTCGTTGGAAATAACTCACAGACAAGAGAATTATATATCCCAAAAGATGCACCTATCGGCACACTTATCAACAGAAAAGTGAGCGTTACAATATGGTGGTTATCATATGATAATAGTGAAAGTGCCGGCAAACCGGCGCAAGCTAGAGCTACTAATGTAGGAATCATTACATTTTTTCTTCCAACTTTATCAGACAGTATTGCAAACAGCACTGCAGACGCTCCAAATGTAATTTCAACTATAATCCTTACTACATTTTTAATATTGATGCCTGAGAGAATAAGTTCTTTTACAGATATGTTGTAAAACATGATTGCTGAATAAACGATTGCATTTTGGGCTATACCAAGTCCAATTGCTATCACAAATACTTTTTTATAGTCCCTGATTAATTCTAAAAATGGAGAATGAGATAAGCTTTTATTTTTATCGTGTGTTTTATATGCTAAGCTCTCTTCCATTATATATCTTGTTAAAAAGCCTATTATGCCCATAATGAAGCAGAAATAGAAGGGCAATCTCCAGCCCCAAATTTCATAATTTTCACCTGTGAGTTTTTTACAAATAGCTATCATTACAAAACATATAATAGAACCAAGCGCGCCGCTAAAAGGCTTCATACTCCCTAAAAAACCTAGATTTTTTTTATCGCTTGAATGCTCTATTAAAAAGGCTGAGTTGATACTCGTTTCTCCACCTGCTGCCATTCCTTGCATGATTCTACATAATAGAAGTAGTATAGAAGAAAATATTCCTATTTCTTTATAGCCAGGTATAACTCCAATTACAGTAGATGGTATTGAAACTAATATCACTGAAGTAAGTAAAACTTTCCTTCTACCAGATTTATCTCCAATGTAGCCAAAAATGAATGCACCAAGTGGTCTAAATCCAAAGCCAACTGCGAAAGTACCAAGAAATTTGATTGTGCTTAAATAATCGCTTTCTGAAGGAAAAAAAACATTGCTTATTATATGTGTTAAAACTCCAAATAGAGTTAATTCATACCATATAATCATGTTGCAGATTATGCCCGATAGTATTGCCTTTTGGATGTTAGTCATAATCTTTCGATTTAACATAACCTAATATATCATTAACCGGTGCTCCTTGCTATAAGATTTTTCACTCAATGATCTGCAAAGACAACTCACGTAAATGCTTATCCTCCACCTTGGAAGGAGCACCGATTAGAACATCTTCACCTTGCTGGTTCATAGGAAAACAGATTACTTCACGAATATTTGGCTCATCAGCAAGCAGCATAACTATTCTATCAACTCCTGGTGCTATTCCACCATGAGGAGGAACACCAAATCTGAATGCACGTACAAGTGCACCGAATCTTGTATCAACTTCTCCCCGGCTATAACCTGCAATGGCAAAAGCTTTATACATGATATCCAGTTTGTTATTACGAATCGCTCCGCTTGACAGTTCTATTCCATTACAAACGAGATCATATTGGTAAGCAAGGATATCGAGTGGATTCTTTGTCCTCTAAATCTTTCAGACCACCGTGTGGCATGGAGAATGGGTTATGAAAGAAATCGATTTTTTTACTTTTATCGTCATATACAAAATATGGAAAATCAATGATCCAACAAAACTTGAAGATATTATCATCTATAAGACTGAGTTCTGACCCTAAAAGAGTGCGCACTTTCCCTGCAATTGTTGCTGCCTCATTCTCTTTGTCAGAAGCAAAAAATACACTATCTCCAGGCCCTACATTCGTTACTTCTCTTATGTAGTTTAGCCTATTGTCATCGAGGAATTTAGCAATCGGGCCTTTCGCAGTACCATCTTTATCAAACGTTATATATCCAAGACCCTTAGCCCCGAATTCTCTTTGCGCATGTTCTATCTTTTTATCAAAGAAGCTGCGTGGTTCCTCTGCTGTTTTAGGTGCAGGGATCGCTCTGACTACCATACCACGCTCGATATTGCTCTTGAAAATATTGAACTCTGAATCACGGAAAATTTCTGTAACATCGCTGATTAATAATGGATTACGCAGATCTGGCTTGTCAGAACCATACTTAAGCATTGCCTCTTTGTATGTAATGCGTGGAAAATCTTTATCGACAGACTTACGAGAAAATTTAGCAAACACTTTATATAAGGTAGACTCAATAATCTGAAAGATGTCTTCTTGAGTCACAAAAGACATTTCAAGATCTAGCTGATAAAACTCTCCCGGAGAACGGTCAGCCCTTGCGTCTTCGTCACGGAAACACGGTGCAATTTGAAAATATTTATCAAACCCTGAAACCATGAGCAATTGCTTAAAAATCTGTGGAGCTTGCGGCAATGCATAGAATTTACCAGGATTTAGTCTGCTTGGCACTAGATAGTCGCGTGCTCCTTCAGGAGAGGAAGCAGTGAGTATTGGAGTTTGAATCTCTAAAAATCCTCGCTCTATCATGAGCTTGCGGAGCTCTGCAATAATTTGTGAGCGCAAAATAATATTGTTGCGGGCTTTTTCACGTCTTAAGTCAAGAAATCGATATTTAAATCTCATGTTTTCTGGGTATTCTTGCTCGCCGGTAATGCTTGCCAATATACTTCTTTCTTCTTTTGCTATTTCTTCATCAAGGTGGAACTCAACTTCCGACTCAACGTGTAAATTGCTAACTACAACCTCAATTTTCCCGGTTGCGATAGAGCTGTTTACCGTATCTTCAGTTCTAGCTTCAACTAACCCTGTAACAGTAATCACACTTTCTGATTTTAAATTTGAAATTTCATCAAAAAAGTCCTTGTCATTGTCATTATTGAACACTAGCTGAGTAATCCCATGAAAATCTCTTAAATCAACAAAGATTAGGTTACCGTGATCGCGCTTACGGTATAACCATCCAGAGAGGGTAACTTCCTTTCCTACATCATTCTTCCTTAATTCATTACACGTGTGAGTTTTATAGCAGTTCATATTTGTTTCACTTCTAAATTCTTTAAGAAGTATAGAAATAAACCTTACTGCATACAAGCCCATTCGTCAGATATTTGTCCAATTTTCAAAATAGGGCAGTGTTGCTTTTATGCTGTCTTCACTCACACAAAAATTGCACAATTTCTATAATTATGGTATAATAGTAAGGGTGTTTTCGATAAACTAGGTACAAAAAATGTCTTTCGAGCATATCCTCATATATGGTATAACGTTACTTATTGGGATTAAGATATTTCTCCTTTGTAGGAAAAGATACAAAGAGCGCATTAGAAAGGTTGTATTTTTCAAGAAAGCCCTTAAAGAAGATTGGGAAGAAGACAGGGAATATAATGAATTGTATAGAGCAAAGAAGCAAAAAGAGTTGCTGAAACGTCAAGAAATACTACACGAGAAGCAAAAAGATATACAGGTTTACAAAGAAGATCCAGAAATAGTTGACATAGCAAAACCGGTAGGTAAATGGACAAAGATGGTTATGAGGGGTAATGGTTTAATGCAGCGTTTTGCACAATTAATACATAGAGAAGGCGGACAGAAAGGATTTTGGGAGCTGTTTGTAAAAGCTCAGGCTTCAACTCAAGGTAAACATAAGGGGAAGGGCAGATAATTCATGCTCGAATGTGAAAATTTATCCTGCGCTCGTAATAACAAAGTGTTATTTAAACATCTCGGTTTTAAAGCTGAGCCAAAATCAAAGATTCTAATCACTGGTCCAAATGGTAGTGGTAAAACCAGCTTAATTAGAAGTTTATCTGGACTTTTACCGCCGGTATCAGGCAATATAAGGTACTGCGGAAAAGACATATATGATGATCCAAAATCCTATATACCTTCTATGGTCTATATAGACCATAAGAATGCCTGCAAGGATAGCTTAACTGTTACTCAAAACATAGAATTCTGGGCAGGAATACGAAATACTAGAAAACTGATTGTGGCAGCTATTTGTTGCTTGCAGTTGCAATCTGTACTTAATATTAGATATGGCGAACTTTCTGCAGGCTGGAAAAGAAGAGTTGCGCTTGCTCGCCTCTTGATTTCTAATGCAAACGTTTGGCTGATAGATGAACCATTTTGTAATCTTGATAGTGCAACGTGTGAATTAGTGCTGAACCTAATCTCAATACGCTCTGAGCAAAATGGTATAGTAATTATTACAGGGCATAGCTCTACAGAGCAATTGTGTGATTTTACAACGATTGATATACGCGATTTCAATAGACTTCTTGCATAGTTTTTGGCAACAACCGTCAGAAACGAAAAAACTTACTTGACAAACTCTGGCAGCCCCCTTATCATGAAACTGAAGCTATTTTATTTAACTTCCCAATCTGTGCAGATTAAAACAACAAGAAGATTTGTATTTGGTGTACTATTGTTTAATTTTTGCACTATGTGCATACTATGTCTTTATAAAAATTTTGGGTTTTTACCCACATAAGCTGAAAAGCGCTTATAAAGCGTTTAAGACATCACCCAACATCAAATTTTAAAATAAAGAGTGGAATAACTAGCTACTCCGGGGATTCTTTGTCTTTTTTTTCTGCCTGGTAAATTTCTTAAACATTAAAGCTAAGGTTAGTTGCCGTTTAAAAGCAGCTAAATTGCAGCGTTTAAGACTTAAAAAACGCCAATACTGAAAATAGACAATGACTAGGGCTTCTTTTGCCTTTTTTTTCGTTTGGTGAATTTCTTAAATATTTATGGCTAAAGTAATTTAGGCCTACCGACAACCCAAGTCATCCCGCTACGTGTTAGCGGGATCTAGAGATACCGCAGCGGTATGACGTGATGGACTTGGCGAAAGTAACTTAGATCCCGCAGCGGCGAGATACCGCGAATGAATCGCGGTATGACGGTTCGTGGTGGCATGACGATAATCTCGTCATCCCGCTACGTGTTAGCGGGATCTATGCTTTGAGATACCGCGGCGGTATGACGGTTCGTGGCGGTATGACGTAGGACTGCTGTCATTCCAGTCTGGAATCCAACTTTTTCATAATCATCAAAACGTTATATTTTAACATAAAACGGCTACTTTTATACTTAATAAAATTCCTGGATCCCAGACTGGGATGACATCATAGGGGCGCTGGCCTGACAACCGTCATCCCGCTACGTGTTAGCTATACCTTTTTTCTACTTAGTTTGGATTATGCAAGAAGTCTATTGTATAGCTATTGCTGATCGTATATTACTTATAGCTTATCTATTCAAATTGCAACTTTATCTTTCATAATTAATTATTGACACTATTGATAATCCAGTTATTATTAATAGTGTATTGGTTAATGAGGTGAAAAATGTCTACGTCTAACCTTAAAACTTCAATTGCTGCTTTATCATTATGTGTATCTGCCGTTGCAATTTATATACATCTTCCTTATGTTATTGCAGCAGTTTCTGGTTCTGGTGAAATTGAAGCAGTTCCTTTAGCAATTTTTGCTGTTTTTGCGATTGTTGCACTGGTTTCAGTGATATATCTTATTAGACTGGCAGTTTCTAGAGCTGGTGATAAGAAAAAAATAGATCTTAGTGGAGAAGAATCCGGCCATACTGCATCTCAAGTACCGCAAGAAAAGTCTGTTAAGCAAGATAGTAGATCACAGACGGACGTTGCTAGAGCAATCTCTCAAAATAATAATGCATCTTCGCCTTCACCAAGCGTTGGACCACCTCCTCCGCCACCTCCTCCTCCAAGTTCAAATGGTGCTAATCAAAAAGGTCCTATGATGCTCTGCTTGCACAGACAAAAGGAGGTCGTAAGTTGAAAAGAGTTGAAGTTCAACATGAGTCTAAAGGGGAATCAAGCAAGAGTGAGCAGCCACAAGGTCTTTCAGATGAGTTGGAAGCAACATTGTCAAATGACAAGCAAGAAACGCAAGAAGAGTATTATGCGAGAGTTAATAGATTTTTGCAAGAAGAGAAAAAAAAGAAGAAGGGTTATGATGCTGATCTTCTTACGGTAATTGGGAAGAACAGAAAACTCATGGTATACTCAAATAGTGAAAGTGAGCGTTCTAGTTATAATAACAATTCAGACTGGGCTTCAAATGAAGATGAAGACAAACAGAAAGAGCAGGAAAAGAAGGTGCGGACAAAACACAAGAGGAAATCTACATCTTCAACTCTCCAATCAGACAATAACAAAAGAAGCGAGAGTTCTGACAGTGATTATGAATCTGATGATAATGTAAAATCTGAACCTACACCTCCGTCACATTCTGTGCCAAAAGCAAAGCCATCGTTATTGCCTAAGCCTAAAAATAAACCTGCTGCATCACAAGTAAATAATGCTGACCCAGTGAATAGTGAGGTGCAAGACCCATCTACTTCTTCTATCAAAGACCGCAGAAAATTCTTTGATTCAATAGGAGGTGTCCCAAATCCTTCAAAATAAGTTTACCTATAGATCTGATTGTATTAAGATTACTCAGTACAATCAGATCTATTATATGCGTTTATCTAAATATTATCTGCCAACTCTAAAGGAAAAGCCTGCCCATGCTAAAATTATCTCCCATCAATATTCTTTGCGTGCAGGTTTAATAAAGCAGATAGCATCTGGCATCTATACGTGGTTGCCGCTTGGTCTTTTAGTGCTTAAAAGTATTGAAAACATTATCAGAGATGAAATGGATAAATCTGGCGCTATTGAAGTGTTAATGCCTTGTGTGCAACCAGCAAATCTTTGGCGAGAATCAGGGCGTTACGATGATTACGGTAAGGAAATGCTATGTATAAGGGATAGGCATGAGGAAGATATGCTTTTCGGGCCAACGCACGAGGAGGTAGCAACTGATCTAATTAGAGATGTGGTAAAAAGTTACAAAGATTTGCCACTTTGTTTGTATCATATCCAGTGGAAATTCCGTGATGAGGTAAGACCACGTTATGGTGTTATGAGGGGTAGGGAATTTCTGATGAAGGATGCATACAGTTTTGATGTAGATTACGAAGGTGCACTGAATTCATATAATTTGATGTACAAAACTTACATAAAAATCTTCAAACGCATGGGGCTTACTCCAATTGGAGTGAGAGCGGATACAGGGCCAATTGGAGGAAATTTGAGTCACGAGTTTCATATATTGGCAAACACTGGTGAGAGCACTTTATATTATGACAATAAATTTTCTGAACTACTGGAAAGTGAAGATGTTGAAAGTTTGAAGAATATATATGCAGTTGCAGATGATATGCACGACCCTAAAACTTGCCTTGTGCCGCAAGAGCAGTTAAATGTTAGTAAAGGTATTGAAATAGGGCATATTTTTTATTTTGGCAACAAATACTCAAAGCCTATGAAGGCAAGTGTTACTTCTCAAGATGGAAAAAATGTCAACACGCATATGGGTTCGTATGGCATTGGGGTTTCAAGGCTTGTCGGTGCAATAATAGAAGCTTTTCATGATGATAAGGGAATTATCTGGCCAGAAGCGGTAGCTCCTTTCAGAATTGGTTTAATCAATTTACAAACGAAAGTAACGGAGGCTGCAGATAAAATATACAAAGCTTTGAAGAGCGATGAAGTGCTTTACGATGATACGGAAGGAAGTGTAGGAGTAAAATTTGCCAGAATGGATCTGATAGGCTTGCCGTGGCAAATAATTGTTGGAAAGAAAGCAGTAAGTGAAAATATAGTTGAAGTAAAAAATAGAGCAACTGGAGAGGTAGAAGAAATGCAGATTGAGGAAGCAATAAATCGCTTTAGCGCAAAATGATACGCGGTATCGGCACTGACATAGTATATATACCAAGAGTATTGAGAATATTACAAAAATACGGAGAAAAATTTCTCAATAGAATCTACACTGAAAAAGAAATAGAGCTAAGTAGAAAGTATAATAGCCAAGAAGTAAGGGCAAAATATTTTGCTAAGCGCTTTGCGGCAAAGGAGGCTTTTATTAAAGCACTAGGCGGTGGTCAGGGTATTACAATGAAAGGTATAGAAATATACAGTGATGTGAGAGGCAAGCCATATATTGCTGTCAGAAAGGATTTCATCTCAAAGGACTACAAGATTCACCTTTCTTTAAGTGACGATGGAGATTACGCTACTGCATTTGTTATAATTTGCATCTAGCAGATATTGTTTCAATTTATGCAGTTGACTTTATGCTATCTATATAGCTAAACTGACTTACGATAATTTGAAAAACCGTCATCCCGCTACGTGTTAGCGGCTAAGAGATACCGTGACGGTATGACGGTTCGCGGCAGCATGACGATAAGCTCGTCATCCCGCTACTTGTTAGCGGGATCTAGAGATACCGCGGCGGTATAGCTATAGCATGCACAAATAACTAGTTTATCAAAAAAACATAGCAGTTTTTCTATGATTTGAGTATAATTCTAGCTTTACCTAAGCAGAAAATTTAATGTTAACGTATCTTTTCTTACCATTTTTTATTACTGAGAATTATTTATTAATTACTGCATTGATCCCACTTTTAAGTGCGTTAGCTATTTTTTTTACTAGTAAATGGCCAAAAGTAAGCAGTAGCGTTACTGTTGCTTCTTCTATGCTTCTGTTTGTGTATACACCTCTATGCACTTTATATTTGGTATATGGTGATCATTCTCAATTTATTCTCATGGATTTTGGTAATAATTTGCACATTAGTTTAAAGCTAGAGTCTACCGGAGTAATATTCAGTTTATTAATATCGTTTTTATGGATACTAACCAGTATATATGCAATATGTTATATGCAGAATAACTATGCTGATAGCAATCGCTCAAGTTTTCTATGCTTTTTTTCAATATCGATTAGCTATGCAATGTTTATTGCTTTTTCTGGAGATTTGCTCACTACATTTGTTTTTTATGAGCTTCTAACTATTAGTACATACCCTCTGGTTACTTACAACTCAACAAATGAATCAATGATTGCAGGGCGCTATTACTTTGGCGTGCTATTTTTCTCCTCTTTGGTATTATTTTTTCCTGCAATAGGCCTTTTATATAATGAATTTCATACTTTAGACTTTGTAAGTGGTGGAATATTCAAATTTGATACTTCACTCATCACTTTCATTGCAGTGTGTTTTGCTATGCTGATTTATGGAATAGGAAAAGCTGCATTAATGCCAATGCATTTTTTTGGTTACCAAAAGCAATGGTTGCACCAACTCCTGTGGAGTGCACTATTACATGCTGTTGCTGTTGTGAAATCCGGAGTTTTCATCATCATAAAAAGTTATATTATACACTTTCGGCGTCGATAACATGCAACGTTTTGTGCAGCAAAATTGGTTTGCTGGAGGGTGGCTTCCGTACGCTGCTGGATTTACTATTATTACTGCATCATTGATTGCATTAAAGCAAAAAGAATTAAAGAAATTGCTTGCTTACTCTACCATCTCTCAATTGTCGTATATTATATTATTTGCTTCAATTTTTAGTGAGTTCAGCATGAGGGTTGCAATTTTTCAATTAGTTTGCCACACATTTGCAAAAATCACTTTGTTTTTCATTGCCGGAGCAATAATAACGAAAACAGGTGAGAAATATATAGATAAGATTCATGGTATAGGACGCAGTATGCCAATTAGCATGACAGCATTTGCTATAGGTGCATTGTCTATGATAGGGGTGCCGCCTGCTCCGACTTTTTGGGGTAAATTTCTCATTTTTCAAGCTGTTTTCAACTCTGGCAATGTAATACTTTCTGTGTTTGTAACTCTAGTGTTAATTGTTAGCACTATACTTAACGCTCTGTACTTTTTACCGATAATTTACAATGCCTTTTTCTTAAAACCTTCTCAGAATTACTTTATTAAAAAAACGCCAATTCTTCTAGTTTTACCTCCAGTTATCACTGCTACATGCACTTTAGTTATTTTTTTTAGCTACCAAGTAATATTTTGAATGTGATCATCTATATTTATAACCATTAACAATAAATTTAAATGGTATTATACCAGCCAGAGTTGCTTTTATATTCGACAAAGTGAAGCTAATCTCCACAGTATCCTCCTTATTTTGCGCAGTTGTAAAAATTACAGTAGCATTTCCAGCAAATGTAACTAGGTCCTTGATCGATCGGTCAATAAATAACTTTATTACATTTACGTTAACGCTCTTTTTTTTAGATGAAACAGCTTCACTATTCATTTTTTCCTGAAAGCCTTGATAGACTTTATGTATAGAATTGTTTCTTATAAAATTTTCTTGGTACTTTGGTTCAACGATATTAATGGACTCATATATTTCAATATATTTACTTATTAAGTACCTCGCTGTGGAAGTGTATTCATCTTCCTTTTTACTGAAACTAAGCTTATGCATTGCAGAGAACTCATCTTCTGTGTGGTTCATGTACTTCACAAAATTTAAATCTTTTTTAACAGGAAATAACAGGTATATGTTTAATACTAATAAACATAAGCATACTAGGAGAAGCGATACTATTAATGCCATCCAAGATCTTTCTGCTGCACAAAACAGATATCTATGGCAGTACCATTCGACTGCTTTACTGAAATAACTTTTGTTTTTTACTGATTCAAGCAATTTATCTTCCATAACACAATGCTACCAAACCCAATTATAATAACAATAACTCTAAAAAACTTTAAAATATGTCTAAATTTTCCAAAATAGGATGAATGATTATATCACCTTGTTCCGCAATAAGGTAGAATTTATCGACTTTGCTCACATCTATGTTTATCATTTTTACACTGAAATTTTCAGGATTGTAAATATTACTTTCAGCACTTTTGTGATAATTATAATAATGTAATTTATTTTGATCATCAAAATAACCAAATTCATCAGCAAGGGCTCCCACTTTACCACTTTTGACTAGCCTAAATAGATCAATCACATGGTTTTGAGATCCAGGCTCAATAGGCCCTTCCGCAGCAAAAAACTTAGGTGCATGACCAACGTATTCCTTAAATTTTAGATTATGAGTCTTTTTTACACTACCAAAATCCACAAGCTTATATTCATCTGAAACGCCAGAATATTGTGGATCATACTTTTTATATTCAAAAACTCATTACCTAAAAAATTACAAAACGTTAATTTATAATCATCAAGATCGGATTTAATGACTTTAAGGTAATGAAAACTCTAGGAATCTTTACTTCCTCTTCCGTGATATGATTACGTACAATAAGCTCACCATTTAGCATATGATAGCCAACTTTTGGCAAAGTAGCTATATTGATTGTCTTGTTTAGCTTAAAATTTGCTTCATAAATGCCGCTTAACAACTCCTTTCCTTTTTCTAAGGTGACGTCCTGGTCTAAAGCTATATTCTTGATTGAACTTAATTCTTTCTGCATGTTTAGTATGGCTTTCGTCAAAACTTCTATTGATTGCCATACAGTTAATTTATTATCAGTCAAATTATATACTTCGAGTATTAAATTAACAGAATTTTATCATGAATTTATGTTAAAAGTATTATACTTTGTAAACTTATGTCATGATATTAACTACATTAGCTAAAACATGCTTTTTATCTAAGTGAAGTTGCTTAGCAACAACGAAAAGTTCATCTATTTTTTTCCACTGACTTAGCAAAATTTCAACATCATTTACCTCTCTCTTTATGCTCTCTAAAATGAAGGCCTGAATTATATATGATGCTAATTCTAGTTCGATTTCGCTATTAATTACTTTATTAATCATACTGGGATTCTTTAAATCATGAAGAAATTTATAGAAGCATTTATATGCTTCATAAGCATCACTACTTATTGCATTTATTATCATTCCTGGCGTTCCAGGAAATAAAGTAATCATTTCGTCAAACGTTTGATCATCAAATTTACATTGAGATGAAGCAACTTGCTTTGTTTCGTCATAAGTTAATGGAAGTAAATTTAACTGGAAACACCTACACCAGATAGTGGTTTGTATATCATATGGCTTATGGCTAATTATAAATATCTTGGAATTTTTTGGCGGCTCTTCTAATATCTTCAATATTGCGTTTTTAGCGTTATTAGTCATTACCTCTAAGCTATCTATTATAGCTATTTTGTGTTCTGATTGAATGGGACTTAAGTGTAGAAAGTTTTTCATTTCTCTGACTTTTTCTATTCCGATAGTATCACCTTCAATAAGGTGTAAGTCCAACGCTACTTCATCATAAGACCGCTCCCGAAACTCGATTTCTGATGGCAATTTTGTCGTCGAAGCTTGCCTGCGCTCCTCAAACACACTCAAGTATTCTGTGGTGCTCATCTGTGCTTCTCCTAAAGATTTCTCACCATAAACAAGTTTCGAGAGAGGTCTAGAGTTTTTTATGAGTAACCAATTGGAGAAGGATTTTGCAAGTGTTGCTTTTCCTATACCTTTTTTACCACAGATCAGCCAAGACTGAACAGATAAGTTGTTCATTAATTTTTTTTTGGCCTGGTTGTGACCTATTACTTTTTTCATTCTTTCTCCTATAGATCTTAGTTTGAAAATGCATTGGCTACTGCTTGTAATAAAATTGTACCTTCCCTTAAAACCTTAATCTTATCTTCGGTTAAGTCAATAATAGTAGATTCTATACCAGAAACTACTTCATCATCTTCAATCACTGCAGATAAATGTTGCTTAATCGATTGTGGTATATCGTCTGCCTTACATACACTTTTTTTTCCTGAAATATTTATACTAGTTGCAACTATTGGAACTTTCAGTTCATTTAATATTGAAGTTGCAATAGGATGCTTAGGAATCCTGATGCCTATGCTATCTTTAAAGAATTCGTTTGGCAATATATTATTGTTTTTAAGTGGTAAAATATAGGTAATCGGTCCAGGAGAAAAGTGATTTACTAAACCAATATACTTTTTCTCTAGCTTTGCTATTCTCATCAAGCTGCAAATATCACTAACAAATATAGACAGTGGTTTATTTTGAGAGCGTTTCTTTATCTGATATATTTTTCCTATAGACTCATTATCTAATGCATTACAAGCAAGAGCATACACTGTTTCTGTTGGAAAACACACTAACAAGTTGTTCTGTATTGCATTTATTATTTTAGATATCATACAGCTAGAAACTTATTCATAACAACTAGTGTTGCATTGTATCTTATATAGTAACTAGCTAGTTTTTGTAAACGTGGATGCAGACTTGCTACAACCCAAACTCTTCATTGACTTTATCAACTATTGCCTGTGGTGGATCCTCTCCCCATCCTGAATACAAAATCTCCCCATAGTCTGCAACATCTATAGAGCCAGTTCTGCTTTTTGCTAGAAACATTTCTCTTTTCTCTTTATCAACTAATACATAATGCCACGCTGATTTTCCACGATCTTTACCACGGACTAAATATATAAGATCTGACCTACTTCTTTTTGTTGCATCAGCAAAAGATCTTTCATTGACAGTTCTGCTTTTACTTTTTATGCCGCCACTTTCAGAAAAAGCTTTCTTGGATTCGGTTTTTTTGTTTGCTAATTCAGAAATTTTCCCTTTTTCCCCTAATGCCCGTTCTTTGGTGTTTTGAGACGAATACTTACTGGAAAAACCTTCCCCTGTACCGCCAGGAGTCCTGTTTGTGAAACGCTTAATAAATGAATTATTGTCGTTGTTTTCTGCCATAAAAATCTCCAAACTTTAGATTGTAGGACCCAAATTTTTACTACACTCTATCATATGTTAATTAAATTAATATAAATGAAAAATAATATAGTAATTATTACAGGAATTACAGCCTCAGGTAAATCGAAATTATGCGATAACCTGATAAAAAAGCATGGAAGTATTAGCATAATAAACTGCGACTCAAAGCAAGTATATAAAGAAATTCCCATAACTACCGCTCAACCACCAAAGCAAGAAGAGTTCTATAAACTGTATGGTTATGTTGCAGCAAAAGAAAATTATTCCGTGGGTTTGTGGTTAGAAGACTTGAAAAAGGAAGTCAATAATGCTCTGGAGAATTCACAAATACCTATCATCACTGGAGGAAGTGGGCTTTATATCAGCAGCTTAATCAAGGGCTTATCATCAATGCCACAAATAAGTCAGAAAGTAAGGAAAAATGTAAGCGAATTAAGGAAAAATTTAAGTAAAGAGGAGTTTTACAAATTAGTGCTAAGCAAAGATCCAAGGATTCAAGGTAAAGTATTCATGAATGACTCGCACCGCCTTTCAAGGGCACTTGAAATTATCACTGAAACTGGTAAGACAATCTTTGTATGGCAAGAAAATAGACAGCCTCCTTTATTCAATAATTTTAAGATATATACAATTTTGCCTAAACGTGATGATGTATACCAAAAAATAAATTCTCGTTTTATCAAAATGATCGAAAATGGAGCAATTGATGAAGTAAAAAAGCTACTTAGTATGAACTTAGCTCCACATTTGCCAGCTATGAAAGCACATGGAGTGCCAGAAATTATAAAGTACTTAAAAGGTGAGCTCAATTTAGATGAGGCGATACAAATTGCTCAAACAAACACAAGACACTACGCGAAACGTCAGTATACTTGGTTTAAAAATCAATTTCCAAATGCTGAAGTAATTGACTGTGCAAGCAAATTGACAGAATTTGGGATATTTTGATTATTAGTTTTAGGGTGTATTTCCATGTTCATTGCTATGGACAGGAGGTTCTACACTTTCCAGATGGTTGTTCACTTTCGGTTGCTTATCCAATTCATGCCCTATTTTTATTTTAAAAAATCCAAATTTTTCGCACAATTTTTGAAAGCATTCTTTTATGACATCAAACAAGTTTTTATCACCCATATTATAGTCCCTCAGTCTCTTAGGAACAGTGAGTGACAATTTGCCATCTTTATATGTTACATCATCTTTTCCATCCTGAGACTCAAGTGCGAATCTGATTGAACTTTGTATAGTAGCTATAGCTGCATCTTTTGCGCTTTTATATCCAATTGTCTTGTTAGGATCTAATACAAATGTAGATATTTTAGATTCAATTTTTATATAACTTGATTCAGTGCAGTTGATATTTATTGTTTTCTTGAGAACCCCAGTTGAGAGGCCATGGCTTCCTAACGCAGGTGTATCAACGTAAAAAGACAAATTACCCTCATAACCAAGTTGGTTACAGCTGGTGATTAACTCTTCTAAAATAGAATCACTTGGAACTTTTGCTCCGCCATATCCGAACATTTCCTTGAAAATTTCTTTTGCAATTGGGCGATAATTCTTGTTTTCATCTCCTTCTTTTGGTAATAGATGAGTGTGCTTTTTGCCTAAATTATAAAATTCCTTAAAACTCTCTTTATACTGGTCAGTTTTTTTATCGCCAGGTATCTCTTGATCTGCATAATGTTCATCCCAAGCTTCATCAAGATTACGTTGCTTAGCTCCTTCTATTAATGCACCAATTAAAGTTTCGTCTAGACTTTTGCCGTTAATAACAAATCTCATTCTTCGAAAATCTTTATACATCTGTTCACCAGTGGTTGCTGACTTATTGTTTTTATCAGCTCTTAACATACTAAAATTAAACTTCTCTGCCTGAGCTTTTAGCGCAACTACTGGATTTTTCTTTTCTTCTGATGTAGAGCTACTCATTATTAATGTTTTGATATGAACTGCTAATAGTATAATAATATATGGGAATGATTAATAAATTGTTAAAAATGTTCAATATAAATTCTGTGACAGCAAATAGTAATAGTTTGACCATAAGATGACAGAATTTTAAAAAGGCCCTATTATAAATAAGCAGTTTACACATGTATGAATCCCAATGAGCAATCAGATGTGCTGACTTTTCTAAATAGCAATCTGCCTAACGCAATATTGCCTAAACTTTGTGGTGGGGATAAAGTGATGGACCTGCTATTTTATAGGCCACTTAGTTATGTAGATAGAAGTAAGTCACTGCCCGATGCTCAAGCTGGAGAATTTATAACTTTTATTGCAAAAGTTTATGAACATCAGCCGCCCACTTTTAGAAGTAGACCATATAAAATAGTCGTTGAAAGTGAGAGTCAGTATATGTTCATAGTCTTTTTTAATTACTCAGTTAAGTATTTATACAAACTATTTCCAATTGGAGCTTCTGTAATCATCAGTGGCAAGCTCGAAAAGTTTGCTGAACATTGGCAAATTACTCATCCAGATTACGTGTCGCTTGACATCAACCAATTTAAAGAAATAGCTCGCATAGAGCCAGTCTACCAATTATGCCGTGGCATTACCAATAAGAGCATTGGGAACATAATAAGCTCTAACCTGAAAGAATTACCTGATTTGCCAGAGTGGATAGATGATACATTAATCAAGCAAAAAAAATGGCTAAGTTGGAGGGAAAGCATCATAAAGTTGCACAGACCAAGCTCATTGGCGGAAGCCGAGGTTTGTAGAAAAAGGCTTGCTTATGATGAATTGTTTGCGTATCAGCTAGCACTGAAACTTGCAAGAGAAAATCATGTGAAAGAAAGGGGAAGAGAATTTATAGTATTGAATAAATATAAAGAGCAAGTTTTAAATGAATTATCGTTTCAATTAACAAACGATCAAATTCGTGCAATAGATGAAATTTCAGAGAGGCAAAAATCCAAGTACCGCATGATAAGCTTGCTGCAAGGTGATGTTGGTAGTGGCAAAACCGTAGTTGCACTTTTTGCGATGCTAAATGTGGTAGAAAACAACATGCAGGCAGCTCTAATGGCACCGACTACTATCTTGGCGGAGCAACATTATAATTGGATTGAGGAAGTTTTATCCTGTACCGATATAAAAGTTGCGCTGCTTACTGGTAAAACTTCGCGCAAGGAAAGAAAGATTATTATGAACGAACTTGCAAGTGGTGTTTTAAATATAGTGATTGGCACCCACGCGTTATTTCAAGCTAACGTTACATTTAAAAATTTAGGGCTTGCAGTAATAGACGAACAACAGCGATTTGGAGTGATGCAGAGAAATCGCTTGGTAGGAAAAGGAGAAAATGCCGATATACTTTTCGTTACTGCAACTCCTATTCCAAGAACTTTGCAGCAAGCTATATATGGTGACGTTGAATATTCAATTTTGAAAGAAAAACCAAAATCCAGATTGCCAATAAAAACTGTAACTATGAACATTAGTAGGGTGCCAGATGTTATTGAAAAGCTAAAAGGTGCTATAAACAGGGGCGAAAAAGCATATTGGATTTGTCCATACATAGAAGAAAACGAAGAGACCAATATTGCTGCAGCAGAGATGCGTTTTCAAGAATTACAAAAAACATTTCTTGATAAAGTTAGCATAATACATGGAAAATTGACTCAGGAGCAGAAAGATCAAGTTATGTTTTCCTTCAAAAGAAATGAATTTTCCCTGCTTGTTGCAACCACTGTGATAGAAGTTGGTATAGATGTGCCAGATGCAACCATTATGATTATAGAAAATGCAGAGCAATTTGGGTTATCGCAATTGCATCAGTTAAGAGGCAGAGTAGGGCGAGGAAACAAGCCATCTTTTTGTGTATTATTATACGATAATTTAAGTAAAAGCTCATCTTCAAAGTTAAAGATCATGTGTGAGTCACAGGACGGATTTTACATTGCTGAAAGGGATATGATGCTAAGAGGCAGTGGAGATATCTTAGGCACAAAACAATCAGGATGTATGGAATTTAAATTTGCTGATTTATATCAGGACAGAGAGCTGCTCAACCTCGCGTATAATAACGCAAAAGGTGCAATGGCTGATTTTGAATTACTGCTTGATATATTTGAATATAGAAGTAGATTACATTTTTCAAAATTTCAGTAGGAAAACCAGGTAGCCCGCAGAAACGAAAAACTTGCTTGACACATTTTGCCAGCCCCCTTATCATGAGACTGAAGCTATTTATTTATCTTCGCAATCTGTGCAGGTTAATGACAAAAAACTTAGGGTATTTGGCGTTTCATGTTTAATTTTTCGCACTACGTGCATCGCATGTCTTTAAAAATTTCTGGGTTTTTATCTAAATAAGCTGAACGCGCTTACAAAGCGTTACAAGACATCAAAAAATGCCAATACTCGACAAAGATAGTAAAGGACTAGCTAACTCGGGGATTTTTTGTCTTTTTTTCTGCTTGCTTAAACATTTGCAGCGTAGGTTAGTTGCAATTAAAAGCAGCTTAATCTCGCTTGTCAAGCGTTTAAAACATAAAAAACGCCAATATTTTAAAGCAGATAATAACCCCAGGGCTTCTTTTGCCTTCTTTTTCCATTTGGTAAATTTCTTAAATATTTATAGCTAACATGAACTGGGCAGTGCGTCACGCGCTGACCATTTACTGTACAAATCACCTTCAAAAACAAACGTTCGTACACATATATTCTAGTTATATGATAAAATAAATGAAAAACATCAATTATCTAAATGAAATTCACATCTTAAAAGGATCATATACATCGATTTCCTTAGGATTACTCTTTTTCAATTTCTCATTTAATAATCTCAAAATGGGCTGTAAATCACCATTAATTGATAAGCACAGCACTTCTTTATTAAGATAATTGGCTAGGTGATTCTTCTTTTCCAGAATTTCTGCTTCTCTCAGCAAGTCGCATTTGTTTAATACTACAATCTCTTCTTTTTCAACAAGATCACCATTGTAAAGTTCCAATTCATTATGGATACAACTATAAGCCGAAACAACGTCATCATGAGTTACATCGATTAAATGAAGTAAAATTTGACACCTTTCTATGTGCTTTAAAAATTTATGTCCGAGCCCAACTCCAAGGTGAGCATCGGTGATTATTCCAGGAATGTCTGCTATTACAATTTCGCTATCATCCACTTTTGCTACACCTAAATGTGGTCTTATCGTGGTGAATGGATAATCACCTACTTTTGTATCTGCATTTGAACAGCGAGTTAAAAATTTCGATTTACCTGCATTTGGCATGCCGATAATTCCAACATCTGATAAAACTTTTAGTTTTAATAATACATGTTTTTCTTCGCCAGGCTGGCCGTAAGTAAAATGTCTTGGTGCCCTGTTAGTAGAAGATTTAAAATTGGTGTTTCCAAGCCCACCTTTCCCACCTTGCACTACTTGAAATTCCATATCGGGTTTATCAAGGTCTACTATCACCTCCTCACTTTCTTCATCTATTATTTGTGTCCCAACTGGAACTTTAAGTATGACATCTTTTCCCGCTGTGCCAGACCTATCTCTGCTTGCACCACTTTTCCCATCATTTGCTTTAATGTGTCTTCGACAACGAAAATTAAGCAAAGTGTTGAGATTTGCATCACTGACAAAAACTATGTTTCCACCTTTTCCTCCGTTACCGCCGTTTGGCCCACCAAATTCAACGAATTTCTCTCGACGAAAACTCGCGCAGCCATCACCGCCATCACCAGCCTTTAGATATAATCTAACTTCGTCTATGAAGTCCATGCCAACCCACGATAATATTTAGCACCTTTTCCTAATGTGCCTTCTATTCTTATTAGCTCGTTATACTTCGCGAGCCTATCAGAACGCGACAGCGATCCGGTTTTTATTTGCCCGCAATTTGATGCAACTGCTATATGAGATATTGTTGTGTCTTCTGTCTCACCTGAGCGGTGAGAAATAACAGCTTTGTAGTTGTTTGATTTTGCCATTTCAATAGCAGCAAAAGCTTCTGTTAACGTTCCTATTTGATTTGGCTTGATCAGTACAGCATTTGCCATTTTTTCTTCTATTCCTTTGCCTATTAGTTCACAATTTGTAACAAATAAATCATCCCCTACCAATTGAATTTTACTCCCCAATTTTGCAGTAAGTAATTTCCAACCTTCGTAATCGTCTTCACTCATTGCATCTTCTATAGAAATTATTGGATATCCTTCCACAAGATTACAATAATATTCAGTCAATTCTTTTGAAGTAAGCTCTTTGTTTTCAAATTTGTAAATTCCATCTTCATAAAAAGTAGATGAAGCAACATCAAGGCCTAGTGCAAAATCACTTTGCGCTGAATAACCTGCTGATTCTATAGCGTATATGATCAAGTCAAGTGCTTCTTCAGTACTTTCAATATTTGGTGCAAAACCACCTTCATCTCCTACGTTTGTGCTATAACCTTTTTTCTTAAGAATGCTACGTAAGTTGTGGAACACCTCCGCAGATACTCTGATTGCTTCACTGAAAGTCTCAGCACCGACCGGAAGAATCATGAATTCTTGGAAATCGAGCTTATTGTCTGCATGTACTCCACCATTAATTATGTTAATGAGTGGAACCGGCATCTGCTCTCCTCCCAAATATCTATACAACGGTATTTTGAAACTGTTTGCTGCTGCTTTTGCAACCGCAAGAGACACACCCAAAGTTGCATTTGCTCCAAGTTTAGATTTATTTTTTGTTCCATCCAGTTCAATTAATGCTTGATCAATTGCATTTTGGTCCGCTGCATTCATTCCAATGATTTTATCTGTTATCACTCCATTTACAGCTTGAACAGCTCTCAATACTCCCTTACCACAATACCTTTTCTCATCTTGGTCTCTGAGTTCCAAGGCTTCTAATTTACCAGTTGAAGCTCCAGAAGGTACAGAGGCTCTACCTATTACTCCATCACAGAGTTCAATTTCCACCTCCACAGTGGGGTAACCTCTGCTATCTAAAATTTCTCTTGCAAATACGTTGTTGATTATCTTATTCATCGCATTAAACCTTAACTTCCGCAATAAGTGCTGCAGCTTCCTTTGCTAATTTATCTATATTACTACCAGCACCAATAAATAATACTATATCACCTGGACTTATCGAATCACTAATAAAACGTGAAATGAGTAGAGAATCATTCATGATTTTTACGCTATCAAACCCATTACTGATTAAAGCTTCTTGTATATCATTAATCCCACAACCAGGAATAGGCTTGTCTTCTGGAGGATGAACAGGAGTGAGGATGACATAATCAAACATCATGAAAATTCGTATGAATTCATCAAAAAAATTACGAATGCGAGCAAAACGAAGTGGTTCGATAATTCCTATTACTTTTCCTTTAGTAATCGAACGTGCAGCCGTTAAAGTTGCATATATTTCATTTGGATGATGGGCATAATCCTCAATTAACTTAACACCTTTAATATTGGCAATCAAAGAGAATCTTCTTGCTACTCCTTGAAATTCCAAAAGGCCTTTTTTAATCTCTGCATTGCTAATCCCGAGCTTTATCGCAACTGATATTGCAGCTAAGGCGTTGCTTACTTTGTGAATACCTATTGCGTTTGATAGTACTATGTTTTTTAAAGGGCTGGATCCCAGTGTCACGCACTGGGATGACAGAGGGTGATGGGATGACAGAAGGTGATGGGATGACACCTGCTTTTTTGTCATGCAAGTAGCTGATGCTGGAATCCAGTTGTTCAACACGTCAAATTCTATGCTGTTAGCATGCTGCTTAATATTAACAGCTTTAATATTGGCACCCTCAAATCCAAACATCATAGAGTTACTTGCATCATAATTAATGCCTACAGAATCAGGCAAAACTGCAAAACCTGCTTTGTTTATAAACTGAGAAAACGCATTTTTAATATCGTCGAATGTACCATAATGATCCATATGATCGTCGTTAATACTCGTTATGACAGCAATATTTGCAGGAATTTTTAGCATGGTTCCATCAGACTCATCAGCTTCGATTAAAAAAATGTCACTCTTTCCAAGTCTTGAATTACTCTGATACGAATTTAGTATTCCTCCTACAATTACAGTTGCATCAATGCCAGAATGATCAAAAATGGAAGCAATCATAGCAGTTGTTGTTGTCTTTCCACTTGAACCTGAAACTGCTATCACATATTTATCTTTCATAATTTCAGTAAGTATGTCTGATCTATGCAAAATGGTTTTATTGTTATTTCTCGCTGTTATTAACTCCACATTATCAGATTCTATCGCAGAAGAATGTACAACTATTTGAGCTTGGCTTATATTATTAGCACTGTGACCAATAAAAACCTCTATGCCCAGCCTTTGTAATCTATCTACATTGTTGTTTGACTGTGCATCACTGCCTTGAACTTTGCAATTGGAATTGTGAAGAATTTCAGCAATGGCACTCATTCCGATTCCACCTATACCAATTATATGTATTATTCCTTTTTGAGTCTTGTTCATATTTAGCAGTAAACGTTTACTTATTACTAAATTTATTATAGTATAATTTAAAATCCTCATGGTATCGAACCCTCTTACCGAATACAATGATAAAAAACCTAGTCTTTCTATGCCTAATATTTGTTTTGATGAGTAGTTGCAGTTTTAGCAACAGGTTTAATTGCACTGCAGGTCATTATAAAATTGGCAGCAGCTACACAATAAATGGTATAACTTATTATCCAAAAAACTGTAAACACTATGAAGAGATAGGGATAGCATCGTGGTATGGAATAGAAGATCATGGCACGCTTACAGCAAATGGTGAAGTGTTTAACCGTCACTTGATCTCTGCAGCGCATAAGACTTTGCCCCTACCCTGCTTTGCTCTTGTCACTAATTTAGAAAATGGAAGAAAGCTTGTTGTAAGGATTAACGATAGAGGGCCTTTTATTGAAGGCAGAATAATAGACTTATCAGAAAAAGCAGCTCAAGTCTTAGGATTTCATAAAGTAGGGCTTGCAAAGGTAAAAGTTCAATACCTAAGAAAGATGTCAGAACAATTGATACAAAATACTCCTCATTACAGAAAGCAATATGAAAAAGAAATGCAGAAACGTCACTCAAAACAAGACAGTGCAGAAAGTAAGGGATATGTTGCATTTTTTAAAAGTGCTCAGGCTGCTAAATCAGCTGCATCAAAGCTTCGCAATCAAGGAATAAAAAATGTTAGATTGCTTTTTAAGAACGATCAGTATTGCGTGAAAGTGAGTTATAGGTAGTGGTGAGAGTTGGATTATAGAATTTAACAACGAGAGATTTAGTTAATATAAAAAATGCACTATAATATAGCTGAGTTATTTGATTGTTCAATGTAAAGAACCAGATAACTACCGCTCAATAATTCAAAATGGAGACAAAGATCGAAATTTACTTATTTATGTCTCCAATTTTATCATGTATAATGGAGACAAAGATTTATATTTTGTATTTTATGTCTCCATTATTTATTGGTAGGCAAACTGAGTTGAAGCAACTGCTGGAGCTTACGGAAAAAAACACTGCATCTTTTATAGTAGTCAAAGGAAGGCGTCGTATAGGGAAAAGTCGTTTAATTCAAGAGTTTGGTAAGTATTTCGAGCAGTATTACTCATTTATAGGTTTGCCACCAGAAAAGCACACTACAATATCCCATCAACTTAATGAATTTTCTAGACAAGTTGCTAGACAATTTAATACATCTTTTGCTAGATATGACGACTGGAGTGACTTACTATGGGCAGTTGGTGAACGTTTACTATCTGGCAAAATATTATTGCTCTTTGATGAAATTTCTTGGATGGGCTCAAAAGATCCAACTTTTTTAGGCAAAATAAAGAATTTTTGGGATACACAGCTAAAAAATAATAACAAGCTAATTTTTGTTGTCTGTGGATCTGCATCATCTTGGATCGAAAAAAACATACTTAGTAGTACTGGTTTTGTAGGAAGAATATCGTTGACTTTAACACTTGGGGAGTTATCACTTTCTGATTGCAATGAATTTTGGCCAAAAAATATTTCAGCATACGAAAAGTTTAAGGTGCTTGCAGTAACTGGTGGAATTCCAAAGTATTTAGAAGAGGTAAACTTTAAACATGGTGCTGAAGAAAATATTAAAAAGCTTTGTTTTACAAAAGGTGGATTTTTAGTTGAGGAGTTTGACCAAATATTTTCAGATCTATTCATGCGAAAAACAGCTTTTTATAAGCAAATAGTGAGAGCTCTTTCTACTGGAGCTAAAGAACAGGAAGAAATTTGTACTGCTTTAAACATTGCAAGACACGGACGCATTTCTGAGTATCTACATGAGCTCGAGCTTGCTGGTTTTATTGCAAGGGATCACACTTGGAATATAAAAACTGGTACTGATTCACGACTCAGAAGGTACAGACTTCAAGATAATTATTTAAGGTTTTATCTAAAATATATTGAAAAAAATCTAGGAAAAATTAATTGCGACACCTACTCTATGAGATTACTCGCACCTCCAGGAGAGTGGCATACAATTATTGGCCTTCAGTTTGAAAATTTGGTGCTTAACAATAGAAAGAGCATACATAATATCTTGAGAATTGATGGAATAGTAAGCGAAAATCCATTTTTTCAGAGGAAGACAGGTGCTGGTTGTCAAATTGATTACATGATTCAAACAAGGTTTAACACTCTTTACATTTGCGAAATCAAATTCTCAAAAAATAAAATCGGTCATTCAATAATACAAGAAGTACAAAAGAAAATAGATACACTAAAGCGTCCAAAAGGTTTTTCATGCCGTCCAGTTCTTATTCACGTTAATGGTGTGAGTGATGACGTTATAGATAGTGATTACTTTTCAAACATAATTGATTTTGGAGAATTATTGAATTGTAAGTAATTCTTGCTCTACTTTTTCAACTTTGTGTCGTTTAACATTGGAACAAGATTCCAGTGCCAGCTATTTTCATGACATCTTTCTCGAACTCTTATTATAACAATGTTCGTACAGATGTGTGCCACGCGCTGGAATGACAGCAGTCCTACGTCGTACCGCCGCGGTATCTCTAGATCCCGCTAACAAGCAGCGGGATGACGGTTGTCGGTAGGCCTAAATTACTTTAGCCATAAATATTTAAGAAATTCACCAAACGAAAAAAAAGGCAAAAGAAGCCCTAGTCATTGTCTATTTTCAGTATTGGCGTTTTTTAAGTCTTAAACGCTGCAATTTAGCTGCTTTTAAACGGCAACTAACCTTAGCTTTAATATTTAAGAAATTTACTAGGCAGAAAAAAAAGGCATAGAAAACCCGTGGTAGCTAGTTATTACACTCTCTATTTTAAAATTTGACGTTGGGTGATGTCTTGAACGCTTTATAAGCGCGTTTCAGCTTATGTAGGTAAAAACCTAGAAATTTTATAAAGACATACGGTGCACATAGTGCAAAAAATTAAACAATAGTACACCAAATACAAGTTTTCTTGTCATTTTAATCTGCTGCAGAGATTGCGAAGTTAAATAAAATAGCTTCACTTTCATGATAAGGGGGTTGGCGGAGTTTGTCAAGGAAGTTTTTTCGTTTCTACCAGCTACTTGGATGATGCCACATAAATTAATAAATAGGAAAACTACTACAAATCCTTTCAACTTTAGTTTTTGCTGCTTTTTCGACACTTGAGCTATTTCCGCTGATTAATCCCTGAATCACTTCATTTATTAGACTAGCTACTTCTTTAAAATTTTCTGCCTCAAGCCCACGTGTTGTCTCAGCAGCGGTGCCAAAGCGGAGCCCTGAAGTGATGGTCGGCTTCTCTGTGTCAAATGGCACAGAGTTTTTATTGCAGGTAATGCCAGCCCTCTCAAGGCTATCTACAACGTCCTTTCCAGTCAATTTTTGCGATCTTAAGTCCACCAGCACTATATGAGAGTCAGTGCCACCGGTTATAATGTCGAGTCCATGCTTTTGCAATTCTTGAGCTAGTACTTTCGCATTTTCCACGATTTTCTTGCTATAAGTTTTAAACTCTGGCGCTAATGCTTCTTTAAATGCAACAGCTTTTGCAGCTATCACATGCATAAGTGGCCCGCCCTGCAATCCTGGAAAAACTGCAGATTGAATTTTTTTGTGTAATGCTTCATCATTGGTCATCACTATTCCACCACGAGGACCACGCAAAGTTTTGTGAGTTGTGGAAGTCATAA
The DNA here is from genome assembly GCA_901521435.1 of Crematogaster levior. Taxonomy (NCBI): domain Eukaryota; kingdom Metazoa; phylum Arthropoda; class Insecta; order Hymenoptera; family Formicidae; genus Crematogaster; species Crematogaster levior. The sequence goes on along the minus strand of CABEGB010000682.1, from coordinate 31,481 downwards.
CATGTGCATATTCAGCAGGAGACGGATATTCACCTACTGCAATAAGTCCCGCATAGTGAGCAATGTCCGCAAGCAAATAAGCACTAACTTTATCTGCAATTTCGCGAAAACGTTTGAAGTCCATTTTCCTTGGATAAGCAGAAGCGCCAGCTATGATCAATTTTGGCTTATGTTTGAGTGCCAGCCTTTCTATCTCATCCATATTGAGCAGATAAGTGTCTTTGTTAACTGTATACTGAACTGACTTAAACCACTTACCAGAAAGGCTAGGTGCTGCACCATGAGTTAGATGGCCACCACAACTCAGCGATAATCCAAGTATCGTATCGCCTGGAGTAAGCAGTGAAGCAAATACTGCTTGATTTGCCTGAGAACCAGAGTGAGGTTGAACATTTGCAAATTTAACACCGAACAGCTTACAAAGTCTTTCTATAGCTAGACTTTCAACTTTGTCCACATGCTCACAACCACAGTAATACCTTTTGCCTGGATAGCCTTCTGCATATTTATTAGTCAGAAAAGAGCCCTGCGCTTCCATCACTGCTTTACTTGCAAAGTTTTCTGATGCAATCAGTTGCAACTGCGACTTTTGACGCTGCAATTCTTTCTCTATAGATTGATAAACTTCATTATCAAAAGACTTCAGACTACTTTTAGAGTCACAAATCCTTTCTGAAACACTTGTCATAAGAACTTTTCTTTAACCACATAAATCCAAAAACAGCTAAAAGCAAACATACAGGAATAATTGATATTGCTTTTACTAGTAACTCAGTACCATACACAGGATTTCCTTGTACTACCATTCCATTCCAACATAAATCTATTATTTTTGCAATTCCTGTATGAAAAAAATAGCCAAAAACCATAACTATCATGTTTGATATGGCTGTGGCTAAGCCTACCAAGTTACTGTTCACATAACTTATTGCTTTGTAAATAGTAATTACCTGATACCCAGACGCAAAGCCGATAACAAGAAGTGCAGGTAGTGCAATATATAAACCACCAGCTTGCGTGAAAAGTAAGAGGAAGCTAGCAATCATAGCAAAAGAACACGCAATAATCACTTCATAATGTTTGTCTGGATATTTCTCGAGCAAGTAAGCTAAAAAGAATGATCCAGTTCCCATACCTATAAACATAAGCGAAGAAAGTGAAGATGCCAGATCTCCGGTCATTTGATATGCTTCACATAAGAACGCTTTTGCCCAACCATCAGCAAAACCTTCTAGTGGTCCAACCATTAAACCACCAAAAAAGCTGATTAGAATGATATGTTTGTTGAAAAGCACAGTTTTTAAATCTTGAAATATATTGTCACTTGCACTTTCTTCTGAACTACTGCTTGGTGTTATTAAAACCAACAGCAGAGCAAGCAAACAACCAAACGCCGAGAAAGTGTATATAACATAATTCCAACCAAACTTATTGAGCAAGAAGTCTAGAGGTAATCCACCATAAATAGCTCCTAGTAACCCTATTACTATAGACAAGCTAGCCATTCTTGCTGATTTTTCTTGTGAAAAATACATACTTGCAACTTTGAAGAGCCCAATTGCTGAAGCAGATGATCCAATTCCGACAATCACTCTACCAAGCATTGAGTAATACCACTCATCAAAACATATCAGCGGCAATGTCCCAGTAAATGTCAAGGCAATGCATGCAGGCAAAACAAACTTTGGCCCAAATCTATCAAGAGCAAGACCAACAGGTATGTGAGCAAGCGCATAGCCTATATAATACAGCCCACCAAACTGACCAACATCTACAATACTTATATTAAATTTTGTTATTAATTCAGGTGCGATTATGTTTGGTATTACGCGTAATATATATTGGTACGCATAAAACAGTGACGCCAACAACCAGATTAAAAAATTCCTCTGCAATATGAATCCCAGCTAAATTTAGGATTATAAGTACTTTAGTTGTAAAAAACAATACTATATTCATCCTCTAAATTGGTTAGCCTTTTTTACAGTTTATAACTTTAAGTAGCCAAAAGCCTATCATTCCTATTAGTAAACATATAGGTATTATTAACATAGATTTAACCATTACATCGGTTCCATAAAACTGGATCTCATCAACAATTTTACCATCCCAATAAAAATTCATTATGTTTGCAATAACGGTATGAAAAAAATAGCCAAAACTCATAACTATGGAATTGCTTATAGATCCTGCACTTGCTACTGCATCATTTTTCACACAACTTATAATTTTAGCAGTTAAAGCAACTTGGTATGCAGAAGCAAAGCCAATAATAAATAGTAATATACATGCTAAGAGTGCACTAATGTTGCATATAAAAAGTAATAAGAACACAATTATCATGGCTATGGCACAAGAAATCATTATCTCATAGTGCTTGGTTGGGTATTTTGCCAATACATAAGGAAATAATAAAACCCCAAGACCAAAGCCTATTAGTATCCATTTTGAAATACTGTATGCAATGTGTCTATCTATAGCATACATCTCATGCAAGAATGTTGCAGACCATGCATCTGCAAAGCCTTCTAGTGGTCCAATCATAAAACCACCAAATAAACTTATCAATAAAATATCTTTATTGAATATAGCCTTGCTTAAATTTTTAATATTTGTTTTGTCTGAGGTATCAACTTTAGGCATAGATACAAAGGTAGTTAAAGCAAGCAATAATCCAAGTATTATAAATGCAGTAAATACATAATCCTACCCGAACTTATCAAACAAAATGTGCAATGGCTTAGTGGCAAATACACCACCTGAAATGCCAATAATAGCCGATAGGCTAAACATCATGGCAAATTTTTCTCTATGGTAATAGATACTTATTATTTTAAAGAGCCCAAGTACTGAAGCAGAGGATCCAATACCAGTGATTATTCTTCCAATAATAGAATAACTCCAATTGTTAGAACTGACCAAAGGTAAAGCACCTAAAGATGTTAATGCAATACAAATCGGTACAACAACTTTAGAACCAAATCTATCTAAAAGAATACCTATAGGAATATGCGCTAACACATAACCTACATAATATAGTCCACAAAATTGTCCTATTTCTGTTGTTCCTATATTAAACCTCACTACCAATTCAGGAACCACAACATTTGGGATTACGCGTAATATATATTGGTATGCATAGAACAGCGATGCTAACAACCATATTAAAAAATTCCTTTGCAGCATTAACCCCACCTCAAATTTAGGATTATAAGTACTTTAGTTGTAAAAAACAAATATATATTAACTAAATTTTCTAGATTACAGCGTTAGCTACTTGGATGACAGAGGGTAATGTAAAAAGTCTATTTTACTTTCGCAACTTTTAAAAGAGACCTTTTATTTTACTTATAATTTTTTCTACTATATCTACAACTGGCTCATGAATAAGGTATATGAAAAAAATTACACCACAAATGATAAGTATATTTATGATTTTGCCCTTATTCATCTTTACCTTAAGCTTTATTTTAGTTTTGTTACAAAGTTCATTTTACTTACGCTTTCATTTCGTGATAACAAATATACTTTAAATAATATAATTTTTAGTAAAACTTGGTTTTAGAGACGTCTAAGTTAACTCAATATTAACCTTTTCGCATGTAAAATATAATATAAAAGCAAGGTGAGTGAATGAACATAAACACAATAGACAACACACTACAAAACTACATAACAAAATACGTTGAACAAACATTCGCTACACATGTGTCAGGCAATAGATATGACAAATTGTATAGGGAACTTCTAAGTGGCATAGAAGAGATAATAAAACTCACTATAAACGAAGCAAAACATTATGACAAAAGTTTGAAAAATCTATATAACGATTCAAGATTTAATAAGAAATTTATTCAAGCTGTTGCTAAACATCAGGTGTCGGAATTTTTAAATACTCACCCGAAAAGAAAAGAAATTGTTGTAGAATTTTACAATGAATATCACATTAACGAAAGTGATTTAAAGACTCTGGAGAAAGGGAAAGATTTAGTAAATAAAATAAATAACATTAACTTACTGCAACGAAATGAAAAAAATGAGGAATTCAATATTAGAAAGACACTTGCTCACTCAATAAAAACGCCTTCCATAGAAAAATACAAGTTAGAACATTCAAGATAACCTTAGTGAATATTTTTGACGCGGTGAAATGGGTAATTTATGGATAGTCTATTTCATTTTAACTCCTGGCACGCTTTAGTAATACTATCACATCCAATTTCTAATTGTTCCTGAGAGGTTGCATAAGAAATTCTGATAAAATTTTCTAGACCAAACGCAATTCCTGGAACCACAGCAACCAAATGATCCTCTAGCAGGTATTCAGTAAAATCAAGATCATTATTTATTACTTTACCACTTTTTGTACTCTTACTGAGCAATCCCTCACACGAGACAAATAAATAAAATGCGCCTTGCGGAATGGATGCTGATAATCCCGGAGCAGAATTTAGCTTTTTCACCATAAAATCTCTACGACTCTTAAAAATCCTTGTTCTTTCTTTCAAAAAACTATGGTCACCGTTTAATGCTGCTGCTGCTGCTGCTTGTGCTATCGAATTTGGGTTAGAAGTGCTCTGAGACTGCAGCGTAGAGATAGCTTTTACTACATCACTTCTACCTGCAATATACCCTATTCTCCAGCCTGTCATTGCATAGGCTTTTGACACTCCATTGACTACAAAAACTTTGTTGTAAAGCTTCGGCTCAACCTGAGCAATAGTAAAAAATTTCTCGTCGTATATTATATGCTCATAAATATCATCTGTAACGACATTCACATGTGGATATTCAAGCAATACTTGTGCTATGTCTTTCAATTCACTATACGTGTACACAACCCCTGCAGGATTGTTCGGTGAGTTAAGAATTAACCATTTAGTTTTTTTAGTTATCCTGCTTTTCAATAATTCCGCTGTCAGTTTAAAATTTTGCTTGCATTCCACTACAACTGGTAAGCCGCCAAAAAGATTTACCATATCAACATATGAAACCCAATAAGGAGCTGGAATAATAACTTCATCTCCAGAGTTAATTGTTGCCATAAACAAATTGAATAACACCTGCTTAGCGCCAGTACCAACACAGATTTGGTTAAACGTGTACTCGAGGTTATTATCCCTTCTTAACTTATTAATTATTGCTTCTTTCAGCTCACGCGTTCCATCAACAGCAGTATACTTAGTTTTACCTTCACTTATTGCTTGAATAGCTGCTTTTTTTATATGATCTGGAGTATCAAAATCCGGTTCTCCTGCAGCTAAAACACAGATCTTTTTTCCTTCACTTTTCAACTTATTTGCCTTATCAGTTACAGTAATTGTAGGCGATGGTTTTATTAGGGACATTCTTTTTGCAAGGTCTGACATATCTTACTGAAGCTAAATTCAAATAATAAACTCTGCATAATAAAAAAGCTAGGAATTTTATTATTTTACATAAGGTAAAAAAAGGCAAAGGAACCCCAAGGTAGCTAGTATTCAAATTCTCCCTTGTCTATTTGACGTCTTTTACTGTCTTAAACGCTTTATAAGCGCGTTTCAGCTTATATAGGTAGAAACCTAGAAGTTTTATAAAGACATGAGGTGCACATAGTGCGAAAAATTAAGCATGATTTACGCCAAATACATTAAGTTTTTTGTCATTAATCCACTGCAGAGATTGCGAAGATAAATAAATAGCTTCACTTTCATGATAAGGGGGCTGGTGGAGTTTGTCAAGGAAGTTTTTCGTTTCACCACAATAAAGGCTTTTCATGTAGGGGTTTTAGTAATTCCTTACAAAATCCACTAACTCAGCAATATTTTCAACTGGAGTATCAGGGAGTACTCCATGTCCGAGATTAAATATGAAGGGTGAATCTCTAAAGCAATCTATTATACGTTTTGCTTCTTTTATTGCTTCCGTTTTATTATAGGCTAAAAGATTAGGATCAAGATTTCCTTGTAGAGGGATTTTTAGATTCGCTTTCGCCCATTCTATTGGAATATTATAATCTATACTTACTGCAGATACACCTGTTTGTTCGCAGTAATTCTTATAAAGATTTCCAGCAGACCTTGGAAATCCTATTATTGGAAAATCAGAAAATCTATCCTTGATTGCCAAGGTAATTCTCTTTGTTGGTCCGATAACATATTCTTTAAACAATGGTTCCGATAATGCACCAGCATTACTGTCAAATAGCTGAATAACATCTGCTCCAAATTCTATCTGTTTAATTAGATAAATAATCGTTGCTTCCGTTATTCGTTCAATTATTTCCTTCAAATAAGAAGGGTAAAAATTTAATACTTTGGAAAAAGTTTTACTGCTTCCACCTTCTATGAGATATGAAGCTACTGTCCATGGGCCACCAGCAAATCCTATAAGAGGCTTTTTTTTTGATAGCTGACTTCTGACTTTCTTTATAGCGTTTAGAATTGGTAAAATTTTAGCTTCAATGTCTTGTGGACTTCTCAATTCTTTAGGATTCTTTATAGGTTTTATTCTCGGGCCCACATTGCGCAGGAAATTCACGTTACAACCCAAAACATCAGCTATTATTAAAATGTCTGAAAAAATTATCGCCGCATCCACGTCAAATCTTATCACTGGCTGTAACGTCAATTCTGTCACTAAATCTGTGTTGTAGCATATCTCCATAAAATTATTCATATTTTCCACTGCTTTGCGGTACTCAGGAAGAGACCTGCCAGCCTGACGCATTAACCAAATAGGCACTCTTTCACCTGGCTCATTTTGTTTGATAACTTCTACTACTGTTGTTTTGCTGCTTTCCAATCTATTTTATTTATTCTTCTGTACACTAAAGTATAGTAGTAATAATAGTTCTATCAACAACTTGTTACTAACTTAAAATTCAGTAAAAATTGGCGTTGTTTGATTTGTGGATAAATATGTTAACAACTTCTATATGTTATTGATTTTCTGTTATGATTTATGTGTATAAGTAAGATATTCAGAGTGTTAGTAATTTTCTTTTATGAAAAACATTTTACCATTATGCATTGTTACATAACTATGTATATGTCGTTGAAAAAATTGTTGATCAATTGTTGATATTTTATATCAACAAATAATTCACAAATTAATTTGACATTATTCACATGCTTATTAAACATTTAATAATAGTTTTCTTGATAAATCTGATCTGAAAACGTTTTTGCCATTACAGGGAATAAATTGAGTAAAAAAGGAACCTTAGTAGAAAAAATAGCATATGGAATTTTTCTCTTCCTTTTCAAAAAAGCTTCCGTGTTGAAAAAGTGTGCGACCGAAGCATTAATGAAAGATCTGCTAGACCTTAATATATTTAATGGTCTATTAAAATTCCGCGATTGTGGTATAATGGATATAATGACTCCACGTACAGAGATATGCGCAGTAGGCATTGAGTCAAGCGAGCGTGAAATAGTAAAGAAGATAAAAAAAACACTTGCCACACTAAAATACCAATTTATAGACCAATTTTGATAACGTAATAGGCTTTTTTTATATAAAAGATGTTATTTTTAATGGGGACAAAAATTTTAATCTGAGAAATATTATACAAAGCGTAGTGTTTGTTCCGCCCTCGATGAAGACAACTAATCTTTTTGTTAGGATGAAATCTTCTAAATCATACTTAGCTATTGTATTGGATGAATATGGTAGAACTGATGGTTTAATTTCAATGACCGATCTTATAGAGGAGCTAATACCAAACATTGATAGTGAGAACGAAATAAATTCAGAATATACCATTACTGAATTGTCTCAAAATAAGTTTGAAGTGTCAGTAAGGGTTATTATAAAGGATATAGAAGAGGATCTAAAAATAGAATTACGTGACCCTGAAGAAGACTATATTACACTTGGTGGTTTGATTCTTTCGATTGCTGGTAAAGTGCCTTCTGTAGATGAAGTCATTAAATATAAAAATGGTATGAAGTTTATCATCAAAGATGCAAATGAGCGCTACATTAATAAAATAGTACTAGACTTAAGTGATTACAAAAATTAGATTTGGTACCCTTTGTCGGTTGCCTTGAAACGAAGAAAAAGTTGTAATAACCAAATATGCAACTCAAGTTATAGTTAAACCTATCTCCAGCAAATTATTTTCGCAAGTACAATGCATTTCAGTGTTATAGTACTCTAATAATAAAGAGGCCATATAGATATTAATATCTTTTGTATTTAAATTAGTGTCATTTTTTTTGATTAATTTGTCTACTAATGATTTGCTTATTGGTTTGTGTTCATTTAGAATTTTTATAGTTAATAGCATTTTATCTTCTGTTTGACTCAGTAAAACAGACACTAGTTCAACTTCCGCCACTGCGCTGGCTATAGTTAGCACCATATTAGAAATTATCTTATTTATCTTTTCAATTAAATCTTCCTTATTTTTTGCAGAGTATGCGTCTATTTTCCACGTAAGCTTTACTTTTTTTTTAATAAATAATTTTCGATATTAGATTTGGTCTGATCAAAGCTGTAATTATCTGCTGAAGAAGAATATGCCTGCTTCATAACTTTATGTTTATATATTAAATTATCGGAGCTTTCTTTAAGCAACGACAACGCTTCCTTCTGCGCATCAGCATCGTTCTTATCTATTACTTCAAGCTCTTCTAAGCCAAACATTATTCCATTCATAGAGTTAGCAAAGTCATGAAGCAGCCGTTCTGATAGCAGTTCCGTTATTAACAGTATGTTTTTGGTATTTTTATTCATTGAATAATTATAAATGATTTAAGTTACTCTATATTGGTAAGCATATAATAGTCAATTAAGAGAAAGTTTCGTTGCACTTTTTATATCAAGGCATTAATATAGTATTAACAATTTTAGAATTTATAGAAGGATTATGAATACTTATATCAGATCAGGAATAGATCTTGAACTATATAATAAGTTAATAAGAGAAGTCAAGCCTATTGCTCAAGAAACTACTAGAGAAGAAGTAATCAGCGAAATAGGTTCATTTTCTGCGTTGTTTGATTTTGCTGCACTAAGTAAGAAATATGACCATCCAGTGCTTGTTTCCTCAACTGATGGAGTAGGTACGAAACTGTTGATAGCTCAAGAAGTGAATAGGCATGATACTATAGGTATAGATTTAGTTGCAATGTGTGTAAATGACTTACTTGCACAAGGAGCAACGCCTTTATTTTTCCTTGATTACTTTGCAACAGGCGTTTTGAGCAAAGACGTTTTATTATCTGTGGTCCAAGGCATTGCAAAGGGGTGCAAGCAAGCTAAAATAGCATTGGTTGGTGGGGAAACTGCAGAAATGCCTGGAATGTATGATAATAATCACTATGACCTTGCAGGGTTTGTGGTTGGTGTAGTTGATCGAAAGCAAATTCTTCCAAGCTGTAGCATGATGAAAGTAGGTGATTATATAGTTGGCTTAGGGTCAAGTGGAATTCACTCAAATGGGTTTTCTTTGGTGCGCCATATTTTCAAAGGCTTAGGTATAAATTATAACGACTCATCTCCATGGAATAATCAGCTTTGGAAAGAAGTGTTGCTCGAACCAACAAAAATATATGTTGATTCTTTGTTGCCTATTATGCCAAAGGTAAAAGGCATCGCACATATAACAGGTGGTGGCTTGATAGATAATATTCCGCGGATTCTTCCAAAAAACTTATTTGCAAACATAGACATTAATTCCTGGAAATGGCCAGATATATTTTTATGGCTAACAAAGGAGGGTAAAATAGAGAAGAAAGAAATGCTAAAAACATTTAATTGTGGTATTGGCATGGTATTGATCGTAAGTCCTGAGAATATGCAAAACGTGAAAAATCATTTCCAAAAACGTGGAGAAAAAATTGAAATTATTGGAAAACTTGATGAGGCATGTAACCCTCCACTTGATAGAGTAGTATTTAGTTAGTCTAACTTTACTGACAGTCTTTTTGCAACTTCTAGGTACGCTTCCTTTAAATCTCCTAAATTCAAACGAAAGACGTCTTTATCTAACTTTTTATAAGTATTTTTATCCCATAACCTGCAGTTATCAGGGCTGATTTCATCGGCTAAAATGATTTTAGTACTGTCATTTATTAATCTGCCAAATTCTAACTTGAGATCAACTAAATATATACTTGCATTTGAAAATAGGTGGACTAAGATTTCGTTGATTTTTAAAGTTGTAGTTTTAACTTCATCCATTTCTTTGCTAGATAGCCAATCAAAATACAGTATGTGATTTTCATTCACCATTGGGTCGGCTAGGTCATCATTTTTGTAAAAAAACTCGATTATAGGAGATGTAAGTGCCTCACCTTCTTTGATATTAAAACGTTTGCAAAAGCTGCCATCTGCAACATTTCTAACTACCACCTCAAGAGGTATTATCTTGAGCTTTTTGACTAGCTGTTCTCTTTCGTTTAGAGTTTTTATAAAGTGCGTGCTAGTTCCTGCTTTCTCAAGTTTTTCCATGATAAAAGCACTAACATGATTATTAATTATTCCTTTGCCCTCAATAATTTCATATTTTTCCTTATTGAATGCTGTAACATCATCTTTAAAGTGCTGTATAACAGTTGATGAGTCTTCAGTTTCAATAATGGCTTTGGCTTTACCTTCATATATCGTTTTATTCAGTGACATATTTAATTTAACTATATATTATATCAATTTACTGTTCTTAGAGTATAGCCCCAAATAACTTAAAATAAACCTTAATGGCATTCAATGTTACAATATTAACCATATTTCCAGAAATGTTCCCCGGGTTTTTGAACTATTCTCTTGCCGGAAAAGCGTTAGAGAAAAAAATATGGAACCTTGAAGTAATAAATATTCGTTCTTTTGCGAAAGATAAACATTCAACTGTGGATGATGTTCCATATGGAGGTGGAGCAGGAATGGTTATGCGTTCTGATGTAATTGGTGATGCAGTAGATAGTATGCTCTCTGTTCATAAAAACACTAAGTTTATTTACATGACTCCATCTGGAACTAAGTTTAATCAGAATATTGCCAGAGAATTATTAGAGTTTCCTCATATAACAATATTGTGTGGTCGATTTGAAGGTATTGACCAAAGGATAATTGATGCGTATACTCCTTATGAGTTAAGTATTGGAGATTATATGCTTTCGGGAGGTGAGCCAGCTGTGATGGTGGTTCTCGATGCATGCATTAGACTTCTTCCAGGTGTAGTAAATAATACCGATAGTATTACTGAAGAAAGTTTTAATTATGGTGGTGGTATACTTGAATATCCTCAATATACTAGACCTGAGCAGTGGAAGGGATATAAAGTACCTGAGGTTTTGTTATCTGGCAATCACAAAAAAATAAGTGATTGGAGGCAGAAGCAGTCTCATGTTATAACAAAAAAGCGTAGGCCTGAATTATTGAATGGAGAGATAAATGACAAATTTACTTAAAAAATTTAACGAACAGCAAATGCAAGTGTTAGCTAGAGAAATACCAGAATTTCGTCCCGGCGATGATTTGAAGGTCACTTTTAAAGTAGTTGACGGTGCAAGTGAACGTATACAGATATTTGAAGGTGTATGTATATCAAAAAGGAATCGCGGGTTACATTCTTCTTTTGCAGTCAGAAAAGTGAGCCATGGAGAAAGTATAGTGTCTCAATTTTTTGTTTATTCTCCTGCACTGGTTTCAGTGCAAGTGACAAGAAAAGGAAAGGTTCGTAGAGCAAAACTGTATTATCTATGCAAACTATTTGGAAAAGCTGCAAGGATCAAAGAGCGTACTACTTATGTTAAAAAGAAATCTAAGTAGATATAATAGGGAGTGATGTCAATTGTGTCATCCCAGCACTTCCCCAGTGTCATCCAAGTAGCTGATACTGGGATCTACCTTATTCTATATCATGGATGTTGTTTTTAGAATGGAGCCTGTTACCAATTGCCTGATTTGTAAATATTTTTATAACTGGATTCCAGTGTCAGCTGCTTGCATGACATCAACATTTATTAAACTGACGTTTGTACAGCTGTGGGCTTGACGATAGGATCCAGGAAAAATAAATGAGTATAAAGAAAAAATTCCTAAAATTACTTCAGTCAAGGCGTGTACATGCTCGTATAAAAGGAAAAATAAAAAGAACAGAGCGTTACGCTTTTGCTCTTTCACGGCACTAGTTATCTCACTTGGCTGTCCTGTGTGTATATTGTTGAGTATATTAGTTAACTCTTACAGTGCCTTAACAGTAACGAAAGTTTTATTGCCAATTGAAATAAGTGCTGATCTTACTTTAACAAATAATCCTAGTGATTTGCGGTATAAGTCCATTGGCTTACTCAACGATTCTTTACGTAAGGTGTTTAAAGGAACTGATTTTAAAGACAGTGACGAAATTTTAAGTCGTAATTCTTACAAAGAACTAGAGAAATTTTTTCGTAAGAAAGTAAAAGATAGTGGTGAATATGAGATCTGGTTTACCGCGTCAAGTATAATTAATTCAATAAATAAAGATAAACATTTGAATGATCGTTATGCTAAATTACTTAGTTGGCTAAAAGAAAAGAGGAGAGTGAAAAAATTTTTTAATAAGTCTTTATTCCTTAAATCTGACTCTCGTGAACCTGAAAATGCAGGAATTTTAGGGGCATTTATCGGTTCATTAATGACAATTATAGTGTGCCTAGCATTAGCATTACCAATAGGAATTATGTCGGGCATCTGTCTTTACGAATTTATGCCTAAAAATAGGCTAATGACTAATATTGTAGAAATTAGCATGAATAATCTTGCTGCAGTGCCTTCAATAATATTTGGTGTAGTGGGCTTAACTCTCTATCTTGGCATATTTGGGCTACCACGCTCTTCACCACTTGTTGGTGGAATGACTCTTTCATTTATGATGTTACCTAATATTATAATTGCAACAAAAAATGCCTTTGCGAATGTTCCTATTACGATAAAAGATGCAGCGTTTGCGCTTGGTGCGCCTCACATCAAGGTGATATTAGATCACTCTTTACCGATTGCGTTACCAAGGATAATACATGGTACTGTGCTTGCAATTGCAAGGATTTTAGGTGAATCTTCCCCTTTACTTATGATAGGTATGGTGGCATTTATTGCTGATACACCTACGTCTTTTTTCGATCCGGCGACTGTTCTGCCTGTACAAATATACATATGGTCAAGTAGTCCTGAAATTGCATTTATTGAACTTGCTGCTATTGCAATTATAGCTTTATTATTGGTGTTGTTTGCGTTAAATTTAGTAGCGAATTTTGTAAAAAAGAAATTCGAATTTTTTAATTTTTAGCAATTCATGAAAATCACAGTCCTATCTGGTTATGGCTTAAATTGCGAAAAAGAAACCGCATTTGCATTTATGGAATGCAGCAGAAAACTTGGTATTAGTAATATTGAAGTAAAAATCGTTCACATTAATGATATCATAGATAATCCAAGTGAACTGAAATTAAGCAATATACTTGCAATTCCAGGAGGTTTTTCCTATGGTGATGACGCTGGTGCTGGTAATGCGTTTGCTTTACGTATTAAAAACAACTTGTTGGATGAGTTTCAAGAGTTTTTATCTCAGGACAAGCTGATTATAGGAATATGTAATGGTTGTCAGATATTAGTAAAATTAATTCCAGAGTTCTCTAGTCTAGCTTTAATCCATAATGATATAGGCAATTATCAATGCCGTTGGATTAGAGTGGGAGTTAATCCGCAGAGTAATTCTGTTTGGCTACGGGGCCTGAGTGAACTATATCTCCCTATTGCTCATGGGAAAGGCAAATTTTTTATGGATCAAGATATTTTGAACCAATTGATTGAGAGCAATTCCACCGCATTACGTTACATTGATGAAAATGGCAACTATGCTAACCTACAATTTCCTTACAATCCGAACGGGTCTACATACGACCTAGCAGCTTTATCAGATAAAAGTGGAAGAGTGCTAGCTTTAATGCCCCATCCAGAGAGGGGAATATTTTTTACTCAGCAAGATAATTGGCCTCTTGAAAAAGAAAAGAGCAAGCGGTTAGGTATTGCTGTGCCAAAATATGGTGATGGAATGCTTATATTTGAAAATGCACTAAAGTATTTTTGTTAAAATTTATTGGTAGGGGTTTATGGTTAAAATTGTGAAAAGTCTCAACCAAATTCATCAAGACAAACCGGGCAACGACATTAAAATAAGAGCATTCACTGAATATGATACCTCAATTCTTTTTACAAGCTTCGTAGAAGCAAATTGGCCAAAACCGCTATCTACGTTTGAAATTTATTTGCAAGAGCAAAAACTTGGTAAGCGCATTGTATGGATTGCTTCTTACAATAATGAATTTGCTGGATATGTGACATTAAAATGGCGTTCTGAGTACGAGCCCTTCCAGGATAGAGGTATCCCAGAAATCATGGATCTTAATGTATTGCCACTTATGAGAAATAGAGGCATAGGATCAACTTTGCTTGAAACTGCAGAAAAAGAAGCAGCTGGAAAAAGTGATATTGTTGGATTGGGTGTTGGTCTTTATGCTGATTATGGAGCTGCTCAAAAACTTTATATAAAACGAGGTTATATACCAGATAGCTTAGGTGTTACTTACAAGTATGAGCATATTAAACCTGGCGCTAGAGTTGATCTTGATGACGATTTGGTGCTTTGGTTTATGAAGAATTTAAAGTAGGGTGCCTTCCAGCGCGTTTTTAAGCCATAAAAAATTACTTTGCAAGCTTTGCCAGTCTCCTTATCATGTAACATTGTACCATATTACAATGTTCGTACAGTTATGTGTCTGGGTACTTGGATGACACCCATAACCTTGTCATGCAAGTAGCTGACACTGGAATCCAGACTTTATTATACAACTGCCTAATGTGCTCATTTGCGGTTAACTTTCCTGGATCCCAGTGTCAAGCACTGGGATGACACCTTCACAGAGGAACCAGTTTGCCATGTGGTTGTTGAGACTGCGTTTACACACTCTACCATGTCATTTTTGATGAGGCTGCATGGAAAACTGGATCCCAATGTCGGCTACTTCGATGACATCATTCTTGGTGGAAGTTACCATCAAATCGCAACGTTCGTACAGTTGTATGTCAGCTACTTGGATGACACCCTATGGCTATTGAGACTGCGTTTATATACTCTACCTTGTCATTCCAGGGCTTGACGCTGGAATCCAGTTTCTATTATACAACTGTTTGGTATTCAATCAAAATTCCTGGATCCCAGTGTCTGGGCACTGGGATGACACCTTCATAAAGGAACCAGTGTCAGCTACTTGGATGACAGGAGAATGACACCCTCCTGGTAGGCCCAAATTGCAATGTTCGTACAGTTGTGGACGTCGAGCCTATCCTAGTGTTGCATACCAAGCTCATACTCAGTATGTAAATCTTTGACCAAAGCTACAACGTATTCTTTTTGAACAATTATACTGATTTTGATTTCGGATGTTGTGATAGAAAGTATTTCTATCTTTTTTTCGCTTAAAACCTTGAGTGTGCGGTGCATCACTTCAGTGTTAGACATAACACCAATACCAATTATTGAAATTTTAGCTACATTATCGTTTATAGCATAATTTTCATTCTTATTCAGTAACTTTTCCATTAAATCAATATCAAATTTGGAGATAACAAAACTTGACCCATGTATCATATCAATTTTAACGTTTGCCCCTACTATATCTCTTAAAGTACGCAAGTTATTTGCAAGGTTAGTGAAAGTTACAAGAGCTTCATTAGTGCTATAAGCTATTCCAGTAATTAAGTATCTCTCTAGTACATCCCTTTTGTGTAGTACTGTGGTGCCTTCTACTTCTTTAAAAGTGGATAGCACTTGCACTTTAATGTTATGCTTCATTGCAAGTTGTACTGAACGATTATGCAGTATTTTAGCACCAGATGACGACATTTCCAACATTTCATCGTAAGAGATAAATTTGAGCTTGCGTGCCTTTGGAACAATTCTCGGGTCTGCTGTATATATTCCATCAATATCAGTAAAAATTTCGCAAGTTCTAACACCAAAGGCTACCGTGAAGGCAACTGCTGATATATCAGAGCCTCCTCTTCCAAAAGTAGTGATTCTATCATCATTTATACCCTGAAAACCAGCGATGATCGCAGCAGTATAACCCTCAGCAAAAGATCTTTTCACACGGTCAATCTTTATTGTTTTTATTTTAGACTCAGAATAAAAATCATCAGTTACAATTGGTAACTGCCAGGCAAGCCACGATTTAGCATTAACTCCGATCGATTGGAGAGTGATAGCTAATAGACCGCAAGAAATTTGTTCTCCTGCTGAAAGCATAACGTCATATTCTGATAACTCTTGTCTGCAACTTAAATTTGAGATTTGCCTAGCCTGAAAAGCCATTTGGTCAGTAAATCCTGCAACAGCAGATACAACAACGATTACATTACAACCTTTCTCAGTATCGTTTTTTATCAAACTTGCAACTCGGTTTAAATCAGTTAGCGAAGTCCCACCAAATTTTTTTATGATTATTTTGTCCATAGTTACAATATAACTCTCTTCTGAAGAAAAATATAGTTTTTGTAGAGATAGAGGTTGTCTGGCTTCTGTTCTAACTTCCGCGATATCAATATGCTATAGGATATTGTTTGAATTTCTTTCTTGGTTTAACTTCACCATCGACATCTGGTAGTCTGCTAATGCTGTAGCAACGATGTAGACTAGAAGTGTGGGATTGAGGTTTGCAAAGCGTAGATCTAATGGCAATAGAGTATGCTTACGAAATGCAACACTCCTCTTCTAAAGTTAAAACAGTTGATCTTGGATGCTTTGGACCCATACCAGCATCTTTGGTAAATGAGCGTTTTCTCCACTTAATAATAGTTTTTGGTTTAAGGTTTGGAAAGCTTTGCTATGCTCTCTTTATTATTTTGTATTGCTCTACGCTGTTGTTCTGGCGCGCCCATGTAACCATAATTCCTCCCTTGATGATATTTTTTTCTCACATTTTATCATACCATCACACTCTGGAACTGTACAT
The DNA here is from genome assembly GCA_901521435.1 of Crematogaster levior. Classification (NCBI taxonomy): domain Eukaryota; kingdom Metazoa; phylum Arthropoda; class Insecta; order Hymenoptera; family Formicidae; genus Crematogaster; species Crematogaster levior. The sequence continues at coordinate 14,502 of CABEGB010000682.1, read as the reverse complement.
CTAATACAATTATAGGACAAGTTTAAAAGTTCTGGTAAAGTAGTTTTATTTACAAAGAATATGCTACTTGAAATTGAAAAGCGCAGCATAACAAATGCATTGTGGAAGTTGCAAGAAGCAGATCAAAGGAAAATCTTAACTCTTATACAGAGATTTGAGTTGCCAGAAGTACTAGCAAGAATATTGGTTACTCGTGGTGTTAACATAGAAAATGCGAGCGACTTCTTATATCCACTAATTAGATCGCTATTACCAGATCCCTTTCACCTTCTTGATATGGATAAAGCTGTTTCTCATATAATACGAGCAATAAAAAATAATGAAAACATTGCAATATTTGGTGACTATGATGTTGATGGTGCAACGTCGTCAGCATTGATTAACAGGTACCTGAGAGCAATTGATATACACTCTATAATCTACATTCCAGATCGTGTTGATGAGGGCTATGGATTAAACACAGATGCTTTATTACAACTTAAAAAAAACGGGATCGATTTATGTATTTCCGTTGATTGCGGTACGCTTGCATATCAACCAATAGAAGATGCAAAGGTCTTTGGTCTTGATATTATAGTTGTCGATCATCATCTTGGTACGGAAAAGTTACCAAGCGCCGTAGCAGTTGTTAACCCAAACCGCCTTGATGAAAGCTCTCCTTATACTAACCTTGCAGCAGTTGGAGTGTCATTTCTGCTGATTATTGCTCTTAATAAAAGCCTACGTGAGCAAGGATTTTTTACCAACAAAAAAGAACCGGATTTATTTGATCTACTGGATTTAGTTGCCCTTGGAACTGTTTGCGATGTTATGCAGATTACAGGCCTCAATAGAGCATTTGTCTCACAAGGATTAAAAGTTATGTCAGCAAGAAAAAACGTTGGCTTGCGTGTTTTATTTGATGCTTTGGGGATCCTTGAAAAACCAAGTGTTTCACGATTAGGGTTTAATATTGGGCCATGCATAAATGCTGGAGGAAGAATTGGAGAAGCATCGCTCGGTGCAAGGTTGCTTTCCACCGATGATGATGAAGAGGCACATTCAATCGCGCTAAAATTAATAGATTTGAATAATGCAAGGAAAGTGTTAGAAAATGAGGCTCTCTTGGAAGCTACAGCACAAGCGGAAAAGTCTGCCCAATCAGGTGCGAATTTTATAATGATAAGTGGCAATTGGCACCAGGGAATAATTGGTATAATTGCATCAAGGCTAAAGGAGCAGTTTCACTTGCCAACAGTAGTGATATCTTTAAACAATGGAAAAGCAAGCTGTAGATCAATTTTGGGAGTTGATATCGGTGCTGCAGTCCTTTCCGCAAAGTTTACAAATTTAATTATTGAAGGTGGTGGTCATGGTATGGCGGCAGGATTTTCAATTAAAGAAGACAAAATAAATGATTTGCATGATTTTTTTACTGAAAGATTTTCAAACTCTATAAATGAGAAAACTTTAAAAGCTGATAGTATAGTAACTGCTAAAGCAATAAACTTATCTCTGTGGAACCAACTGCAACGCTTGGGACCATTTGGAGTTGGGAATTCTGAACCAAGGTTTATCATTCAGGGAGCAAAGATAAGAAAGCCTGAAGTTATAGGAGTTGACCATATAAAATGTTTTATTGCTGATGATAATGTTATGGTAAGAGCTATTGCATTTCGCTCTGCAAATACTCACCTTGGCTCTGCGATCATGCAGGGTAATGTTAAAGCCATTTTGGGTAAAATCTCTATGAATTACTGGAATGGCAATGAATTTGTACAATTTTTAATAGAAGATGTATTGACCATTAGTTGAGTTACTATTTTACAATAATTACCTATCAATCTCACCAAAAACTATATCGAGTGAGCCAATAATTGCTGCAACGTCGGCAAGCATGTGTCCTTTTGCCATAAAATCCAAAGCTTGTAAATGTGCAAAGCCAGGTGCTCTTATTCGGCATCTATAAGGTCTATTGGTACCATCTGAAACTATATACACTCCAAACTCACCTTTTGGTGCCTCAACAGCTGTGTAAGCTTCACCTTTTGGTACGTGATATCCTTCTGAGTAAAGTTTAAAATGGTGAATCAGAGCTTCCATAGATTTTTTCATCTCTGCTCTTGGCGGTGGAGAAATTTTTCTATCTTCAGTTTTTATTGGGCCTCCAGGCATTTTCTCTATACACTGCTTCACCAAGCTAACAGACTGCCTAATCTCTGCCATTCTAACTAGATAACGGTCATAACAATCGCCATTTTGGCCAATAGATATATCAAAATCTAGCTGATCATATATTTCATATGGCTGGCTTTTTCGCAAATCCCAAGCAAGCCCAGCCGCGCGCAACATTGGGCCACTAAAGCCCCAATCAAGTGCCTGTTTAATTGATATTTCACTGATTCCTACAGTGCGTTGCTTCCATATCCTATTTTCTGTTAAAAGTTCATCAACATCGTCTATATACTTTGGAAATTGCTCTATAAACTTTGCAATATCCTCAATCAAGCCTTCTGGAACATCTGCTGCAACTCCACCTGGTCTGATGTAAGCTGTGTGAAACCTTGCGCCTGAAGCTCTTTCGTAAAATTCCAGTATTTTTTCTCTTTCTTCAAAGAGCCATAAAAGAGGGGTCATTGCTCCAACATCAAGCGCTTGAGAAGAAACGTTCAGTAAATGATTTAGTATTCTCGTCAGTTCACAAAACAAGACACGTAAATACTTTGCCCTAATTGGAATTTCGCATTGCAACAATTCCTCTACACATAGTGAATACGCATGCTCTTGTGACATTGGTGACACATAGTCAAGGCGATCAAAATAAGGCAAAGCTTGAAGATACGTTTTATGTTCTATTAATTTTTCAGTACCACGATGCAAAAGCCCAATATGAGGATCAGCTCTCTCAACCACTTCGCCGTCCATCTCTAAAACAAGGCGCAACACTCCATGTGCAGCTGGGTGCTGAGGACCAAAATTTAACATCATTGTCTTTAGATCGGGCATGTCCAGTAGTTTAAGATATTAAAATTGTATAGGCTAAAGTGCGCTCAAAGTCAATAGACTTCTTGCATATGCTACAACTGTCATTCAGTAGAAACGAAAAAACTTACTTGACAAACTCTACCAACCCCCTTATCATGAAAGTGAAGCTATTTTATTTAACTTCGCAATCTCTGCAGCAGATTAAAATGACAAGAAAACTTGTATTTGGCGTACTATTGTTTAATTTTTTGCACTATGTGCACCGTATGTCTTTATAAAATTTCTAGGTTTTTACCTACATAAGCTGAAACGCGCTTATAAAGCGTTCAAGACATCACCCAACGTCAAATTTTAAAATAGAGAGTGTAATAACTAGCTACCACGGGTTTTCTTTGCCTTTTTTTTCTGCCTAGTAAATTTCTTAAATATTAAAGCTAAGGTTAGTTGCCATTTAAAAGCAGCTAAATTGCAGCGTTTAAGACTTAAAAAACGCCAATACTGAAAATAGACAATGACTAGGGCTTCTTTTGCCTTTTTTTTCGTTTGGTGAATTTCTTAAATATTTATGGCTAAAGTAATTTAGGCCTACCGACAATCGTCATCCCGCTACGTGTTAGCGGGATCTCTTGTTAGCGGCTGAGATACCGCGAATGAATCGCGGTATGACGGTCTGCTGCTTGTTAGCAGCTAAGAGATACCGCGGCGGTATGACGTAGGGCTACAGCCAGTGCGTGACACTGGGATCTAGACTGCAAGTAATGCATTGGGTTTTGTGAATATGGGTTTTGCGTTATAGAATGAAACACTTTTGGTGAATTTGTAAAGAAAACTAGATCCCAGTGTCACGCACTGGGATGACAAAGAAATAGGCACTGGGATGACAAGAAAGGAGCACTGGGATGACAAGAAGAGGGCACTGGGATGACAAAGAAATAGGCACTGGAATGACAAGAAGAGGGTACTTGGATAAGAGGCATTGCCCTTCTGGTAGCACAATGTTCGTACAGTTATGGAATGAATCACGGTATGACGTAGGGAAACCTTTCTTGGGTTAGCTATACAATGCTAATAAGTGGCGAATCGTTGGTAAAACTAAGTCACTTTAGCTATAGAATGACAGAAAGGGTCTGCATTAGCCAAATTTTTAGTTGAGGTAGCATAAGAGGTTAAAGGAAAAGCTTTGTGTTAATGGATTCATTTCAGGTATAATACAGATAATACCACAATACTTATAAAATGGATCATGTTGTTAGTGCGTACAATAGACTTGACACTCCTATAGTTAGGGGAGAAGGGGCATATCTTTTTGATAAAGATGGTAAAAAATATTTAGATTTTGCTGCAGGTATTTCTACAACTTCTTTAGGGCATTGTCATCCATACATTACAGATAAGCTGAAAGAGCAATTGAGCTCACTATGGCACTGCTCTAACATTTTCACTATTCCCGAGCAAGAAAGGCTTGCTGACCGTTTAACAACCCTTACTTTTGCAGATAAAGTTTTTTTCTGCTCAAGTGGGCTTGAAGCAACAGAAGCTGCAATTAAGTTTATTCGTCGTTACTTTTATTCAAAAGGGCAAGCAAAACGTAATCATATTGTTACAATTGAAGGAGGGTTTCATGGCCGCAGTATTGCTGCAATTTCTGCTGGAGGCAATGAAAAATCACGCGAAGGTTTTGCTCCGCTTCTTTCTGGTTTTGATAAAGTGCCAAGAAATGACATTAAAGCTTTGGAGAAAAAAATCAGCGATGAAACAGCTGCTGTGTTTTTAGAGCCCATACAAAGCGAAGGCGGAGTATATCCACTAGACGTAGAATATCTTCAAAAAGTAAGGGAAATAACAAAAGCTCAAGGAATAATTTTGTGCTTTGATGAAGTGCAGTGCGGATATGGACGCATCGGTTCTTTATTTCATTATCGAAATGTCGGTATTGAACCTGATATGCTAACCTGTGCAAAAGCTATGGGTAACGGTTTTCCTCATAGCTATATGTTTAGTTATTCCTGCAGAGAAACAAAAAGAAGGCGGAAGAATTTTTATAGTAACTGAAGATAATAAAATAATCGGCCTGGATATAAAAAATGGAGAAACAGTCTGGGCATCTGATTTAATAGAAAATACGCAATTGTTTGCTCCAATTGTGCATGCCCATACACTGTGGGTGACAAGCAATAAAGGTTCAATGCTTGCTTTTCCTGGATCTGAAAGTGCAGGAAAGGTAGTCAAAGTACCTGGTAATGTGTTTCACACTCCAGTGTTTACTCACGATAAAATATATGTAACAACTGAGGGAAATGGTGTTTATTCTTTAGAAAATAGGTTTGTTCTTTATGATTGATTATGATCTGATTGTTATAGGTGGTGGTCCAGGCGGTTATAAGTGTGCTATCGCTGCTGCAAAACTTGGATTGAAAGTTGCCTGCATAGATAAAAATAGCATTTTTGGTGGTACATGCTTGCGAGTTGGATGCATACCTTCCAAAGCACTACTTCATTCTTCCTATCAGTATGCTCACACGAAAAATGATCTGTCGAAGCTTGGCATAAAAATTAAGGATGCAAGTTTCGATTTAAAAGAAATGCTAGGCTATAAGGACGCCAGAGTTCAGGAGCTTGGAAAAGGTATAGAATATCTGTTTAACCTTCACAAAATCACTAAAATCAATGGACTTGGGAAAATTACTTCTTTTGACCAAGGTAATCTTGAAGTTTCAGTTGAAGATAAGGTGCTGAAGACAAAAAATATAGTAATTTTCTGCTTATTTTGTATTGTTTTTTGTAAAGATTTTTTCTCCATTGACGCTAGGTATTCAATTTATTGTTAACCTCATCCTGAAATTATGTGGGCTGCATAAAGATAAGGAAGTAATATCTGCAGCGGATGCAATGCGTAATATGATTACTCTTCACCGCAGTGAAGGAACTATGTTACAACAGGATTTAGATATGCTAAGCAGCATACTTGATTTGGCTGAGACAGAAATATCACAAATTATTGACCCATAGAAGAAATTTATTTTCTCTTGATATAAATCGAAGTAAAGAAGAGTTAATAAGGGAAATTTTAACTAGCAGTCATAGTAGGATACCTTTATGGCAAAAAGAACCAGATGATATTATCGGTGTAATTCACGTGAAGGGTCTAATAAATGCCTTGCGGATAAGGTATTGGTGGCAGCAGGACGCAAACCATGTACTGATGGTCTTGGTATTGATGAAAAAATAGAAAAAGATAATCGCGGTTTCGTTCAAGTTAACAACAGATATGAAACTAATGTGAAAGGAATATTTGCTATTGGTGATGTGATTGGTGGAGCAATGCTTGCTCATAAAGCAGAGGAAGAAGGAGTGGCAGTTGCAGAGATAATAGCAGGACAGTCACCTCACGTTGATTATGAAATTATACCATCTGTCATTTACACTCACCCTGCGGTTTCTTCGATCGGTAAAGCCGAAGAGGAACTCAAAAATGCTGGCTATAAGTACAAAGTTGGTAAATGTCAATTTGCTGCAAACGGCAGAGCAAAAATCACTGATGATGCTGAAGGATTCGTGAAAGTGCTGACTTGTAGCAGAGCAGATACAATACTAGGTGTGCATATCATAGGAGCATACGCTGATACGCTAATCAACGAAGCAGCGGTTGCAATGGCATATGGCGCAGCAGCAGAGGATATATACAGAAAAGGTCACTGCAAGATCATATAAATGAAGCCTTTCGAGATGCGTGCATCGATGCTTTCTTTAAAAAATAATTGTGGACCTCGGTTCAATCATTGAAAAATGGTATGAGTGGCTGAGGTGCAACAGATCTTATTCACCAAACACTTTAGAGTCATACATGAGGGACTTGAAGGATCTTATAAGTTTCCTAAATACTCACATTGGTGGAGAAGTAAATGTCGGCACTTTGGAAAAATTGAGCGTACCTGAGTTAAGAAGTTGGCTTACCTCTCGTTACGCAAGAGGTGTGAATGCAAGATCTAACGCTCGTGCATTGTCAGTAATCAGAAATTTTTTCAAGTACATAAAAAACAACTACAATATAGACAATGAAGCTGTATTTTCCTTATCAAGGCCAATTCAGAGAAGAACTCTGCCCAAAGCATTATCAATACCTGATATAAAAACTTTAGTAGACTTTTTCTTACATAACCACTATTTACACGGGGCTCACTCTTCTTTGTCATTCCAATGCTTGACACTGGAATCCAGAAAAAAAGAAGAATGGATCCCAGTGTCAAGCACTGGGATGACAGGAGGCAACGCAAAAACTTTAGTGAAAGAAACGGAATTATCTGACCTGGGTGAACCTTGGGTGGTCAAAAGAGAGATTGCAATTATTGTCCTGCTGTATGGCACAGGTTTAAGGATTAGTGAGGCGCTAAGTCTTAAGGTTAGTGATGTCAGCAGCGAAAACCTAATAATTACAGGTAAGGGAGGTAAACAAAGGCAGGTATTTATTCTTCCGGTAGTAAAAAAGTGCATACAAGAATATATAAAAGCTTGTCCTTACCTTGGCATTGACGATGAAGCACAATATCTCTTTGTGGGAGTAAGAGGAAAAAAGTTGGGAAGAACTTACGTCGCTAATCGCTTGCAGAAAATAAGGAGAACGTTAAACTTGCCAGAAATTTTATCTCCACACGCATTCCGTCACAGTTTCGCCACTCATTTGCTTCAAGAAAATGTTGACATAAGGTCTATACAACAACTGCTTGGTCATTCGAGTCTTGAGACCACTCAAGTTTACACTCACCTCAATTATCAAGATGTTTTTAACATGTACAAAAATTTTCAGCAGAGTTTGGAGAAGAAGCCAAAACCTTAACTTCATTCTAAACTGATAACATGTATCCGTTCAGGGGTGTGGCTTAAGAGACAATAGATAGGAGATTTTGAGAAGGGTTGAGCTTCTTTTGCCTCCAGGTTAGGTACAATGAGATCACCCGTTCAAGAAACATGTTTCCTCGTACCGACTGTGTAAAATACGAATTCTTACGATAGACTACATAATGCCGTATCTGTCGCTCAACATGGTTATTCGTTAATGCCTGGGTCATCCAAAAATGTCCACATCATTGGCTCGGATTTTATAATACCCTTTACCGTTCGTGAAGCTCCTTTTGCTTCAAGTATATAAGATATTTTTATCATGCAGTACTGTTCGTAATTCTTTGGCTTAACTTTGAAATACTAATTTCATTTTCTGATAAAGCGTTTTTTAATGCAAACAATCCATTAGCTGCATCTTTTAAACAATGGCCAAGTCTCATTACTTCACTATTCCAACTATGAGATAACCTCTCGAAATTTCTCAATAAGTGAGCCCAACAAATTTGTCGTTTTTCATCACTGAAGTGGTTGTAAACTGCATATCTGTCGGTAATTACCAGGTTTTTGTAATCACAAAAGGGAGTGTTAAATAAACTGTGTCAAACCGAAAAAAAAGCAATAAATTGATATAAAAAAATGGAGGTTTGACATGAGTCAAAAAATAGTAAACAGAACAACCGGATTGGTAGATTATAAAGAATTAGAAACAAATATCTTATCGTCTATACGAGAAGGAAGATACCGTCTCGTCAGTCAACAAAAAAATTATAAAAATTGAACCTTAAGCTGTATTGTAAAATCACAAAATACTGCCAACAGTTTAGTGGTATAAAGATTATTATAGTTAATGTATATGTTGATAAGTAAATTCCTGCTGTCTTATATATAAAACTAATTTACTTATCAACATATCCACTAACCAACTACATTCAATAAATTCGTGTAAGATGCCATTTTATATGAGATGGCTTAGAAGCATTTTTTGATTTTAAACTCCAGTCAACCTCTTAGCCCTATAGTTTTTGATATGATCTGGATCAAAAGCCTTCTTTGAGCTTAGAACACCAAAAACAATATGGAGTAACTTACGCATCGCAGCTCCCACAATGGCCATATTATGCTTGCCTTTTTCTTTTAATCTCTTGCAAAAAGTTATAATAATAGGATTGTGATTTTTAGCTACTATAGCAGGAAAATACATTGCCTTACGTAGTGTTCGTGAACCTGATTTACTTAATCTGGGCTTGGCATATACAGATGAACCTGATGTTATATTTCGTGGTATAGTTCCAGCGTATGCTGCCAATTGCCTGGCATGTATAAAAGCCTTTATGTCAGGAATTTCCGCTAAAATAGCTATTCTCTCCTATACCTGGAATAGTCAATAGGAGTTGAAAATCTTCCAACAATTCTTTGTGTTGTTTTAATAGTTCACGTATGGAGTTTTTTATTGTTTCTATTTTTTGCTCTATGTTGATTGCGAGGTCTTCCCAAGCATTTGCAACTTCTTTAGGTAGCCTCTCTTTTTTTTCTAGGTGGTTATTTACTAATGTCAATTCATCTTTTAATGCAGCCGAGCAACGATAAAGATGTTTCAATTTTTTTAACTCAGGAGCAGGTGGTGTCCAGCGAGTTGGTTCTTGTCTTTGGCAATAATCAGCAATAATTTCTGCATCAGTCTGATCATTTTTTTGTCGTATAAGCTTACTCCTCGCATAAGATTTTATGCAATAAGAACACTAACAAAATGTCCAGCGTTGTGCAGAAACTCAGCCAAAGCTTCGCTATAACAACCAGTAGCCTCCATGCAGGCTTTTACTTCTTCTACATTATGTTTTTGTAGAAAGCTAAGTAGACCTTGAAACCCAGAATCCTCGTTTTTAAAACTCCTTTTTCTAGTTTCACGTCTTCCTTTTTTGCTTATAAATGAGAGAAAAACATCAAAGCGATCTTTCGATACGTCTATGCCTAAAAAGTTGTTGATCATATATACGTTACCATTAAAAATGAAAAGTAAGGCTAGTCTTGTGAATACAGAATTAGAACCATTTAGGTTTTTCTACGATACCGTCCAGCCTGTACTCTTGAGAAGGGAACTCTTATCTACCTCACAGATTCTATATCTAAGACCGCTGACAGAGTTCTTCCCTTCTCCATCTAATGCTTAAGCTTAAAACATTAGATGCTTTTTACAAGATACAAGGACTGCTGTCATTCCAGTCTGGAATCCAACTTTTTCATAATCATCAAAACGTTATATTTTAACATAAAACGGCTACTTTTATACTTAATAAAATTCCTGGATCCCAGACTGGGATGACATCATAGGGGCGCTGGCCTGACAACCGTCATCCCGCTACGTGTTAGCGGGATCTATGTTAAGAGATACCGCGGCGGTATGACGTAGGGGTTGCCGAGATTCCAGTGCTTGACACTGGAATAGGTGTGTGTATTTGTGAAAAAAAATCTCCATGAAATTTGTGAAGCAATGTGGTGGGACTAGTGCGATTCGAACGCACGACCTTCGGATTAGGAGTCCAACGCTCTATCCTGCTGAGCTATAGTCCCGTGTTTCCTACCATTTATGTAAAGTTATAGCAAAAAATCCTTCTCTTTTCTAGATCTCTTGCATAACCAATTTATGACGACAAGAAACATTTCTGTACTTCTTGAGTATAATGCTATTATATTTAATAACATGGTTTAAGTAAGATTAATGCTAGTTAACAACATTGGTTATTTCTATAACAATCAAGACGACTTTGCTTTAAGCAATATAAACATTAAAGTAAAAAAAGGAAGTGTTGCATGTTTATTGGGGCATTCTGGCTGTGGCAAGTCAACAATTTTGAAATTAATTGCAGGGATAGAAAATCCAAAATCTGGAACTATTTTTATAAATGATAGGTTAGTTGCAAGCAATAAGGCATCAATCGCTATAGAGCATAGAAATATCGGATTGATTTTTCAGCATTCTGCATTATTTCCTCACAAAACAGTAGTAGAAAATATAACCTTTGCTATCCGCAGCTCTTCCAAGAGAGAAAAGCACCTAATTGCATTGGAAATCTTGAAGTTACTCAATATAGAAAAATATGAAAATATGTACCCTAACGCCTTATCTGGAGGACAGCAACAATTAGTTGCAATAGCAAGAGTGATGGCACAAAACCCTGATGTTGTGTTGTTAGATGAACCATTTTCTAATTTGGATATACTGCTCAAGTGCCGAATAAGACAACATATATTGTCCCTTTTTAGAAGTAAAAATATCCCTGTGCTAATGGTAACTCATGACCCGCAAGAAGCATTGAAAGTTGCAGATTTTATCTACGTAATGAAAAATGGTAAAATTATTCAATCAGGGGTTTCTAGCGATATATACCATAGGCCTAAAGATGATACGCTAGCAAAGTTTTTTAGTGAGCTCTCCTCTACTCTATAGTTAAGCGAAAAGTTTCCACTTATTCGCTGCAAGAAAACAATCTAGTTCGGAATTGTTATAAAATAATTAAAAAACCTTGATTTATAATTAAATAAAGGTGATATAATCTATGTGTTACTTGACTTCAGTCAAGTTTTAATATTTAAAGGTCAATATTTTAAATGGAGGTGAAAATGAGTTTAGGACCATGGCAATTGTTTCTAGTCTTAATAATAATTTTAGTTCTGTTTGGTGCAGGCAGATTACCGCAAGTTATGGGTGATTTAGGAAAAGGCATCAAAAACCTTAAACAGGAGCTTAAGGACTCAGAAAAATTATCGTCTAATGAACCAGATCGTTAGCGTCCTCATACTTCGTGACATGCACCTTAGTGCATGTCATCTGTTTAAAAACTTAGTCAGGTTAAAAAATGAAAGAGATGAAGTGTTGGTATGAAATAAATAACAAATATTGAAATACAGCAACAACTATGTTAGCTTAGGAGGAATATTTTATTAAAGGATAATTGTGCAAAAAAGTGAGAAACTAACTAAAGATAAAAAACTAGCTTCTGATATTCTAAAAGAGGTTGCAGATACCAATAACAATGATAGCGATAAAGTAACTTTGTTTGACATTAAAGCAGCTTTGCATGAGCGCGGTTTTGGTATTTTAATAATCATCTTCTCCTTGCCGCTATCGGTGCCTATACCGGTTCCACCTGGTTATACAACTATTCTTTCTATACCTTTAATCTTATTCTCACTGCAGCTTCTATTTGGATTTGATTCTCCTTGGATGCCCAGTTGGCTAGAAAGAAAATCTTTTCAGCGTTCAACACTAGCTCTTGTGGTGGAGAAAACTTCTCCAGCATTAAGAAAAATAGAAAAATTCATGAAGCCAAGAATGTCTTTTATTTTCTATGGGCCAGGTGAAAAGATTTTAGCTTTTGTAATGTTGCTTTGTGCATTATCGATAGCTCTTCCACTACCTCTTACTAATTTCATTCCTGCAATTGGTACGACTCTTATTTCGCTTGGCATTATGAGTAAAGATGGGTTTCTATCCATATTAGGAGTTTTAATATCATTGTGTGGGCTATTGCTTACTCTTGTTGTAGTAGTCAAAGGGCCACAACTTATCATTGGGGCATTTTCTTTTCTCAAAAGCTTCGTATATGGTTAGGCTTTATAACACCTTAACAAAAAAAAAGGAGCTTTTTACACCTATCGATAAAGATCATGTGAAAATGTATGTTTGCGGACCAACAGTATATGACACGGCACATATAGGCAATGCACGGTCTGTTGTTGTGTATGATGTGTTATTTCAGCTACTTAAGTTTTGTTATGGCAAAGTTACCTACGTGCGTAACATAACCGACATTGATGATAAGATAATTAATGCAGCAAGTGAGAAAAATAGCAATATAGAAAGTATAACCACACATTACATTAAGGCTTTTCATGATGATATGGAAAGCATAAATTGTAAAGAGCCAACACACGAGCCAAAAGCAACGGAAAACGTAGATTATATTATAGAATTAATTGAACATTTACTGCAATCAGGCCACGCTTACGAATCTGACAAACACGTGTATTTTAATATAGAATCTTACCATGAATATGGTGCTTTATCAGGAAAAAAAACTGATGAATTGGTTCCAGGTAGCAGAGTTGAAGTTAATGAAAATAAAAAGCACCCTGGAGATTTTGTACTGTGGAAGCCTGCAAGTGATATTGACTACAAACTTTCAAGTTATTGGGATAGCCCATGGGGAGAGGGCAGGCCTGGATGGCATATAGAATGCTCAGCAATGTCATATGCTTATCTTGGCAAAGATTTTGATATTCATGGTGGCGGCATAGATTTACAATTTCCTCACCATGAAAATGAAATTGCACAGAGTAAGTCTGCATTTGCTGGATCAATGTTTGCAAAATACTGGATACATAACGGCTTTCTTACAGTAAATGAAGAAAAAATGAGCAAGTCCTTATTTAATATAGTCAAAGTAAGAGATTTGCTAGATAATGGAATAAAGGGTGAAGTAATACGCTATGCACTGCTCAAAACTCACTACAGAAAACCACTTGATTGGACAGAAAACGTTATTTCTGATGCACAGGAAACCTTAAATAAATTTTATCGGTTATTACGTGATTTAGATACAATAAATGAAAGTAACGCAGAGATTTCTAAAGATTTTATAGACGCTTTAAAAAACGACTTAAACATTCCTGAAGCTCTAGCTATATTACATGAAATGGCTACAAAAATTAACAAAATGAGTAATGAAAGTGAAAAGCTTAAATTAACTGAAAGTTTTATTAAGAGTGCCAGATTTATTGGTCTTCTTGAGTCAAGTTATCAAGAGTGGTTTACTGCTGGTGTGAGTCATCAAGAAGTAGAAAGATTGATAGATTTAAGAAGAGTAGCAAAACAAAATAAAGATTATAATACTGCAGACAAAATAAGGGACCAGTTGAAACAAATGGGGATTACAATTTCTGACAATGAAGATGGTACAACAACCTGGTAAACTTATATGGAAGATTACTTTCTGCTGTTTAAAGACAGCCTATTATCATCGTTAATCTTGCCTATACACCAAGGCTTTATGTTTGAAGCTATGCTGTACTTTAGATCACATCACAATCTACTACTGATGTTGTTTTTTGGAGTACTAGGATCAAGCCTTGGTGGAATAGTTAACTGGTATTTAGGTAGAATAACAATCTCTATACGAAAATCATACCACAAATTAGAGAACGAATACACAACGCCAGAAATCGTAAAAAATTTGCTGATTTTTGCAACTTTATTGCTTTCATGGGTGCCAGCACTTGGAAGTGTGATTCAAATTTTATCAGGTTATTTCAAGTTAAACCTTTATATCCTTGCCCCTTTAATCATTCTATCTAATTTCTTCTATTTATTATATCTAATACTTACTTTTGGAGTATAACAGCTATAGTACTACAGCTATTGAAGCCCACTTCTGTCACTCTATGCCCTGACAGAGGCTGAGCTATAAATTAAATGCAAAATTTCAATAGTCATGGGATGCACCATGAGCTAAAAGCAATTCCACAAGTTCTTGGCAGTTATCAACTGCACAGTCCAGTACTGTATTCCCTAAATTATTTCTAGCGTTAACGTCTGCATTGTGTTTTAGTAGCGCCCTCGTTATATCAACCTTTTGCCTAATAACAGCCAAGTGTAGTGCAGTGTTGCCATCTTTATCCTTAGCATTAACATCAGAACCTTCT